>OY720039.1:9196944-9796944 GCA_963082485.1 Eudonia mercurella | reverse complement strand
ACCTAGTAAATACCATGCATTTGGCTTTGAGATTGTAATCTAATATCACATAAATGTTTATCTTTTGTTCCTTTTGAATTCGTATAGCTGTAATTGAGAAAAGTCTAGAGTAGCGTAGAGTAGAGTCTAGAGTATAGTAGTAACAACAACATGAGTATTAAAGAAATAACAATGTGACCTGATCCTTTTTTAATAAGTGCTTTTATCTCAAAGTGGTGTTTACCTATTGCTTGATGCATTAAGTTATAAGTTGTAGTATTATAATAATGTACTTAAATGTTAGTAAAGTTAATTTAAAATTAAAAAAAAACGTTAATAAAGCCTACTATTACGAGGTTAATCTGTCTTTGTATTTATCAATGTGGTTTAAATAAAACTATGTAAATAAATCTTAAGCCGATCTCGCTTTTCGCTGCAACGAGCTTCTACTCGTTGTATGTATATGTGAGCCTCTTAGAGCAGAGCTGATGCTTCCAAATCTTAGTATAGCTCAGTTTGTAAGAGCTGCAATGTAGGCATTAGGTGCAACTTGCACCGTTTTAGAATTTCGTCAAAGGATTTATGTTCAGTTCAGTTTATACGGTTTTGGAGAATTTTGGTGAGCTATTTCTAATAACTGCCATCTTAACACAACACCCGGGACTTAAAGTGCCTTCTAAAGCAAAGATGAACCAACAAAATGTTGCCTATGTAAACTTATTTGACGTACCACAAAAGGTCCGTTTTACTAAACATCAGATAGAGTGGAGTCATTTGCCTAATAATAATAATTAAAAAAAATACAAGTTGGAATTAAACCTGACCCGGTTTATCAGAAAGTGCTGGTTAAAAACCTTTTCAAAAAATTGTAGGCAAATTGCCAAATTTCTTCACTAAACATCAGGGAATGTGACACTTCCAAATTGAGCTCAATGAACAATCGGGTAACCTATATATCAAGAAAAGTGACGCCAAAAAATTGAGGACACGCAATCATTTACCGATTTATCAATCGCCGAATAAATTGACGCGGCGAAGGAGTTAATTAAAACGGGATATTGATAGCTTAACGTGGTTTTTATTGTATTTAATTATCTCTTTCGCCAGCACGTGAACAAACCACTTTTATTACACGTGAATAAAATCTCTTTTGCATACACGTGAATAAAACCTCATTCGCCCAACAGGAAGCGCATCCCACAGTGAAGTGACAAAGAGCAACTGCAGCCTGCTCATTACAACGACCAGTGAGTAATGTAGTGCCGGTGATGATATGAAGTATAGCACCGACGCGCATACCCTCTATTAAATAAATATAATATTAATAATTAGTGTTTCGCCATTAATGTTCTAGTTCTCAGGAGCATGCTTGCTGCATATTGCTTATATACTAGCAAGCAAAATGTTGTTTAAACCGAGGAACACACTACGTATTAATAATCCCACAGCAAGCAGATGGAACTTATTGGTGAACAAAACCTTTTTCGCTAACACGTGAATAAAACCTCTTTAGTTAACATCTGAACAAAACCTCTTTCGCTAACACGCGAAAAAAAACTATTTCGCCCAACATGGAAGCGCATCCCACCGTGAAGTGACAAAAAACAACTGCAGCCCATTTATTACAATGACCGGTGAGTAATTTAATGCCTGTGTTGGTATGAAGCATAGCACCTCCGCACATACCCTCTATTAAATAAATACAATACTAATCTAATGATTGATGAAACACTAATGTGTTTCACGATACATTTTCTAGTTATCGGAAGCATGCTTACTCATCATCATCATCATCAGCTCATTTATGTCCCCCCTGCTGGGGCACGAGCCTTCCCTATGGATGGATAGGGAGAACGGGCCATGAACCACCACGCGGGCCCAGTGCGGATTGGTGGTTGTTAACGACTGTTAATGCAGCCGGGACCAACGGCTTAACGTGCCTTCCGAAGCACTAGGGAGCTCGAGATGATAAATTTTTGGTCACCCATCCGATGACCGGCCTTTGCGAAAGTTGTTTAACCTCAGCACTCGCAGACCGGGCGCGTTAACCACTGCGCCATCGAGCATGCTTACTACATATTGCTTACTAGCAAGCGAAATATTTTTTAAACCGAGAAACACGCTACCTATTAACCATCCCATAGCAAGCAGATGGAACTTATTTGTGAACAAAACCTCTTTAGTTTACACGTGAACAAAACGTATTTCGTTAACACGTGAATAAAAACTCTTTAGTTCAAACGTGAACAAACCTCTTTTGCTAACACGTGAATAAAACCTCTTTCGCTAACACGCGACCAAACCTCATTTGCCCAACATGGAAGTGCATCGCACCGTGAAGTGACAAAGAGCAACTGCAGCCCGCTTATTACAATGACCGGTGAGTAATTTAGTACCGGTGTCGGTGCTACCCAACGCACCGACATGTCACAGTTTCCGCCCCACTGCCCTACGTTCCGTCCGCCGGTATGCTATGCCACATATATAAGCTATGCTATGTTATACCTGTGCCGGCTAACCACGTGGATTGGCGACCGGTTGCTAATTCAAAAGCTTTGACGTTACAAACTTATTGAACGTTCTGGTTTGAGTAAATTGCTTAAAGCTGGCTACTAGCTAGCTGGCCCTACATACCGTACACGTCCCTCCAAACGCACTGGTAAAACTAAGAATAAATAAATTTTCATAGCTCCTAATGTGTGGTTGTACGGAATATTTATTTTGAAGTTAATTATTACTGTTCATAATACTTCGAAAATAAACCTTTTTTTTTGGAGAGAGTTTGCTGATTGCCTCAGGCGGCATTTTCAGCTTCACCGGGATTTTTTGGGGGCGGCGAGGAACGTAAAGGGTCTCAAGCCGTGTGAAACGAATCACCTTCGGAGGTTTTCTAGAGGGAACGGCATCGCGCACTAGTGCGCGTCCCCGTGCCCTACTAGATTCTCCGAAGGGTTCGGATCGGATCGTGGAGCGGAACCACCCGAGGGCGCCTCTAAAGGCTCGGACCTCGGCTTAGGTAGACCGGGCCGTGGAGGAGGAGAGAAGCGCCCAGGTACATGTCTGTACCTGGTATAGAGCGCGTATGAACCGGTTCTTCGTACCCTTGTTCTACGAGTACGGTGTCTTGGACCTAAGCTAGTGTGCATGTTTAGTGTATTCTGTAAATGTGTGTGACATTTAGAGGATCGGGCGGGGTCGAAAATAAACCGTTATGCAATCTACGAATATCGTATTAATGAAGAGGTACACTTTGTGACTTTGTGTGTTTGTTTGTTTAAGGAATATCAGGGATTACTGGTTCAATTTCAAAAACTGTTTCTCTGATAGAATAATATACATTCCTTGTGGGTCATATAGGCAATTTTTTATTTTGATAAAAAATATTAAAAATACGGAATCAACATGGACAAAGTCGCGGGGAAAGTGCTAGTAATCAATAAAATACTTTAATAATTTTTTTGCTAATGTGGTCTCCGTCAATGATCGATCGATGAGTCAGTCGTCGCCCGAAGATTTCGCGACGGGTTATCTCTTTACGACGTAAAAGCGTCGGTCGGGGGATGTTTCAGTGGTTTCCTTATTTGTCTATGTTGTATGACTGGACCGGGGACATGCGACGCCTGAATTGTGTGCAACAATTTCATTTATACTGTTAACGTTTGCAATAATCGACCAGCTGAAATATTATTGAACCGGTTCCAATAAATGTATCTTTGTAACTATCATGGTCACTTGTAAATAGTCTACGTAATGTCCCATAACTGGGAAAATACCTCCACTATTGGCAATCAAGTTATCGCTACAATATATGAGATAGGTATACATAAAATAATGATTAAAAACGAGTTTTCAGTAATATCGTAGTATCATGAACATGGTAATAATCCAGTTAATAATAATTTTTCGGTTAAAATAATTCTAATAGGTTCTAATTATGATATAAATTACGAGAGCTCGTATTTTGAGTTGCCAGTGACTATTTTGACACTATAATTCTCAAACGGTATGAACTTAAACATAATTATAACATTGAAAAAAACATGTCGAGTTTTCTTAAATTTAAATTTCACAGTTGAGATTTTAAATTCACATCCATTTCTGTCGGAGTTGCAGATCTGATAAAGCACCTTTTGTTTCAATATTCACAAAGAAGGTAGCTAGATACAAAAATCTTTGGATTCCATTAAAGTGAGACAACTTCTGTCTCTGTGATTCTTGATTGCACTGAAATTATTCAGTACAAGAATTAAAAGATTCGACATAAAAAGGTTTTCACGAAAAGGTTTTTAAATGTACATCTTGGAAAGAGAAAGTCTTGGTTAAAGAAGGATTTCTAAATATAAATCATGAAAAGAGTTTCCATGTAAGTTATGTACATATATATTAAATAAATAGGTACTTATATACAAACAGGTTCGCGGAAGGACCGAACGCAAAAGCCTTGTGGTTCTGTAGTTCCATACTAAAAGCGTGTTTCCACACTACGCGCTTGTCTTGTCTCTCTTCCACTGATATTTATATTATAAAACTCAATTATTTCTAAAACAACTTTCAATTAGTAATTATAAATAAATTAAAAATGTACGTTAATTTTACCTTCTATCTATCACTTGATGTCTGTATCTTTTTTTTTTGCTGATTGCCTCATGCGGCATTTTGTGCGTCACCAGACTTTGTCTGGAACTAAGTGAATGAGTGAGTGAGTTCTGTTTCTTTGGCGGGAAATGAGTTAAGTTAATTTTTACCCATCTATGCTTCTTTTTTAATTTGTATAGCGACTGTTTCGTATAATAAACTACTTGGATACCTATACTTTATTTAAATATTTAATTTAGAGGAAATAATTTATTTAGAGGCCTGTGTGTGCGTTTTTACAATAAAGTTACAAGTCATATTCAAAACTTGATATTAATAAATTTAAAACCACCAGTAAAGAAAAAAACTCAGAAGACAAAACAGCATGGGTTTGAAATGCTCGAATCACTACAACAGGTATTTCTAATTTAAAATATTTTTAAGTCATTTTAAACTTGTGTAACTTGGTAACGGCATATAATTTTGTAAATGTCGTTACTTAAATTAAAGCTGTGGAGTTTCTTGCGACCATTCTTCTCACAGCAAAAAAATAGACGTCCTGAATGGAGTAGTAGGTAAAAAAATGTTTGGACGATTCAAAAGCACTTTCTTAAAGTTTATTTGAATTAAAAAAACTGACTTTGACTTTGACTTTCTTTTGAAAGCATATCTTTAGTTATTAACATTTTTAAAACTGTTTTCATATACCTGAAAACAGGCTTCGCTTTTATTACTTTTTGTTTTGTTTGACCTATTAAATCTACGTAACCTAACCTCAGCTGGCCTACTGTATCTAATTAAAAACTTTTCACAGTTTTATAACAAAACTTTATCATAACGTTAAATCGGTATACTTTGAATGGTTTTTTATAATATATATATATTTACTCAAAAGCATTTTTACGTGAGTTTCTATGACATTCATTTGGTTGCGATGAAACTATGATAAGTTGTTGTGCGCATGTCCGCGAAGGTTTTTGAATTGGTAACACCATCACGGGATACCTACGGATGCTCATGCAGACGAAGCCTGAGCCGCAAAGCAAGTTTAAATTTCCTAAACTAATTGATACTATAGTAAATGACAAGTACTCGATTTTTCGTAATTTACTAATACCAAGTATGTCTGGCTAATATTCTCTATCTCTCCTCGCTTTGAAGAATACAATTTTATTTTTGTAAGTTTACTTTTTAGAGACTGAACCTTACGCTTACGCATGTACGTCAGTCGCTTGTATTTATGGCCCATCTGCCCGAATCATAAATTGGACCGCAATTGTAGTCTAGTGGTTACACTATCGGTCTCAAAATCGAATGGTTCCGGATTCAATTCCCGGTGGGGGTATTGTATTTGGTTTACTTATTCATATTAATTATTCATAGCCAAGTGTACAATTCTAGTTTATTAAAATATTCATCAGCCAGTGGATATTGGTACAGATCCCAGCCGGGTAAACATCTGCCAAGTAATTTATGTTCGACGACACAGCTTGCGTTTAACAACTCGCTACCCGGGACATGCCTTCGATTTCCGTTGTGGTTGGTTGGAAATTTAAATTTCACTTTATTATTTTTGTTATTGAAGTGTAAGGGAAATTGCTTAATGTTCTCGTTGCTTGTTGCTTAAAGTGAGGTCAGTTATATTTGTTATATTTGGAAAAATAGTGGTAACGCCAAATAGTTACCTTTTTTATTCGCGCGCCTTTAATGCACTTACTGCATACGTGCAAAATTCTTTAGGTTGTTAAGTTGGCAGTCAGTACAACCCTATACCTTTTATCCTTTTCTCTCCCGCACGCCTACACATCTTCTATCGCGCGCGCGACATAAGCACGCACCTGATTGGATGGTTTGAACATCGCTTGGCGAGCGCCGTCCAAGATGGAGAAGAGTTCTAACTGGAGCGAGCCACGTGCAAGGTGCTTGTTCCGGTCCTGGATTGTTCCGGTCCACACTTCGACCCTGGACCCTGGACCTTGGATACTGCGAGCTGTGCGAGGATCCTCAAGGTAGGCGTGCTTTCCATCTTCCACTGACTGCCAACGTATATCGTCTAGCATACCAAATCCACTATTTAATACAGTCCACTATCGCTGGTGGCTGTTCCTCACTCTTTCACCCTAGGTCGCATAGAAACCTTCGTTTCTCCGTACCACGCATCAGGTCTTCCAATCCTTGACCCTGGTTAGAATCTCCCGCGCTAACAAATAGCAACAACCATCTTGATTGGTTATATTTGATACAGGCAATCAATCAACTATTCCAACTGCCTGCCTGAATTTAATGAGCTATAATAATAATAAAACTTCGATCAAGATCGGGAGCAATGGTAAGAGGAAGCTTATAGGTATTCAACAGTGCCCTACCTCTGCACCTTCAGGTTGATGATGAGGTCATCTGACTTTAGTGTATGGAGAAAAAAAAAATACGAAAATTTTGTAAAGTAAGTATGGTACCTACTTATATTGTACGCTAAACAAAGTTCGATGATTCAATGTTCATTAAACTTTTAATAAGGTAACGTATAACAAATACATTTTAAAATGTTCTGTCTGCCCTGTCTCTTCTTGTACTGGTGACATTTTCATTTGACTGGGCAACCATATCAAATAGACAAGTTTAATAGAAGAGAATAGAATAGAAAAATCAGCCCCAACTTTTGCACAACGCCAAAATCAGAGAGTCGAACTGCGATAACAACTTTCAAGTTTGACAAACTTGAGCGTGCTTGAACTCAATAGTGGTCGATTTTTTTGTATAAAGGTGCCAACTAGTGTTGTAAAAAAACTCGAGCCCGTGGGTAAACATTTTATGACTTGATCTAATCACAAGACTCGACTCATAAAGACAGAGGTTCGACGTCAGTGCTCGAGTCTATGATACGCTCGCGTATGTTTGTGTAACATAGTCAGAGTCACGCTTGATTTAAGCAAGTAAGAGTGGTCATTGTCAGTAACAGTATAGTTTGGTGTGGAGACTTACGATTGAGATCTCAAATGATCGAGGCCGCAACCGGTGGACTAGTAAGTAATAAAAGTGACAGTCATCTAAATATATGAGAAAAGTTCAGTAAAATTAAACACTGCTTGTCGATTCTTACTCGTGACTTCAAGAGTCAATAGACTAGAAATAACGTTAGGTTTGAGACTCAAGTTCTTTTTAAACTCGGTCCATGCTGCGATATTTCGCGCTCGACTCGGCTTAAACTCGTGAGTATTTGACGTCACCCGAGTCCTGCAAAATTGAGTCGAGTTTATATATATACTCCCGGTCTTGAGTTGTTGACAACACTAGTGACAACCGTACCCAATTCGTTATCACAAACGCGACGTATTGTGATTGTGGGACCATTGTGGAGGTGTCGTGTGCCATTGTACGGCAGATACTCGATGAGGCACTGACCTGATTTTATCTTTAGCCGTTTTAATTAAGGCGGGCGTTGCATTAACGTTATTGGGGAAGTTCTATCGATCTGTGTGACGAATATAAAGCGTCAAACAAACTACAGCTATACGAAGTTATGTAGAATTGACATCCCTAAAATTTTCTCACAGTGGATTTACTTATCTGGTGTAGTATATCGATGTGTATCGATGGTTTTAAGCGTATATAGTGACCCAGTACCTACATAATTATTTTAATTTCGATTTATGTTACGGAAGTTGTCATGGTCATCATAAAGCATAGCGTGTACCAAGATCACAAATTTTATTTAAGAAATAAATGGCTTGAACACCTTAATAAAACCTTTAGAATAAATAAACAAATTAATTAATTGAAAAGTGACCTTCAAAGACTCGATTTAATATTCAGCGAAAATGTGAATTATCACTCTGGGGAACAATAAGACAAAACGATGGAGTAGAATTCATACATCTATTGAACTTCGAAGCTTTGTTGAGACTCGTTAATGCTATTTTCGATGACTCAGCAATCGTTACATACTCTGAATTAGTGTTATTAGTAATAGTGGGTATAAGAATAGTGGGAATAAATTTTCCACGAGCGGTGGCATGACATGACATACTGGGTCAGGTGCACTTCCTATCTCAGAAGGGCGCAGAACACCATTCGTGGAAAAAAATATTCTACACTCTTCCACAAAAGTATTATGTTGAAGGCTTAGTTGTCGACACAGCGGATTAAAATAGTGCCACCTCACCACAAAACTTGAAAATTAAACACATAAAGTCACACGTTTACACCGAAATAAGTCAGGCGTTAATACTGTTACGCCGTACGACATACATCGACATCATAAATCGATGGTAGCTTCACATCAATCTTCATTTGATAGGATGGCGTATTGTTTTCCCATCCACAGTTCTTCTAGTTAGTAAGCTTTATTTTTAAAACCACATTCTAACGTCCTTACTGCTAGGCTACGAGCCTACCATATAAATGCAAACAAGATATGGAGCACGGGACACACAATCCCAGTGCGGATTGGTTGTTGTTAACGACTGCTAATGCAGCCAGGACCAACGGTTTTACGTATCTTCCGAAGTACAGAGTAGCTCGAGATGATATATTTTTGGTCATCGATCCGATGACCGGCCATTGTGAAAGTGATTTAACTTTAGCCACAGCAGCCCGAACGCTTTTCCTCCTCATGTTAATCAAAATTTACTCAAATATCACGCCAAAATCATAAAACCTCACGCGAGGTAACGGAAAACCCTACTAATGAAACGGGGCATAGTTTATAGCTTAAGACATGTTCCTCCAACAAGTTTATCGGCGCGGTTTAATTAAACATAATTAATGCTCGCGGCGTGACGCGCCGTCAGCCGTCAATGGTGTGAGACGTGACCCGGCTGTCGATGACGCGACAATATGTCACGCTCGATTGGAGCCCCAGTAACGCGGGATAGACGGAGCATTTGCATTTTTACCACTAATACTATTGAAGATATATCACTGCCCATACTATGATGTTTTTTCCGCACAACGAAAAGCGTACTGTTCCGAGTAGTACGGTATTCGAGTGCCTGTAACGCGGGATATACGTTGCATTTACATATACTAATACCACGAAAGTGCAACAGATTTTTTTTTGGAAAGAATTTGCTAATTGCCTTTAACGGCGTTTTCAGCTTCACCGGGCTTTTTTGGGGGCGGCGAGAAACTTAAAGGGTTCCTCAAGCCGTGTGAAACGAATCACCTTCGGAGGTTTTCTTACCCTGGTACTACTAATTATTCTTTGGTTTTCTAGAGGAAACGTCATCATGCACTAGAGCGTGTCCCCGTACCCTAATAGATTCTACGAAGGGTTCGGATCGGATCGGTGAAGCGCAACCGTGGTACACGGACGTGGTACGTTCTTTTAGAATATCGTGTTTTGAAAAGTGTTGGACATTGCGCACATTTGAAATAAGTCTTTGTGTGACTGGTTCTGAAAAAAAAAACTAGTATTACTAGAAACAACATGTCACGCTCGATTGGAGCGCCCGTAACGCCGGATATATATCGCATTTGCATTTTTACTACTGCACTGGAGTAAACTGTTCTTACTATGCATTTTTTTCCCTAAATGAATGAAAGTGCGAATAAGCTATTCCAACGCGGCACTCTCTTTTTACAAGCTTTTATTTAGTTTCACCTGTCCCGATATTTGTCTGTCTGTGATCAAATCTTGCAAGTTAAATTTGATCCACTTCCTGGTTACCGATTGAGCTAAAATTTTGCATGCATGTGTAAATCGGATGACAATGCAAAATTATTATGACATGGAGCTGATCTGATGATGGAACCGGAAGGTGGCCATAGGAACTCAGTAGTTAAACGACACAACCCCATCGAGTTTGGACTCGTTTGATCCGCCTTGACGAGTACTTTGGTGCTAGATAGTAACCAGGATCTAACGATGAAGCTGGAAGATGGTCATAGGAACTCGGTAATTAAACGACACAACCCCATCGAGTTTGGGCTTGTATTATTCGTCTTGACGAGTACTTTGGTGCTAGATGGTAACCAGGGCTGATGATGGAGCTGGAAGATGGTCATAGAAACTCGGTAATTAAACGACACCACCCCTTCGAGTTTGGGCTTATATTATTCGTCTTGACGAGTACTTTGGTGCTAGATGATAACCAGGGTCTGATGATGGAGCTGAAAGATGGCCATAGAAACTCGGGAAAATAAGTTCGTTCGTTCCATTTGTTATGAATGTCTTTGTGGATTCTGTCTTTGATTAGATGGATGACCTAATGCCAAGGTGAGCACGTGCCGAGGGCTGAATGGTATGAGGGTGTATAAACATGTCATATCGTTAAAGTTGCGCCTCAGGGTACCGGGGCGAACCCTGTTGTACTTAAGCTTTTATCCCCCTACAAAAATACTAAAAAGTTAAAAATAAAATTAAAAGAAAAAAATCTATTTAAAAACAAGCTTTTATTACTTGTTAATTAATAATAATAAAAAAGTTAAAAATAATTTAAACCTGATATTAAGAATTTTTTTAATGATTTAAAGCGTGTTACATTTTTATGGAACACTATAGAACATTTAGCATATCACACCTTCATTACCTATTTTTCTTTTGCAATCACAATGTAACATGCTTTTATATATAAAAAAAATTCTAAATATCAGGTTTAAATTATTTTAACTTTTTAATTTTTTTTATTAAGTAACAAGTAATAAAAGCATGTTTTTAAAAAGTTTTTTTCTTTTAATGTTTTTAGTATGAAACCGTATTTTTAAATAGATGACCACTTCCACATTTTCAATAGTCGTAGTGTAATAAAAGAAATGGTTATATCACTATCAAGCTCATTTTATGTCTTCACTGGTGGGGCACGAGCCTTCCCTACGGATGGATAGGGAGAACGGGCCATAAACCACCATGCGGGCCCAGTGCGGATTGGTGGTTGTTAACGACTGCTAATGCACCCAGGACCAACGGTTTTACGTGCCGTGTCCAGAAGAAGAGTATTATTCAAGAACTGTGTATTGTGTACAAAGACAAGCTACAGGTAGACCCTACGTCACCAGTCGTTGGTAAGAACAAGCTGACTAAGAAAAGGGCTGACCTTGGGATGCGACGTTGTCAAAGTAGCCTATACTCATAACCCGTTCGTCTATTATGTAAGGAACCTTATTGTCCATACTTTTTACGTATCAATACGCAATAGGATCCTAACTTACAGTTACTTACATAACACAAAATCGCAGAAGTAAAAAAAATCCTACCAATCTCTATAAATCATCATCAACATCATCATCATCATCTCAACCAAAGACGTTCACTGCTGAACAAAGTCCTCCTTGGATCTCCACAATGAATGCAAAGAATTATCAACAAAAAAGGTTTTAATTTTTTTTGCTATTTAATACCCGCTTGTCAGACGTGACTCGGCTAGACAAAATGGTGTCACATCTACAAATACATCAGGCTCCGTGGAATCGGCGGTAGTGGCAGAGATACGGAGCGCTCGCATTACTTCTCGTAGCATTTTATGAGATAAAATACGATATTCAGATGTTTAGAGGCGTGACACGTTCATTCATTTACTTATATGGGTCCCGTTTATGTAGCTCTGGATTCTTCTTTTCTATACATATACGTATCTAAGTCTCGTTATTAATATATCTTCATTTTTTATTCACAATTACTTAAATAAAATTATTATTTCCGAAAAATGTTTTACATAACGAAACGTGAAAGTAACGAAAAATCATTAACCGCTTATTCAAAACTCCCCATCCAATTTCAGAAGGGTCCACATTTAAACGTCAAAACTTCGGAACTAAAATGTACGGGTGGTTTAAATTCACAAATTCTCGAACGTTGAAAATTTGAAATCCTTGTTCTGTACGAAGCTGTGTAAGCTACGGTAGGCATATAGGTTGTAAAAATACGGAGCGCCCTGCCCTGGGCGACTGATAAGACGGATTTGCCGTACAAATGTGAGTGACTGTCATTTGTTATTTCTGCAATATGGCTGCACAACTCGCGAACGGCGCGAGGAGTATACCCGTTATAAAGACTCGTTTGTACGTTTGTTGGAGATACATGTTTTGTTTTATCTCTGTGATCATGATTAGGGTGGGCTGACACAGCTGTTGTTTCTCTTGTCTTGTGATTGAAGATGAAATCAGATGTATATTTATTCAACACTTTTTACTTTGAAAGCCAAAGCCGCCCATTCAATGTCAACAACTACCGTCACTAACATCCGATCATAATATTTTTACAAATATTAAAGATCAGTTAAGAAGTAGGCAAGCTATTTATAAAATGCTCAAATAATTTTTAACGCAAATTTTGTTGCGAACAAATTACAATACGGCGGACTGGTTAGAACCACGATAGCTCAATTGGATAAAAATGGATATTTATGTCAACTATCTATTGTTCTTTCGCTTATCGTACTTAGTGGCAAAGACTATCAAGAGTGCGTAATTAATTTGAGCATTTTTCATTTGAAATTATTGCCGCCTCGGTGGCGGAGAGTAGCAAACCGCTCGGCCCAATACCCGAAGTTCTCGGGTTCAATTCCCACGTCCGACAAAGTGGTTTCGGATTTTTTGATACATAGCCCGGGTGTGTGATCACCACGCTTGGTTGGTAATCACAAACCCGTAGTGATTAAGCTATTCATTATCAATTGTAGTGATGACTTGATTTCAATAATTGAGGCCTTTACCTGGCAGTGGGACAGTATTGGGCTTTTTGCTTTGCTTTGCTTTTTATTTGTAAACTTGTTTTTTTCCAAAAAGATTATGCAAATCTTTTAATAACTTTACCTACTATAAAGTATGATTTAAATAAACATTTGCTTTTCTACTAGCTTTCACTCGCAGCTCTTTTACTAAATTCAGCACCATCTTAAAGTAAATGTTTTACCGGGATCAAACTGTCAAAATAACAGCGTGCGACAGATATCTGCTTCTAATTTGATGTCGAGCGAGATCTGTGACCCTGTTGGATCCTAATATTATATTGTGCCTACTAGTTTTATTTCCACAAAGTGTGTTTTTTTTTCTTGCAAAGAATTTTATTTTAAGGTCACCTTTTCCATGTTCACCAATTTTTTACCAAATAATCCGATCAACTGTTTCTTTCAAGACTTATGTGAGAACTTTTATACCATTACATTTATTATATTATTAGAATGTGGTGTTAGATCATTATTGTTTCATTTTTCAGTTGCATTGTTTACGGTCGCATGTTTTTATTACAGCATCATCGGTATCCATTATTCGACGTCAGGCTGTATTGATAATCAATTTGTTGTCTATCGCGCCCATAAGTCTCCCTAGTTGCATTGTGCACGAGATACGCGTTACACTTTACGAGTTTCAATAAACTACCAGCCCGGCATAAATGAAATTGGTAGATATTGAAGCATGGAAGTTTTATCACTAAGGAAAATGAATATTAAATCGAATGAAAATTATTTATTGGGAGCATCAATCGGTAGGTAAGAGGCACGTTTTACAATGTGTTACACTAAAAGCAACCGGTAATAGTCTAGAGTAATAGCTTAATTCCATGAAAATGACATACCATGGCGCTGGTATTCTGTTGAAACAGTAAGAAAAAAAGAAGAAAAAAGTACAAGGCGTAGTTTCAGCCATGAAAATAAAGAACCAATGTTTTGTAATTCATTGTTGTTACCGTCCACATTGCAGTTTACAACATGACCGTGCAGTAAGTAACACAGCGATTTACAAAAAAAAACTTACTTATGAATCCCAAATGAGAGTAATCAAAAATGCAAACACGATTGCAAAGCAAAGAGAAGTATGAAACCACCAGAGTAGCAGCTAACACAGCAAGCGCTAAAGAATTGCACTCGAAAATACACGTTCATTTAGAGTAGGGAAAAAATCAGCGAGCATTTTCGCTGTGCAGATGAAAATTAAAGCGAAGAGAGCAATTGCGTGGACTCGCAAGCAGCGGTCAAAGTCAGTAAGCTGTCTATTGTCTGTCTGACACTTAACACGGTGACCTGTGTTGTGCCCGTCACAAGTCACGGCCCAGTGACTCGGCGAGTCGCGTAAGCGCACTCGTGACGGATGCCGGGATTGCGTTTTAAATTGGAAAATATGGAGCTCTTTGGCTGAATGCAATTGTGTCTGTGATACGGTTGACGCAATATTCTGTGGTTTTATGTGGCGTTTTGTTCGGAAATGTAACGCATTGCAGAGTTTATATCGCTGCGTTGGCATAGCAAAGAGCGTTGATTAGTAATTGTCTAATGATGGTATCAATATAGCTAGATATTAATTGTCAGAGAGTAATTTTGTATTGACACATGAGCATAGTATTTTAGATTGTTTAATAATTACTATTCCATATATCCTAATATAATCATAGCAATAATTGACTCTAGAAGAACTTCAAACATAATATCTGCAATAATAATTTACTACCCGCTTCAAAGGGAGGACTTCCGATATTTTTATCGAAATATCTTAAACAAATGAAGTCATTATTTAAAGTTCCAAAAAGGTTAAACTCTTCAAAGAATCTTGAAGCTACCAAGAGATCCAAGTTTTCGTTAAGGTTAATTTCAAATTCCAATTCCCAAGCGAAACAAAACTAAATAAACTGGAGGCTCGCATACCGTAGTAGGTTCAACGTTATACAGTTTTACTGAA
This sequence comes from Eudonia mercurella, assembly GCA_963082485.1. Classification (NCBI taxonomy): domain Eukaryota; kingdom Metazoa; phylum Arthropoda; class Insecta; order Lepidoptera; family Crambidae; genus Eudonia; species Eudonia mercurella. The sequence continues at coordinate 9,781,779 of OY720039.1, read as the reverse complement.
TATAGGTATTCAACAATTGCAGCTCTGCAGAACTAATTCTGGCATACAGCTCCTATTTCCTATACAGGCACTACAGGTGTATAAGATTCAAAATGAAACTCTTTATTCTACATTTATTTTACATATTATTCATTTTGAGGCTATTTATCTGACTGTCAACAACCAGCTTGTGTAAGGCTTCATTCCTTATAGCACTTACTGTACAACTATAACTCTCTGGTCAGGAAAATAATGGGACTCTAGGGATCGTCCTACCATAAACCAGACGAATTCAGACTCTTTGACCTCAAAGACATTGTCAAGAGTATAAACAGTCGTGTTCGCTGAAAAGGAAGAGTGAAATGGTTGCACATATTATCCCAAAGCGTCAAATTAAGAGAGGTAAACCTTACTTAGATAAGAATAAGAATAGATAAGGGACAGAAAGGAATTAAGGCTTTCAACAACGCCTCGTTGGCCAAGTGGCAGAGCGCTCGACCCGATACCCGAAGTTCCAAGCTCTATTCCCAGGTCGAGCTAAATTTCGGATTTTTCGATGCATAGCCCGGGTTTGTGGTCACCAACGCATTGGCCAAGCGTGGTGACTAAGCCATTACCCATCAATTGTAGTGATGACGTGATTTCAATGATGTAGGCCTTTGCCCAGCAGTGGGACAGTTATAGGCTATTTACTTACTATCTTTTACATAGCTTTGACCAAAAACTCGTCAACGGATTCTAAGGGTCGGTTTTTTATATGTAACTAAGGCATTCTATCGAAGAGGAGGAGCTCGACTGAGGTTAAGCAACTTTCGCAAAGGCCGGTCATCAGATGGGTAACCAACCAAATATGTATCACCTCGAGCTCCGTGCTTCGGAAGGCACGTAAAGCCGTTGGTCCCAGCTGCATTAGCAGTCGTTAACAACCACCAATCCGCACTGGGCTCGCGTGGTGGTTGGCCCGTTCTACCTATCCATCCAGAGGGAAGGCTCGTGTCCCAGCAGTGGGGACATAAAAATGAGCTGATGATGAAGACATTCTATATAATTAGATCATTGCCACCCATGGACATTATCGTCGCTTTTACGAGTATAACAAAACCGTGGAACTCGAAAAATGGTTATGCGACTTTTTATACTTTCAGCGTGCCTCTATGATGTATGTCTCTCTGTTTCGGCTCCTTTGAATTGAAACTACCGAAAGTGACCACGGACCCTGCAAAGGATTCGAAACGTCAGGATAAACATTAAATAATGTGTAATAAAATAAACGCGAGTAGATCCGTAAAAGTTGTTTCATTTAAATGTGTAGTGTTCGCGTAAACTTTAGAAAACAAAATGTGTCTTATTTTTCTTTTTAATCGAAATGTCTTTTGGCGTTTTTTTTTGAACACTAGCGTATAAAATATATATATATGTATGTATATAATATAATACATATATATATACTTTATCGACTTGCGCGGTATTGTTATATTAGCGACGATATGCAGTATCTTAGAAGCTCCCTTCGCGATACCACCTTTGAGGGCCCTACTTACATGTTTCATTTTCAGAACATGGTACAGCAGCGCACGAATATACATTAAATAAACGCGAACAGATCACTATAAAGTGTTTCAATTTATTGTGTATAGTGTTTGCGTAATCTTTAGAAAGCCAAAATGCACGAGATTGGTTTTGCAGCTTAGTTGTGTATGAGTTCATCGAAAACCTAGTATCGCGTAAATATTGGCGGGAGTTATTGCTATTTAAAAGCTTGGGACTTGGACAGGTTTGTTCATGTTAGAGTTACGAGCTAAACTTTTTCATTTAATCGTATTGGCTAGACAAAACTAGTTCAGATTAAAGTTGCGTTCTCACTTTAACCTATATTTACATAGATGGAGGCTTTTAGAAGCACTCCGCTCAAATATTAATGAAGTGAAATAGACTTTAAATTTTGCATACGTGCGCTAACTTAAAAGGGTGGTTCAAAGATAATATAAGCTTTGTATTTTTTTTAAAAAGTATATCTATATGAAAAAAAAAATGACTTAGGAAAAGTATCACCGTTTTAGAGATACGGTTTTTTTCATATTTTTTATAATCCCCCATTTTGAGCTTATCTCTTGTTGCTGTGTGTACAAATAAGCAGATATTTTTATTATTATTCTTGTCAAATACTTTCCAAGAGTCGATCTACTTTACTTAAGTATAATTCTCTTAATTATTTTTAGGAAACCATGCGAAATAAAAATTTATTTAATTTTTGTTGGTTATGAAAAAAAAATCTTCAACAATCTCTAATAAGCAAGTAATTTATTAACGTAATGTGCAGCAGCAGCCCAATACGTTTTTTTTTTCACCGCTAAAAGCCAAAGTTGACGACATTTTTTTTTCATAACCATAAAATAATATAAATTTTTATTTCGCAAGGTTTTCTAAAAATAATTAAGAAAATTATACTTAAGTGAGGTAGATCGCCCTGTGTGGTGCCGGGGATAAAGAATAGCACCACCCCATCTCTTCCCGTGGGTGTCGTAAAAGCCGACTAAGAGACTATTCCAGAGGATGGGCAGCAGCATCTCTCTGAGGTTAACTCTCAATCAACTTACTGCGATCGCCAACCCGCCTGCCAAGCGTGGCGATTATGGCAAATCCCCTCATGTATCCTTATGTATCCTTGGGGGAGGCCTTTGTCCAGCAGTGGACGTCTTTTGGCTGAGATGATGATGAGGTAGATCGACTCTTTGAAAGTATTTCAAGAATAATAATAAAAAATTCTAACCGGCCTTTAGTTTATAAAAGACTGCATCCCTAACCAGTGCGGTAGAATTATGCTTATTAAAAAATAACTACATAGTGTGTTTAATTAAAAATAAGTAAATAAAAACTATATTTTTTTCAAACTGCTAAAAATATCGTAAACTCCAAATTGATCACCTGTGAATTGTGATCCTCTAATGGTTCCTAAGGTATAGTTTACAAAAGTAAAACAAATTAAAGTTATGTGCAGAAGCGCTAAAACGCTCGCAAAGTGGCCATTTCTATGCAAGCCAGTTTTATTTTGGCGTGAGCAGTGGCCCCTATCCTATAATAACTCAACTAAATTACTCAATTGGATTCGATTATTGTGTTGTCCGTACAATATGCGACTTTCCCGCAGTGCAATAAAGTTTAAATTACGTTGGCGTTAACAGTGCTAGAATTATATGGCTATGTCCTAAGGAACGAGATCTTTTAGTAGTCGGACAATTTTATTCAAGGGATGCGATCGGATTGAAAATCCATACATTTTCAACACTTGGCTCGAAACGTGAATAGCAATTAGCCATAAACTCTAACAGCGTAAATGTAAAATACGTGGTTTTATCTTTCTGGAGCTTAAAGCGTATATCGGATGTTTTTAATAATACTAAGCTGGTAATCAGGGTCTAGATTTTGCTATTTTAAGAAGTTTACAATCGTATCAGTGGCCTAATTTTGACATTTGGACCATGGGAAAATTGGTACAATATCAAGCCTGCTAATTAGTTTGCTGCTCAGAAATGTAACCGTGCTTATTCATATCTCAAATATAAAATATATTTAAATTAGAGACATAACAGAACATAATGTTAATGTTAAAACAAAAAAGGCCTTTTGGAAAGCAATAATGATACACCCTTATACTTGTGTTTCTCAGAAAAAGTATCTACGAAACTCATATTAAATCTGTCGTAATAACATTCTTATAACATGGCGACGTTTACTTTTTATCGTAGGCGTTATAATGTGCCTTGTCCTCGACATATTTTTTTATACTTAAGGGAGATACCAGACGACCGATTATATTTAATCGGTTCGATAGAAGTCGGTAAAAGTATTTCCTCATGACTTTCCTCTTGCCTGATGCTTTCACTTCACCTAGTTAACCTCCGATACACAGTTATAGTCACTACGACTTGAGGAACCATACATTTCTTGCCGGCGATAAAAGGCCATAGGAGTCCATCATACAAAATAATTATTCTCAAAATAATAAGAAAACTACTTTTGTTACTTTTACGCAATTGTCTCATAGCAAATCGGATCGTCAAAAATCGGAGCAAGCATGGCCGACTCTTGGATATGCCGGAGAGAAGGAATAAACACGATTAAATTCGAGTAAACGCGTTAACTCATGTTCTTAGGGAGATAGCTGACGACAAAAGTCGATCAGTTACTGCAACAAATAAAATACAGTATGGATTGAGTTGTCGGTCCAGTCCCTTCCACTTAAAGCAGTCAGTTTCAATGTAGTCCGTACTCGGTCATAAAAATTTACCGATTAAAGCGGTCGTCTGAGTTCCTCCTTATAAAGATCCCAACTATGTTAATGTCGCATTATCCTTATATTTTTTTATTGTAACCTCATTAGTTGAACATAACACCAAGTATGCCTTATCCAGAAGGCTTGCCTTTAACCAATAGTACACACTACAACACTTTAGCACCATGTCATAACAACTTTACTAGATATTGACATGTGCCTGTTATATTCTTTATTTGCTTTGACAAAGTACTTAAGTGATTATCGATTTTCGTAGCTAAATTTACGTACCAAGTACACAGTTTGTTGCCGATTTTGTATCGCCTCAGAGGTTCAATGATAAGACCAACTATCTCAGTTCCAGAGGTATCGGGTTTCATGCCCAGCAGGAATTAATAAAAATGTTTACTCATAGTTGCTTCGAACTAATTGATGCTAACTTTACTTACTAGGTTAAAGAGTAAACGACTAGGCAAAACAATTAGGCAAATTTTGATTTCCGTTCGCAGCCGGCTGCACCAAACATTTAACTAACGTTTTTACTTTTCCTAAGTCCATCATGGTGTATCATTATCATCATCATCATCATCATCAGCATCATCATCATCACCATCAGCATCATCACCATCAGCATCATCACCATCATCATCATCATCATCATCATCATCATCATCATCATCATCATCATCATCAGCCTTCACTAGTCCACTGTGTATACTGTATAGCAATTTAGCAATACCTAACTAAAAAGTTTACTAAAAATTTTTAGAATATTATAACTTGGGACCACATAGATTGATTTAGATAACTAGCAGTGCTAATCATGTTGGTACATCCGTGATCATAACACAAGCATCTGTGCCATAATATCAGATACCCGAAAACACTGAAAAACATTGAAACAATACTGGTAAGAATATTTCAACTGAACTTACCGACGAACATAGTTTAAAAAGTTAAAAATTCTAGTGTAATAACAGCGATAAAAGTTATCCAAAGAATTCATTTATGTAACACAATAAGTATTCACTTTGTGCAAACTGTTATGCAGCAGGACTACAGTTTGTGAGTTTAACTTAGCGTGCCAAACTATTGTCGTTATTCCAGCTATGAAAATAATTAACACCAGTTGAAATATGTTTCAACATAACTGTTTAACATTATTGTTCATTCATCATCATCTGCCTATAAACGTTTCACTGTTTAGCTAAGGCCTTCCCGCTTAAACAATATTACATTAGCATCAAGGAAAAGTCAACCATGAACTCCTTCGGAAGGCACGTACAGCCGTTGGTCCCGGCTGCATTAGCATAAAATGTGCTGGAGGTGATGTACCATGACCTACCGCGATGGGCCAATACCAGTTGGTAAGTTTTCACGACTACTATCTCAAGATATTCGAAATTGGTAACCCATTCAGTGAAAAGTTACTTTACTTGTAACATCGCTTCCTGAGAGCACGACATGGTACTCCAAACCTTTTATTAAATCACTAGCTGACCTGGCGGACTTCGTACCTCTTTGACAGTTTCCATCATTGAGTTAAATATATATCAATGGTTTCCATGACAACGAAACAAACAAATCATTTTGTATTGGAAAATTAAATTGTCGTTTTTAGTATTTTATTTAATATATATATTTTTTAGTAGCATTCTAATAGTGAAAGATTTTTTTAAATCGGTCCAGTAGTTTTTCAGTTTATTCGTTGCAAACCTACATACATACATACAAAAATACAAAGGTTTCCTTTTTATAATATTAGTATAGATAAAGATATTCTTACCTATAAATGTGTATATTTCCATCCTTTCATGCTTTTAGATTGCGTGTTTAGCATTAACAACATAAGCCTGTAAAATGTCCCACAGCTGGGATCTGGGTTAACCCACTCCGAATGTGATATTACGGCGTTATTATTCTAAGGATATTACAATATAATATTGTGAAAATAAGTCAATAATGTACGACTTTAGCTGCCTTCAAAGCAGAGAGCGGCTTTAGCACCTAACAGACAACAAACAGAGCTGGCTGAGCATAGTCAAAACAAGGATTTCTACTTAAGGCACTCAATGACAGATAGGGTTGCCATTTTAGGAAAAATATTGTCCACTGTAATAACGCTGAGTACTTTTTATACCAATTTGACAGCATCAAGTATAGTCCGCCTGATAAGAAGCGGTCAAAGCATTGAAAGAACACTTTACACCATTTTGGGAAAGTCACGGCAGGAAACAAATGCATTAAAATGAAACAACTTTTACGAATCTATACTCGCGTTTATTTTACACATTACTTTTTAATGTTTATCCTGACGTTTCGAACCCTTTGCAGGGTCCGTGGTCACAGGGAGACTGAGATGTTGGTCGTCTCATAATTAATTAGTAGCTTGTATAGGTATGTACCCTCATTTAAATTTAATCAGGTGCGTTCCGTTTTACGCAGAAATAGCTTACAGTATCTTTTGGCCTGGCAGTATGGTGTTGGGGCTGGGATTTAATATTTTGTATGATGGGACATGGTATCCCAGGCTGGTGGTAGCTTCCAATCATCTTCTGTATTGAAATTAGGATGTTTTTTTTATTTCAATAGCTTCGCGTATATATCGTATCCTAGGGATGAATCGTTGTTCTCTAGCGAGTATTTGTGGTTTATCAAGTCTGATGTAATGGTTGGGCCCCTCTAAGGCATGTTCGCATACTGCAGACATCTTTTCGCGCCTATGCTTGACGTAAACGCGAGTAGATCCGTAAAAGTTGTTTCATTTCTATGTGTAGTAAACTTTACAACAAATACATTCGAATCTTATCTAATCGTCGGAGGAAAGAAATTCCACTAAAACTAACAACTTCAGCGACCATTTATTTGTAACACAATTTAAAAAGCAGTGATTTAAATAAAACAGTGATATTTAAAACTTTGTTATAAATCTTGAGGTAGCGATAACAAATTAGGTTGCTACATAAAGTTTTAAGTTGTAGAAACAACTGCAAATTGAAAATTACAGGTATTAATTAAATTGATTTAGATGTAACATATTAAATAATCAAGGTGTTAAGTACACGACGTCTAATTAATTCGCCTATCGAAGATGTGCAATAATTGAACTTAAAACATAACCCAAGCAGTTGAGGTCAGTGAACTCTCTATTGATATGTAAATAGGCCTTTAACGAATTTTGTTTCATCTCAAATAAGGCCGTTACGAGACTGGAATATTTTATCTACAAAGTCCAACAGTGGCAAACTGACTTACTACTACTAAATTGCAAGTACTTTACTAAAGTAAATAGTTGTAATTACTAAGTAGATCAGGTAGAGTACTTCTATGCCCATTAATTAGATTGTTTTATGCATTAAAGTTCGATGGCGCAGTGGTTAACGCGCCCGGTCTGCGAGTGCTAAGGTTAAGCAACTTTCGCAAAGGCCGGTCATCGGATGGGTGACCAAAAATGTATCATCCCGAGCTCCTCCGTGCTTCGGAAGGCACGTAAAGCCGTTGGTCCTGGCTGCATAGCAGTCGTTAACAACCACCAATCAGCACTGGGCCCGGTGGTGGTTTATGGCCCGTTCCCCCTGTACATCCATAGGGAAGGCTCGTGCCCCAGCAGTGGGGACATGAAATGAGCTGATGATGATGATGATGCATTAAAAGTTTTAAAAAAATATATTTTTACATATCTTACGGGTAAGCACTTAGCCTTGATCTCATCTGATGGTAAGTGATGATAAGGCCAATTGGTGGAAGCGCACTTCACTCTAAATCCTCAACTAGTGAGGCACTGGCTATCTTATCTCTAGCTGTCGGAACAACAATGCTACAAACATTTTTGTACAGGCAGGCGGACAAACAAACCCTACCACCAACCAAACTGTGCTGAAACTCAGTTTGAGCTGGGAAGCGAACCCTGGACCTCTGGGTCTAAACCGGTAGTATTAACCAAGACCACAGAGGCTTCGAATTAATAAGTGCTACGTTATTTAATATAAACTAAAATTGTTTATGAACATACTAAATGAGCTGCTTCAATGTGACGGTGCTGTAATGGAGATTTGGTTTATGAAACAAAATTATTCTTTTTTAACTTTAATTTAAAAGTAAATGTTATTTTATATACATTTTTTACTTTCACGTTCTATTTTAAACATAGAATTTAGCGGGGGTAGTCCGTGACTATATATGGCCGGTGCAACTCGTTTGAACGTCGTCGGGTACAAAAAAGTACATAAACCTATGATTACAAAAACACAAATTAAATGTTGAAAAATGTTCGCAACAAAATTTGCGTTTAAAATTATTTGAACATTTTATAAACCTATGATTCCTATACTAAAGTAATTGCATTGTTGTCGCGTAAAAGCTTCGGCTACAATATTGTTTGTTCACCAAAATTACTATGGAAGAAAGTACCAACTTAAATCACTTTGAACTATCAACATAACTGAGCTAACATACATTCCTAAACCTATTCGGAAAGATTCCCGCAACCGGTGTTTAACGAGAGCATGGGGTAGAATGGAAAGTTGGACGCCGCTAACCGGCTTGAAGGAGTAATTAACAAAGTTCATGGACAGATTAAAGTTAACTTCTTCATAGATCGCACCTACATAGAAGGTAGAATGCAAATCCGTAAGCGTTCGGGATTCATATTTGACTTTGGTGCCTAGATGGATATAGCTATATATATAGCTAGATATAGATGGATATAGATAAATACTTTAGCTCACACACAGTCTGTTGCATATAGTGTTAGAGCTAGTATAGGCAAAGGCGTTCTTGTACCTACAAGCGATCTCTTTAAAAAAAAACACAAATGTTGAAAAAATTTCCACAAGCAGGATTTGAACCTGCACCCTTCGGAAGAGCACCTGACCCAGTATGTCGGAAGAGTGCAGGTTCAAATCCTGCTCGTGAAAATTTTATCAACATTTGTGTTTTTGTAATTTGTTCGCAACAAAATTTGCGTTAAAAATTATTCCAACGATCTCTTTAAGATAACCTTTGGTTTAAGAACCCAAGAAGGAGATAGGGGAAGTTCGCATATACTATAGAGCTATATAATTTTTAATACGCTTTTCGAGTTATATCTAAACTAAAATGCGAAAAGATACTGTAGTGGATAGGTAAGGGTTCCTATAATTCCAAAGTTAAAAACGCAAAAACCTTAAATATTTCTCACTAACAACCGGCTTAGTAAATTTTATAGAACTAAAACGGAGCTTCAAATATTTTCGTTAGAAAAACAACAATATTATCTAGGATTAAAAATATGCATCAGATAATAATATACCAACTTAAAAAAGACAAAGTGTTTAAAAAATTCCACGAGCAGGATGAAGATGATTATGTTGATGACGTAGTTGTAGACATTGAATAAAGCTCCTTTGGCTTACAAAGAGTAGATAGTGTTGAATAATTTCGGCGAGTTGAATTAAACCACGATAGCATAGTTAGTAGTGCACCTGACCCGGCATGTCATGGGGTGCGGGTTCCAATCCCACTCGTGGAATTTTTTCATGTCTTTTTTCAAATTGTAATTTGTTCGCAACAATATTTGCGTAAAATTATATGTAAACAATTATACCAACTTAAAGTCCTTATAAGTACCAAATTAACCTTAACCTGATTAAAAGCAAAAAATAATCGTCACCTTTATCATCAGTCTTTATATTACTTGACACTATGAAACGACAGTTAGGCGGACTAAACTGAGTATAGTAATGTCCTATTCTGTGAAAATTATATACTTCCCGCCCTAGCAGGGATTCCCAAATTGTACCCGTGACTTCTGGTTTTGAGACTTATGGTTTAATCACAAGACCACAGATAGCCGTTAAGTATTTCTTGTTTTAACCTTTCACTACATAAATACCTCACAAATGACTATGATATTCTGTAACCTTTCAGCCTAATCAACCACCACGGATAGTTTGATTTTAGATTTTTGTTTTAACCTTTCACTATATACATACCTCACAAATTACTATAAATATTCTGCAACCTTTCAGAATAATCAACCATAACAAAATATAATTACATATTTACATCTAATATTACTGTTATCTCATTGCGACGTTTAAATTAAAACGGTGAGCAACTAAAGTATGTAAGCGTATGTAAAATTAAACTTATCCCACAGAAGGTCGTGTGTAATTAAATTTTGTTGTTATACTCTCTGTGGGCTGGCAAATACAATGGCTCACTGCCAACTCAGCAACCGAGTGACAACTTTCCTGTTGCCGAAGGCAGCGAATATGTCATCAAATTGGTCTGGGCATGTCAAAAAAAAAACAAAACAACAAGGATTTCCGAGCTTATTTTTTGATGTGTAACATCTTGCAGCTCGCTTTCTATATAAGCAATTTGTGGGAGTGATTTCGTGAAATGGGACGAAAGTATGTGTAACAGTGTAACAGGAAGTCGGAGAAGCGCGTAAACGCGCGCCATTTTGTAAATTTGAAATCAATATTATGAACATGACATATTATTATTATATGTGACATATTGTGTCATTTGACTATCAAAGGTTATTTTGATATATAATGTCTTCTACTAATTTACTGCATTTATTTTATAGTTATAAAATGATGTAATACCTGACCCATTTTTTTCAGAATATAATGTTAAAATTGCTTATTACTAAGGTGAGATGTCAAATGTTACACATCATATACGACTACTGTAAGGCTCGCTCGTTTTTTTTGAGAGTATTTGTAATTTTCTCAAACAGCATTTTCAGCTGGCTTTTTTGGGGGTAGCGAGAAACTTAAAGGGTTCCTCAAGCCGTGTGAAACGAATCACCTTTGGAGGTTTTAGAGGGCACGGCATAACGCACTAGTGTGTATCCCCGTGCCGTACTAGATACTCCGAAGGGTTCGGATCAGATCGTACCAATTTCCGAGGTGGTAGAGCAAGGGAAATTTAAGAGGTGTTGCCGATGCGCTTATAAGATAAGATAAAATATTTTTTTATTATCAAAAAATTAGATGTCATTAAATAAGCATGTAAATTGTTAAGGGGTAAACGGCCGCTGCAGATGTCTATGGGTAATTCCCATCAAGGCCTCAAGGCCAGACGCGGTAGTGACACCACTTTTAAAGCCTTTAAAGGCAGCGATTACGTCACCAAATTGGTCCGAACATGTCAAAAGAACAAAACAACAAGGTGGAAAAGGCTTAATTCATAGCTGCATAGGCGCTTTAGCATGAAATTTTTCAAGAAGCAGGTATTTGTAGGAAGCCGTTGCGAATGTCTATGGGCGGAAATGACCACTTTCCATCAAAGTCTCAGGTGTATCGATAGCCCCATAACGACATTAGAACTATGGGAAAATTTGACAAAATCAGGCCACCGACACAATCGTGGACTAGCTATTCGTTTGCAAGATTTTGATGTTTACAAAAAAATATAAACTCCTTACCGGGTACCAGTTTGTAAGCTAGATTATAACAAGTACATTGAAATGAAAGTGACATAAAAATACATTGTAAATAAAAGCATTAATTGGCTCTATAACTAGCATCCCGTTGCCAGTCAACGGCTAAAAAAGCTAAGCCGAATAATAGAGGAAACAAAAAGCGTAAACGTAGTGGCTGGCTAACGCAAACAAATTCTGTATGAAAAACAAAACACATCACGAATAGCGCGTGTTTTGCCCGAAGTGATCCTAACACAACAAGGGTCTAAGTACAAGAGTACTTATACGACGACGCTTGACTGAGGCAGATTAACTAACAGCGATAGGACGGATCACATCGCCTTTTGAAATAGGTATTGTGTTGCCTAACAATACGAAATGGAACGCTATTGTTTTGTTTAAATTTCGTGTTGTTGGAAAAATTTACAATAAATTTTCTATTGTTTTATGCAAGCCTAATGAAATAGATAATAGCTATATTATTATAATGACCTCATTAAGATACGTTGTGCAACAGTAAAAAATGTGGTTTTTTTTAAGTTAACCTGAGACGTATTTATATATTTAAAAACTTTTGACGTTGGTAGACGTTTAACACGTATGTGGTAACTATGACTATAAAGTCGAAGCTTGCGCAACTATGCTTGAAAGCATTTGAATTTTTTGTTAGGTGTGTGGTGAGCTGTAACGCCGAGTATTCCGGCGACTGGGCCCGCTCGCCGGATCGAATTATTTTTATATTTTTATTCCGGCCACTGGGCCCATCATCAGTATGCACATTTGAAAAGAATTGATTCTATAGGAAAACTAAAAAAATTTCTTCGAGAGAGTATCTCGAACGATTCATAAAAAAACACGCATTTATCTTACTCAACATCAGCAGTGTTTTGTTTCACCCATCAGAACAACGTTAAACAAAAAACAGTCTGCGTTCTATCAGCAAACTGCGCACCGAACGAACAATTGTTCGCAAAGGTTAATAGTCCAAGACAGCGCGATCCCTGACCCAGATGCGGACGGTCGTAATAAAAGTGCATTCCAGTTTACTCCCGAGGATGCAATTACACGGACCTTCGTTACACAATAGTGCTGCCAGCGATACGAAGATAGGATACTCCGAGACGATCTGGCAGACAAGCGTTTGTCTTTTGTTATGAAAAATAAAAAGATATAATTATAAAAAATATTTTTAAAATAACACTACTGGTTTTTAGCTGCCAGGATTCTTATACCGAACTGAAGACGTTGGAGGAGGTTCAATTGAAAATTTGTGAAAGAACCCATATTGAACATTGTTCATGTTTGTAGGCCGCCCAGCCATAGAACGTTTAAATATGTTAAAATTATATTAAGCACATACAATAATAACATAGTAATATTAACAATATGTCCCGCTAAACCGCCTAGACTGCAAGATCAATGAGGATATAGTGAATAGGATGATAATCAAGTCAACTTCTAAAACCATGTAATCCTTTACTTAGTTTTTAAAGCAGACTTAATCCTACTTGTCAAGGTTTATGATTGATAAAACAAAAATGAGTGAACAACATTGAAACCGCTGCTGTGTTTACTCATCAATCAGAATTAGTGAAAGACACTTTTTTGCGCCAACCTCTATAAAAATGTTATGTCGTAATTAATGTCTCCGTAAAAGTTAAATGGAACTGTCCTAGTTTTACTGGCAAGAGAACGTGGGTATTATATATTTTTAGCGATAACCACTGTTTATAGAAAAATGTAGGAACAGTGGAAAATATGAAATAAAGATGCTTTAGAGACTAATTTTATTCCTTCTTTTGTTTTCGAGTTATATCACTATAATTTTCAGTGTTTCATTTTTAGAATCACCAATTTGGTCTTGTTCAATACCCTGTATAAAAAAATTAGCACAAATACACTACAATCCAACTATTTTGCAATAAGTACCTCGAGAACGACCTCTATTATGAGAATGTAAATATGCTAATAATCAGGCGAAGCCGGATCTATAGTGTCCGTTTATCTAACCAGTTAGAAAACCATTTAAACAACAATAGAAGAGATAGTTCTAATTTACCAGGCAATTGCCTGGGATCCCATCATACAAGTTATTAAATCTCAGTCTTAAGAACAGCATACTGGATACTGTACGCTCAATGTGCGTGAAATGGAACGCACCTGATTAAGCCATGATCGTCACAAAAGTTTTGGAACTTTTGAGAGGAACAACACCTTAGTCTCTTTGTGACTATAGACCAACAAAGTATTCTAGAATCCATCTATCTATAGAGAGTTTCAGAATCACCTATTAAATGTGATATGTGATAAATATCTCCAGAACGAACTCTATTATCATAAAGTAAATAGGCTATTTTTCAGTAGCTACCCTGGACGCGCGTCGGTGAACCTTGGTAAGCCAAACTTAGAGGATGAGGTCCTCTAAGATCACCCTATAACCATAGATCAATAAAGGGTTTGAAACGAACAAAATACACACAAAATAGCCCGTACGTATTGCAATCAAATTATCAGCGAAAAATACTTCCAGAACGAACTCTATTAACAGAATGTAAATAGGCTATTTGTCAGTCGCAACCCGGGGCAGGCGGCGGCCGATTAAGTGGACCATTAGGAACCCGACGCGGCTAAAAGAAAGTTCTATTACAGTGACTGCATGAATTTGGGATTAATTTTGTTCGTTCGGTGCCCAATAGGTATAATTTTTGATCAATTATTCCGCCGTTGCCGATGCCAATGGTTGGTGAATTTAATAAGTACCTTTCAGCAAGTATTTTTGGAAAGTGATTGCTTTTGCCAAATTTAAGGGGAGATACTTAAGTTTCCTCAAACCGTAGTGACTGAACATCCTTAGAAGGATTCTAAAGGTGATGGCATTATGCAAGCGTGCGCCCGTAATCTAATGGATTCTTCGTATCATATTTGTCATTACTAGTGTTCGCCCAGTGGTCAAATTCGGCAGTAATTCTATTAAAAAGACCTGTTTAATATATCGGCTGGACGGCATGTACCTATAGCTATGAATAATAATAAAAACAAAAAACATTTGCGTCAATGTAAAAAAAATACAACATAAAACCAACCTTAACCCGCCTACAAAAGGTATTGTTAAATGTTGAACAAGATATTGTTTCCATCATTACCCGGCTTCAATTGGATGCTTACATAATTCCGACATGTAACGTAAGACCCCAAAAAAATTCAACTACCCACGCACTACGTACGCAAGTAGTTCAGTAGACAAGATCTAAACGAGAGCTTTTGATCAAACCTTAATAAATGTTATTTAAACATCAAAGCTCTGTTCAAAGTATAATTAACGAGAAAACCGAAAAGAAAAGATATTAATTATCCTAATAAGGCCGTTTGAGCGGGCTTTATAATTCTTTCTGTAGCGATCATTGTAATTTTTAGGACTTGCCCTCTGGGATCTTAAACAACAACGAAAATTAAGAAATTAATCTTATCGTTTGCTTATAGACTGTGCCTCGAAACACAAAAGAGAACGAATGCTTCCTTTACAATCTCCCTAATAACTAATTCATTACGGTTTTGTATATTTTTGTGTTAATTAGGAAAAGTTGCTGTTTCCGACCGAGCTTAGAGCCACCAAAAAAAGAAAATTAACAGAATTTTCAACAAACATTCATTAAGGAAAAAACATTATTTACTTTGAAATCAACCTGCGATAGGATGATTTTAAAATAATTATTTATTTTTGAGAGGTTTAGTAGTTTTAAAATTAACACACACACACACACACACACTCACACACACACACACACCCTCACATACACACACACACACCCCCACACACAAGCCCTTTCACACACCCACATACACACACACTATCTTACACATAAAGACATAAACACACACATATACCACACAAACACACACTCAAACTCACGCAAACACAATCATACACATACACACAAAAAATATTAATTATAAGCTTTTTAACTGTTACTTTCAAAATTAAGGGTAAGTATTTATGTTAAGTAAATAAGCAGAAGTCAAAAGCAAAATCCTTTTCTATCAATTGGAGCATTAAACGTTGAAACGTTAACCAGAACGTATGCGTCTCGTGCATAGGTAGCACACCCAACGGTTACCGGTAAGCAGCTGCGCGTGAAACTGAAATATCTCGCCCTAGACTGGTAGCGGAGTGTACCGAATTCCGGAGTTCTTTATTTAAAATAAAGTTTCCTTAGCGGGAAACTAGGGCGAGCTCGTGATGACGTAATTTAAGTTTTTAAATTCTTTCTCTTTCGTGCCAGCTGCAGCATCATTAGATTGCGTTCTTCTTTTTGAATGGATTGTTTTATATAGGTACTCTTGTCTCGGAAAAAAAAAATGGCAGCCAGTACTTCACGACGGGAAAGCAGTTGGCCTTCATCTCAGCTGATGGTAAATGTCAATTAGGCTGAAATTGGAAGCGTACTTCACCTGGAACCATCTACTGAGGATCTGACTATCTTATCTTTAACTATCGGAACGTAATTATAAATGCTACTAACATTTTCGTTATGGCGACATACTTAGAAAAGTTGATTCTAAAGGAGGCTTTGCACGTGATCAGTTAAGTAAGTATCTACTTGATCCCAATGTCAGAATCACCGGAAAGTTCGTAAAACTTCTATAGTGGCTACAAGGTCTATATAATTAAGCCTGATTAATTAAGTAGGGTTGCAGAAAACGTCTTGCATGGTTCTTAGTGTCATACTATGCCAAGCCAAAAATGACTGGGTCAAAAGGCTTAACAGGTCGTAGGGATTGCAACTTGTAAATTATACCTATGGGTCAGCGTCAATAGGCTATGATGACCGTATGTAAGTTTGCCAACTCAGTCGACAAAAACCGGCGAAGTACGTGTCGGGTCACGCGCAGTGTAGGGTTCCGTAGCCCATTTCAATAATGCGGACTCTGTGAAGAGGGCTTTTATGAACATTTATTTAACTATAATGTAGATACTACCGGTTTCACATACCTGACAACGTTGTTTAAGTAGTTCCCTATAAGGAATTTGTATTGCGCCAAATACATTTTATAAGTTGTTTTCCTTTTTACTTCGTCATATATACAACTACAGTGAATTTTTTCACGTATCCAAAAACAATCATTTGGCTGGTTAGGGGGGGGGGGGGGGAGACACTTGACTCTAACAAATTTTGCACTTTCAAGCTTAATAGTTCACAAACGGATGCTTCAATCAAAAACTGTTTCCACAAACCCGCAATATTTTTAGTAAACAAGAAAAAAATTACATCCCCACTTCACGTGTAGGGGAGGTAATTTAAAAAAATATATTTTTCAAAATTTTACTTCACCACTTTGTCAGCAGCGTGATTAATATATATATACATATTATACATGCCAAATTACAGCCTTCTAGTACCAAGAGTCTATGAGCTAGGCTGGGGACCGACAGACAGACAGACAGTAGATATGGCGAAACTATAAGGGTTCCTTGTTGACTACGGAACCCTAAAAAGGTTTGATTAACGCAAAAACTTATGTGGAAAGGGAAAACCGCTAAAGCGCAAAAAAACAAAAAGTGGGAAATGAATTTAAATTAACATTTATTTCCCACTAATTTAGATATTGATTTTAGGCGCTTTAGCAGTATTCCCTTTCCACCGACTTCATCATAATGTTAAAGGTATCATAGGCATACTTCTATACCCGAGACGTTTCAACGCAAATGCAACGGCAAGTCCGTTAAAGTCAAGGGCCTTCTATCAGTTCATCAGTTAAACATTGAATCGCGAAATTCCAAAGTGTCTAAGTAAAGAATATTCAATTTTATTTTATGCCAACACTGCAAGATAAGCAATTTTAAAATAAATAGCTGTTTTACGTCACGCATTTCGCTAGAGCACATAAAAGCGTCCTATCTGAGTGGTTCATTAATCCACCTCGTAAACATGCAAGTTACGAGCCAGCTATCATCTGCCGCTATTCTTTCAAGTATTTTTATGAGACCGAAACAGTGGATTTATATCGTCTTTTCGTTAATGATGAAAAGGTTAGTAACCCTATAAAGTCCGAGTAGGTAAAATTAATTATATATTTATTTAATAAAGATACACAAACAGAGAATACCATCAGGTCATGACTTACTTTTAAAAGTCTATATATTATGCAGTCAGTCTATAAACAGTGTACACAACATAGTAGTATATTCACACACACACACACACACACACACACTCACACACAAACTCACTCACACAAACACACACACAAACTTTCACACACACACAACACATTATTGCTATTCGTTTTAAGGTTTAATGTACTACTCGTAAACTTTATTTACCTATAAAATCTGTCTCTTGTTAAGATACCTAAATAATACTTATAATTTAAGTAAAAATACTGGCTATGGAAGAGTAAGGTCTTTTGTTACAGGTATTTCCATTCCAAAAAGAAGACCTCCAAAACAACTTAATGTAAAAACATGTATTTTACTGCAATAAAGATTTTTATTATTATTATTTATTATTTACGTTTACATTTTATTTTACATTTAGTGGCCCTATAAAGGTTAAGTATATTTCTCTACTTTAGGTATACAAACAGAATACCATCAAGGTCATGACATATTATGAAAAAATCTTAATAATTATTTTAGACTATACAGTCCATATAAAGTATACTAACATGCTACATAAACAATAAACAATATACATTCTTACATAACGATTAATATAATTATAATTATATTTTAATTACGGTACTAAATACCCTGAATTATAATTATTTATTTAACAAAAGCGACAGCCCTTATAAAGTCTTACAATTTACATCTAATTAATATTACAGCCACATAAAGCTTTACAATCTTGAAAAATAATATTATCTTAAGTAAACAAAGGTTGTTTTTGAAAAACAACCATGAAGCTAAAGATATTTTTAATGATTTTTGTTAAAGGAGGTTAGCGACCTAAAAATAAAAAGTTTGGCAGGTAGGCTGTAAATTAAAGGCTTAAAAATATAGTTTTCTGTCAATCTAGAAGTCAAGGTATATACAATAAATATAGGAGCTAATCACGCACTTGTTTTTGTGGCTTCAGCTTTACAACAAATCAGTAGTCTCCTACAGTCGACTAAGGCATTAGTACTTTTACAAGAACACCTAAACGCCTATTACAGGCAGCCTCTGCCAAGTTTCCCCACTTGGACGAGCACTTCCGCCCGTGTTCGCCGAGAATTGCCAAGTCAAAGCAAACGGGCTCGCTGCGTTCGCCACCATTGTTCACTTCTTATTTAATGCTAAAACTGTGTTTAATAGTGTTTTGTTTACAAGCATCATACCTACCAATATCTCTTATTTCAATCCTAAGTTGATACAGTATTACACTGTATTTTTTTATACGGGTAAGCAATTGGACTTCATATTACCAAGTGTTGATCAGACCGACAGAAATGAAATGAAATGCATAAAATGTGGTACAGTGGAAACGCATCTCACCTAGAATCCTCAACTAATGATATGAGGCACTGAACACAATAACGCTACGAACATTGATGTTATAGCAACATATTTATTTAAGATAGTGGTAGCTAGCCAGGCGGACAAACAAGCTCTACCGCAAACAAACCGAGTACACACACATAAACTCCTCGCTGGGACTTGAACCTGGGACCTTTGGGTCTGAGACCGGTGGTTTTATCCACAGAACGACAGAGACGTTAAACTTTCACATTAACAACACGCGTGCGTTGCCTTTACTATAGTTATTATGCTTCTATAATGTTCTATAATATTATTGGGTGCTGCTAAAAAAAAATTAATTCAGACCATGGTCCATATTCATATTTACAGTTAACGTCAGAAAAAGATATTAAGGTGGTTGCTTTTCAGTCCGATTCTGAACATCATCTTGCTGCCTGTCAGTCATCATATAGGTACATATTTGCTAATAAATGAAAGATATAATATGTAACATTCTTTGATACCCTTGTTTTTAGGCAACTTTAACATAGTCGCATTATAAAACTATTGACACAAGCAACTTACATTTTGGCAGACCCTAAGTCTACGAAAAACATAAAAGGGCTTACAATTCTAATATTTCACCGCAAAAAGCAGACAAGTGCCATCTAGATATTATTTCTCGGGCATAATTTTGTTTTTTTCTTCTTGAAAGTTCTAGAAAAACAACGTTATTTGAAATAGCCGTTATAAGCTGTCTGGCCGATGAAACTCAAGACTATATCTTATCAAAAACATTAAAAGGACGCTTAGACATATTATTTAACATAATGTTTTCAAAAGATTCTTTTTGTATTCAAAATTTTAAATGCACCAGTAAATGAAGGAAGGCAGTAACAATTTATCTTTAAATTTAAATATAGTTTCCCTACCTCTAGATGGCGTTTGTTCTTTCTACCTTAGTTTATTAATTACTAGGTATTATTAGTAAGACTTGCCGTGACTGCAAGAGATTGAACTAAAGATTTTTATCAAAGAAATCTGCGACATACATTATGTTTATTGTGCTTATATTATATTCTATAGAATAATATTTTAGTAAGTTTCATAAACATAATGATTATAATAAATACTTCATCATAATTGTAATTTTACAAGAATTAATTATGAACAAAAGTAATAATAACAATAATGGCACGTATTGTTAGGAGGTTGTTGCAGCAGCAGTTGTTGCTGCAGCCCTAACCACCGATAGCTTGGATCTATCCCGGCTGCCGATGGCAACCTAGGTTAAGTTTTTTATAATATCTTATATTGTAAATATGTTTTTATATAAAATATTGTAAAACAATTTTCTTAAGATGTATATTTAATAAAAAGAATAATAATGAAACATTTATTCTCTCTGCACAATAAGAAATTAGAAAAGGCTAAGAATATATTGAGAAACACCGTATCCTATCATTGTGATAGACTGGTGCCTGTAGTAGGTTTCGTAAGAATCCTGCAAATACAGGTCACTAGGACCCCCCTCGCAAATATACACAGTATACAATTAGTATAACTTATAGCAACATTTACATTAGATGTAAAGAGGCGAAAGAGAATAAATACATCATCATCATCATCATCAGCAGCTCATTTTTTGTCCCCACTGCTGGGGCACGCGCACGAACCTTCCCTATAGATGGATAGAGAGAACGGGCCATAAACCATCATGCGGGCCCAGTGCGGATTGGTAGTTATTAACGACTGCTAATGCAGCCGAGACCAACGTCTTTATGTGCCTTCCGAAGCACGGAGGAGCTCAAGATGATACATTTTTGGTCACCCATCCGATGACCGACCTTTTTTTTTTTTTTTTTTTTAATTTATTGTTCAAATCATATTGCAAAATCCTACTTACACTACAATAATCCTAACACGGAAACCTTGTAGGGTTTATCTGTGTAGGAGAGCCACTCTTAATACTTATAAATTAAGCTAATTGCAAACAAGAATAGGTATGATTTTTTACAAAAAGAAAAAAAAAAAAAAACTAGTAAGGTAGATTATGAAGATGACAATTTTGTAAGAAATATTTTTTAAATTTTGATTTATACTTGGCAATTACCGTGTCCGAATACAATTTTTGAAGGTCATTAGGTAAGTCATTTAGATAAGCTGGTATTAAGTAACTTAATTTTCTACTTCCATGTACATTATTATATTTAGGCAAAACATATTTTTTAAGATTTGTTATTTTTCTTAAGTTGTCATGTCTTTTGTATACATACAGGTATCTCGTATCATTGCATTCAGTTAAAATGGAATATTTAATTTTATCAAAAATATTTATGATGTTACAATATCGAAACAGTTCTTGGGCGTTGTCTTTATATTTGTATAATATATGTTTGGGAACAATTATTTTCAATAATGTGATTTGCAGTTTTAAAATTTCTTCTAAATAAGACTTGTACGTTCTTCCATAACTACTCAGGCCGTAACAAACGACAGACTCTGCTAGGGACATGTATAAGAGTCTGAGAATTTTATAGGGAAGCTTATATTTTAATATGGATAGTCTGCTAGCAATTGATCTTAATTTGGCACAGACGTGGTCTTTATGCGGCCCCCAACAGAATCTCTCGTCGATCACGAGACCTATATACATGTGCTGCTTTACATTTTCAATGGGTAGACATGAGCAAGTTTTGGTTGGGCTGTGCATGCAAAAGTGAGTATGGGCCACAACAGTGGGTGCGATGTCGGCTTTATTGTGCGAAGTATGAATATGCAATAATTTAGTTTTTTGAGCGTTCATCACTAGCCCAACATCGTGCGCCCATTTACATAAGACATCAAAGTTAGTTTGTATATTTAATTCCGCTTCCTTCACACTTTTTGCGGCAGCAACGAGACACGTATCATCAGCGAATTGGTATATTGACCCCGTGCTTATCAGAGTACACATGTCATTGACGTACAGTAAATATTCGGTAGGACCCATTATTGAGCCTTGGGCTGTTCCTTGAAAGGTTAATGTCATGTTGCTGTACTGATTAGCTATTTTGACTACGGTGTAACGATTGGTGTGATAGTTTTTAAGAAGCTGTAAGATAGGGCCCTGTACACCACATCGAGACAACTTGTCGAAAAGAATGTCGTATTGTAACATATCGAACGCCCGACTAAAGTCGATAAATATCACCAAAACGTGGCATTTGTTGTTTAAGTGGTCATTAATGTCATCTGTAAACTTACGTAGGAGCTGTGTTGTACTTTTGTTTTTTTGAAAACCATATTGATTTGCATTAATTATATTATTTTTTATGAGATATTCATTTATTTGATCGCATAAGTAACGTTCTAAAATCTTGTCCAGACATGATAATATTGTAATCGGTCGGTAATTACTGTATTCTGTTTTACTTCCTTTTTTGTAAATTGGTCGTATCACGCCTACTTTTAACAAATCCGGATAAATGCCGGTTTCTAAGCAGCAATTTATTAGGTGAGTTAATACATGCACCATTCTCTCAGAGACATATTTTATGTCACAGACACGTATCCCATCATATCCGGAGCTCTTTTTATTATTAAGTTTTTTTAAGATTGATGGCGCAGTGGTTAACTCGCCTGGTCTGCGAGTGCTGAGGTTAAGCAACTTTCGCAAAGGTCGGTCATCGGATGGGTGATCAAAAATTTATCATCTCGAGCTCCTCCGTGCTTCGGAAGGCACGTAAAGCCATGTGTCCCGGCTGCATTAGCAGTCGTTAACAACCACCAATCCGCACTGGGCCCGCGTGGTGGTTTATGGCCCGTTCTCCCTATCCATCCATAGGGAAGGCTCGTGCCCCAGCAGTGGGGACATGAAATGAGCTGATGATGATGATGAATCACCAATGTTTTAACTACAAATCGTCCGTGTCACATTTTTGATTTATCGAGCGGTTTCTTAAATGATGGCTGAGATGATGATGATGATGATGATGAATATTGCCTGTAACGTAAAGATTTATTGCAATGATTAACAAGATTTTGAACAATTTAAGGAGTTGGTCTTTTAATAGAGGGGACATAAAAATGAGCTGATGATGATGATGATTATGAAGTGGCACTAAAAGGTGCCGCTCAGCATGATGTCATTCATTCTCTTTGCGAAAGCTATTATGTATTCTGTGATCAAGACAAATGCGCAAAAGCATTTCTGCAGACTCTGATATGCAAGCAAAACAAGAAATTAGCAAGAACTCATAACATCAAATTTACTGCAACACTAAGAGCTGTTGGTTAGTCGCAAAACAGATAAGGGTCAGATCTGAATTACAATTTATTAGACCCTCAATTCTACGTCAGATGGCACAATAGGAAAATTGTGGATTGTTGTGATGGAATAGCTTAACATAGATTATTTTGAAACCTATCAGAATGTTTTCGTAGGAGTTTTTAATGTGTTCGTCACGAATAGGGTACACTTCAACCTTTCCTTGATGTTTGATTTATTAGAGTTTTCAAAGAGTTGACTGGTGATACATGTCTGACTGATCACCCTGTTCCAAATTGACTTGTAACAGCAGAATATTATCTTAACTACATCCCAATGGACGTATAAGCCTAAACTTAGATATTGATAAAGATTCATAATCATCATCATCATTGTCATCGTCATTATCATCATCATCATCATCATCATCATCATCATCATCATCATCATTATCATCAGCCTACACTAGTCCACTTCTGGACATAGGCCTCTCCAAGTGCACGCCACTGAGCACGATCCGCGGCTACTTCAATTCAGCTCCAGCGTTTATAGATTATTAGAGTACGATAGGTAAGATAGATCTGACAGTAATCAGAAAACGGTTAATGAATTAGACCGTATCTCTTTTAATTGTTTAATAATAATTCACACTTAAGATGGCAATGACTCTCATGTTTGATACAAGCAATGATGTTTACATCACTTTTTTTGTTTTATTATCATTGTTACAAAGACGAATATTATTTGTTTTCATATGGCTTACGGAACAGAGAGCAGACCACAATGAAACCAGCTCAAAGGAACACAAAGCTGTGTTATTGCCTCGCTCTGCGGTTGTGTTAAAGATAAGATTCCTATGCATACCGAGGACTGGATAATGAGAGGACATGAACGTAGCACTGCAACAACTTGTATTAATTGTTATTTCTTTGTCTCTGATAAGCATGGAAATGCACTCGCATTGCAGCTAGAATTCCTTTTAAGATGTGTTTGCCGACGCGTTTATGTTGCTTTTTAAATAACAGTGCAAATTAAACTATTCAAATGTTAATAACATTCTCTAATCAAACTAACAACTATTATGTACTAATATAAATTCAAACCACCAGATTTGTCCTAGCCTCCATTTGCTTCAGTACTGACAAAGCATCTTTCTTTCTCATGCAGTCCCTTCACACTTTCCTATTCTTCTAACCTAAATCCGATATTACTAAATATTCTATTTGGTTCAAACAATCACACCTTTGTTTGCTTAGGTCGATCTTTCCCGTCACATTCGCTCTGTATAGTATCCAGCTGCATCCTACATCTGATCTCTGTAATCAATCGTCTCTGTAATGCTCTATTATCCATTCTTTCCTCATGCGCAAACCACCT
Organism: Eudonia mercurella; assembly: GCA_963082485.1. NCBI lineage: Eukaryota > Metazoa > Arthropoda > Insecta > Lepidoptera > Crambidae > Eudonia > Eudonia mercurella. The sequence continues at coordinate 9,757,043 of OY720039.1, read as the reverse complement.
CAATATTCCTTTTTTCTTTTATCACACCACATAGTTCCTTAATCTTGGATTTCCTTAGTGTGTGTTTAAGATTCACCATACACTCTGCGCTCTTATTTCTGATTATATACTTCTTCTTCCCTTACCTACATCCACTTCTATACGTCTGTGTTAGAAGCAAACGCCCTAAGTACAGTGATTATTTAGAGAAAAACAACCTTGAAGTTATAACAATAAAATTCAGCCCGAACACGAAACAAGGAATAATGGAGGTTCCTTAATAATCTAGTCAGTTTCAATGAATAATTTTAGCGATAAACCAAAGTTTATCATGTTTTTTGTTGTTCCGAACTGCTGATAATTAAGTTCGGCTAATGTTTCCATTGAGGATGTAGGGTCGAGGTTGAATATTTGTCTAAGATGAAAATTATGTAGGTAACTTTCGTTTAATACTAATTTATTTACACAAACCAGACTTTTGGAATTATGGTATTATTATATTGTTATATTATAGTTGTTGCAAAAATGGCGAGTGGTTTATTCGCACAATGATACAAACATAAAACCTACCGTTTTTATAATGTCACAGATGCGTCACAGTGTTTTTAGATCACTGTTCACAGACCAAGAGGCACCTTGTCCGATTCCCTGTGGAGCCAAGATTTCCCTTAGCTCTTTTATGGTAGCGCTTCATTAAAGTATACCTGGCTAACTTTACCGTGTTTTGAAAGCCATAATAACTTTTATTAGCATTATTGTGTGTCAACACTTAATTACATATCCAGTTCATAAGCGGTCGAGGTTTCCAGGTAAAGTGCTTTTTCATCTTTGACCTTATTTTCACTTACAGACATCTGAAATGAAGACCAAGCACTTCTCGTTACGTAATTAAATTCCTGGGAGCTGTCTGTTGGAGCTAAAATTAATAACCCTAACATCTCTTCAAATAATGCTTTGATAAGGTAATTTTACCCGTAGACATCTTAACTTTTTATTGAATAACCATTAAGTGCTTCTTTTTCTCAGTAAAAACTTAATGTAAAAGAATATAACAAAACTGAGATGAGCGCTTGCAAATGCTGTCAAGCGCAAACAACTCGGTCGGTTGTGGTGTAGGATTTCCAAGAATAAACAAATCTTTTCAGTAGGCTATCGTGCCTCACGGGTGGCAGTTTGTCTTAAGTGCGTTTGTTTTCGTTGAACAAACCCCGTATTTATTTCATAATACCATTCTAAATGAAGCCAGATTTACGAAGAGTTTGCAATGTTTTTCTTTCTACTGAGGTCAATGAACAGCGCTTTGTTACTCTAAATGGAAGCGTGCGGCCTTCATCAGTGATGTTATGTGATGATAAGGTCGAAAACGGAAGCGCAGTTCTCACGGAATTCTCAACTACTACTTGCGTAATAAGAAACAATTAAACTCCAGTTTTATATATTATCATCATTATCATCAAAATCAGCCTCCTCTTCTGGACATAAGACTCTCCTAATATTATTATATAATTAAGATTAAACAATAATAGTATTTGCACATTGCATAATTTTCAACACTTTAACGGCGTTAAATCATTCCTGACACAAACTGTTATTTACAAGTTCTCTGGAGCAAATACGGATAGTGTTTCATAGCTGGCCGTATACAGCTCAAGTTTGCCAGATCTTATATAAACAAGCGTTGTACATAAATATAATGTAAGTGAGATTCGCAGGCACTTTCAAAGGCTGCCTAAAGCAAACACTCTTGGTATAGAGTTCCTTAGGAATAAATAGAATCAGTAGGCCAACAATTTGGGGTTATACGAGAATATATCTGATTGGTCCTCTTAAGGCGTGGTAGAGACATTTGTTTCTTATAGGCTTTCTCTGGGCCTTGCAAATTAGTTTTCTTGGTAACCAAATGGGAAGGGAATGTAGACTTCAGACAACTTTTCTGTGTATAAGGTGTAAAGCCTCATTTCAGGACTAAATAAAACTAGATTAAAAGCACGTTATGAAATTGATTGAATTTACATTAGTTTTAAAGTGAAATGTGTGAAAAAATATGTTATGTTTTAAATAAAACTTTCAACTATTACTTTTTAACAGATAAACCTATCACTTAGTTTCAAATTGTTGCAAACAAAAAAATATTTGTGTGTTCGTTACATATCGAAAACAAACAGTTCCTTTTAGTGGAAAAACACTGCGCTCAAATTTCGCGAATTTTGCATTGCGAACGTTTTGCATTGAAAAAACAACTGACAACCGTTTTTTATGACGATTTTAATGAGCACAATTTGGCGTTACATATAGTCTGTAGCAATCGTGAGCGTGTCTGTGACGTTAAACCATTAATTTCTTAGCTGGTTTTTGTACGACAATTTTTCTCTTTAGCATCTTTACTTCATTATTATTGTGTTTTATCTCACTTGATGTTAAGTGACGATAAGGCCAATGGTAGCAGCGCACTTCATCCGGAATCCTCGATTACTGAGGCACTGGCTGTCTTATATGTGATCAAAGGAACTTCAAAAGTGAAGTTTGATCATTATTATATGAGTCGCTTCATTCGAAGATATTATTCACCACGTAGTTCCTCTAACCTACAGGGTAACGATACGCACGTTCAGAGATTTCCTTTGCTTTTTTTTTTTTTTTGTTTTCCCTCTCCACCGTCTCGTCACAGTTCATAATTTAACGGCGTTGAGTCATCATTCTGTTTAGAGATCATTGTTCTTGTAATAAAGGTAAAAAGGGTTGGGTGGGTAGGGTTGTAATATCTTCGAATGAAGCGACTCATATAATAATGATCAAACTTCACTTTTGAAGTTCCTTTGATCACATATTATATTTCGTCGCTTCATTCTTCAGATATTATTCACCACGTAGATCTTTAGAGAGAAATACCTTTTTTGCAAGAACTCTGCTGTTTTTTAGGATGCTAATTATGTAAGAAGCCATAAGGAAGTCACAGACGTGGTCTGTGAGGTATGTAATATTTTGTTATTTTTATTATTACCTGGTAAAGAAATAAAAAACGTTATTCAATATTTTGTTTTATTTATCACCCTTTAATCATATGTTAATCAATGTCAATTATTTATTTTTTATTTTTGTAATTATTTTATGAACGTAAACAAACTGATTGAGCAAAATCATTATTAGAAATTAAATTAAGTTTATAGAATCGAGCAAATGTATTACTGTTGGTCCATCCAGCCGTTTTTCTTATTGTATCTATGCATACACCTGCAAGACTAGCCGTGGAAGTGGACGCATGTCGCGTACTATGCGCTGAAAACACTGATGTGTCTACACCGCTGTCCGCCAATACAGACTTTATCCATTTGCTGATTGTTTGAGATGAAACGGCTCGATGGGGTTTTTTGATAGTTAATAATAAATTTGTATTATTGCTTTCCCTGCTGTTTTGAGTGTAATCAATATAATCTAATAATACTGTAGCAGGACAAATGGGTTTATTTTCTATGAAAAAGGGTAAAAATAGAAGTGGCTGTTCCCTTCCCGGAGCTGACGTTTTTATAATATCAGTAATAGAAATTATAATTCCATTCGCAATTACTTGGATATTATCTAATTTTATTAGGGATATAGTCTGTACTCGTTGTGCTGTACAAAGCGCTAATAATATTACTAATTTTTTGGATAGTTTATCAAAACCAATTTCTCTGTTTGGGTACCAATTAGAAATAAAATTGAGGACTAACTGCGGATCCCATGTGTGATGGTATTTGGGTCTTAAGGGTTTTAATTTATACACCCCCTTGAGAAGTCTTTTTACAGACTCATCAGAACCTATATATAGTTAAGTGTACCGTAGCTAGCTCCCTTTTTAAACTCGCATGTTATGAAGGATATTACTTGGGCCACAGTGCCTTGATAAAAGTTTAATTGGTTTTCCCTACAAAAGAGCCACCATAATTTGTAGGAAACGTTGTATTGTTTTTTGGTATTGTCTGAGAGCGATGAGAGCATTAAGTCCATTGCTTCTGATGGGATGCCCCGGGTAAAAAACGCCTGCCTGAGAGTATCGCTGCAGCCAGCGTAAGATGTTCTCGAAGTCGGTGAGGGATGTGGTTCCTGAAACAGGATTGAAGTACATTTTCACTCGGTTTGAAATAAATTATGTCTGAGATTATTAGGCTTCTTAATAAAGGGTACCAAGGCTGTGAAGGCCATTGAGGGTATACAAAAATTCCGCAGGCTTGTTCGTGGACAATCTTTTGCAAACATTTTAAAATCAAGGTAAAAGGTGGAAATGCATAAAAATATGTATAACTCCATTGAATGGTAAATGCATCGACACATAAGGCGTTCGGGTCCGGAAACCAAGAGACATACAAATCACATTTTGCATTTGTTCGAGATGCAAATAGGTCAATATCAGGCTGTCCGAAACAATTTCTAATTTTATTGAATGCTTTGAATGATAAACCCCACTCTGTATCTGGATTAATTTTTCTTGATTCAAAATCTGCTTCTTTATTATCTTTGGTATTTATATAAGATCCGAACAGCATGATATTGCGACTTTCACACCATTTCCAAATTTTTCTGGCTAAGTCATTTAAATGAGGAAATTGTATGCCTCCCATACGATTGACGTAACTCAAGGCAGTAGTGTTGTCAATCCTTAATAAAATTGCACAATTCGACATATTATTGGCTAATGTTTTCAATGCAAAAAATACTGCTAAGAGTTCCAGGTAATTTATATGAAATGATTGTTCGTTCTCTTTCCAAGCCCCATGTACACGACCATTTTTACTAGAGGCACCCCAGCCGGTCATTGAGGCATCTGTAAATATTTCAAGCGCATAATATTTTTTTTGTGTTTAAATCATTGTAATTTTGGTGAATATTATCCTTCCACCAATTTAGATCTTCTAAAATGCATGATGAAAGGACAATTTTACTGTCGTAATTGTGATTATTTCTATTTAACATAAGATATTTTCGTCTTTCTAAAATTTTTGTATATAACCAGCCATATTTGACTGCTGGGCAAGCTGCTATTAGTATTCCTATAAGTTGCGAATATTCTCTTATTGTACACGTGGGTAAGAGAGAGAACTTTTCAACTAATTGTGTAATTCTTGAACGTTTGTCGTCTGGTAATGAAATTGTTAACTGATTTGAATTGAAATTGAAACCTAAATATTTACACACATTTCGAGGTTGTAATGAACTTTTAGTATAATTAATTACAAAACCAAGACATGTTAGTACTTGCAAAGTTCTTTGTATATTATTTATGCAATCATTGTAATCTCTACCTATACAAAGAATGTCATCTAAATATATTACAGATTGAAAACCTTGATTTCTTAAGTATTGAACAACTACCTTCATAATTTTTGTGAAGATTCTCGGCGCTATAGAAAGGCCATAGGGCATTGCGTTAAATTCATAAGTAACTAATTTAGAATTAAGGTCTTTAAAATGAAATCGTAAATATTTTCGGAAGTTTTCATTAACTGGTACTAATAGATAAGCTTCTTTGAGGTCTATTGTCGCTAAGAAACAATTTTTAAAAATAAGTTTTGTAACAGTCCTATAATCTTCCATTTTGAAATGGGAGTTAACACTATGGCGGTTAAGTGATTTAAGGTTTAAAATAAATCTCTTATCGCCGTTTGATTTTGGTGCTAAAAAGATCTTTGATATGTATTGATCCGTTATAGGTTCACAAACCGATATAGCTCCTAGGTCTAAAAGATTATTTATAGCCAATTGCATATCATGTTTTTCTTGGTCCGAAAAACTAGTTGGAGTTACGTCGGTTTGAGAGAAAACGTCTTTAAAAGGAATGTCTATGCCATGCTTAATCCATTTTAAAATAAGAGGGTTATTAGTTATTTTAAGCCAGCATTTAAAATAATATTGAAGCTTTCCCGCATGTACCTGCGTTAATGACGATGCTGTCGTGTCACACCGCGAACTTTGTTCTGGGACTGTACTAGCAGTTTCCTCCGCGGCAGGAGTGTCAAAAACAACGGTTTCGGCTGGTTGAAATTCATTTGCTGTACTGGGTTCCGCCAGCGGCGATCTGTTTTGAATTTCGAGATCTTGTGTTAGCAATATATCAGGTTCTTCGACCTCTGGTAAGACTGTCGTAGGTGAGAAAGCAATCTCCGTGCCTGTAGACAAACAGGGCAAATGGTTACTAACATATAAATAAAATTATACTTATGTAATTTTTCGTAAGAAAACTTAAACACTTTTGACAAAATACCTTCGTAGGTAAGTACCTAAAAACAAGTATTTTATCGTGTTATATTAACCTTCGTGTTGTTATCTCGAACAACCTCCCGGCTTAAGGAGCCAAAAAAGGCGGCAAGCATAACCATACAAGATGGCGGGCTAGATTGGTATTTTGCCTTTGTATTAACATCGCGGTCAATCTCTTGGCTTATTACACCTTTGTGTTACCATCGCGGGCAACCTCCAGGTATTGTAAAGAAAATTTTCAAGCACTTGTTAAACTTTAAGAGATAGTAAGTACTTACGGTTATTGGTGTCTGCATCCGACGATGAGCTACTGAGTCTCACTCGCTTCTTTTGAAGCTTTATTATTTTTCTTTTATAGTGCTCTATTCTTTCGTCTGCGCTTCGTTTCGACATGATAGAAAATAAATGTTTTACTTTTTTTTTTTTTTTTTTAAATGACGTGTCCGTTCGTTACCGCGCACGAAAAAGGAATGATGACTCAACGCCGTTAAATTATGAACTGTGACGAGACGGTGGAGAGGGAAAACAAAAAAAAAAAAAAAGCAAAGGAAATCTCTGAACGTGCGTATCGTTACCCTGTAGGTTAGAGGAACTACGTGGTGAATAATATCTGAAGAATGAAGCGACGAAATATAATCTCTAGCTGCCGAAACACAAAAATGCTACAAACATTTATGATGTGGCCACATATTTAGCTAAGATGGTGGTAGTTAGTCAGGCAGACTAACAAGCCCTACCAGCAACTAAACTGTGTACTGTAGCAACCGAGACTCCTTGCTCGGGCATGTTTACTGGCAGCCGCCGTGGCCTGCATTCAAACGTAGTAGAAGAAAAAGGTGAAAGAGAAAAAGAAGAACATGGCGGATTCTTTGACAGGGCCGCGACGACGAATAGATTATTATCACATGTTAAACTAATATAAATATTTGAAGTTATTAAAGCATTGTAATTCTATAAAACCCCCCGGTACCTTAAGTAACGACCCAGCGGGTCGTAACAGTACACAAACAATTACCCCTACTAGAAATCAAAATGACTGATTCTGATATTGACTGATTATAATCATAATCTGACATTTTAGGACCACTGCCGGTTATTTTTGTTTTACAGAAACGAGTAGGCTGTGGGATACTGCTTCACCTGATTTTAAGCAGAAATGGTGCAGCATTGTGATCCTATGACACACCCCGTTACACAAAAGATAAATAGATAGATAATTATTTGATTGTAAGTAAGTAATAAGAGGGACTTCTTGGCGGGAAAGTGAAGAGTCATGTCTGCGGTTTTGTTATATTTTCGAAAATTTGTGTTATATCGAATATTAATGTGAAATAATAGTGGATTATTAACCGTTAAGTGTTCGTAAGTGTGCATGAGTGTTGGCAAATGAAACAAAACCGTGCAACGTCACTTTTCAAATTCTCTCAAGAAGTCCGCCCGAGGACTTAGAGATACTCGAGGGGTTGGGGGGTATATCATTTCTCACTTCTCATTTCTATTATCATTCATCATCATAATACAGAAAAGAAATATTATTTATTTATGTATTACTTGTTAAAAAAAATACTTTGACACTAGCTAAATGTGCTAATCGCACAAAGCCATCAACAAAAAGAAAGAAAAAAGTAATAAGAGTTTATAAGCGTGGACATGATGAAAGAAATGATAATACTTATAACAGTCATGTCTTTATTTCTATTCGTAAGCAACATATAATTCAAATATTTTTCATTTAAGTCCGATCCCACAAATAGCTAAAACTATATAAATTTTATTAAAAAATATTTGCATTAAGAAAATTTTTATTAAGTAAAAGTGTTGTCGTCATCAACTCAAAGAATCTGATTATGGAACATCAAAAGGGCTGGTGGCCTTCAGAATTCTTTAACCCATTTCAATTTTATTCCTTTAAATGAAAAACGAAGGGTTAAAATCAATTTTTATTTCTACATGCGCCGTCGAGCTTATATTAAAGGTCAAAGTCATAAAAGGTTTTCCCATGAAATTTAATTTCTGAGGGAGAAGCTCGATATTCGGGTCACTGGATTGGTGACCTTATTAAAATAATAGCTCCTTCGTGCTTCCAGAAGCACGTTGAGTATACGGTAGTGGTAGTCTATACTATTATTATAAAGAGGAAACCTTTGTATTTTTGTATGTATGTATGTATGTATGTTTCATCATCAGCTCATTTTATGTCCCCACTACTGGGGCGCGAGCCTTCCCTATGGATGGATAGGGAGAACGGGCCATAAACCACCACGCGGGCCCAGTGCGGATTGGTGGTTGTTAACGACTGCTAATGCAGCCGGGACCAACGGCTTTACGTGCCTTCCGAAGCACGGAGGAGCTCGAGATGATAAATTTTTGGTCACCCATCCGATGACCGGCCTTTGCGAAAGTTGCTTAACCTCAGCTCTCGCAGACCGGGCGCGTTAACCACTGCGCCATCGAGCTCCTCCATGTATGTATGTTTGCAACGAATAAACTCAAAAACTACTGGACCGATTTAAAAAATTCTTTCACCATTAGAATGCTACAATAGCGCTGAGTAACATAGGCTATATTAAAAACTAGCTGTGCCCTGCGGTTTCACCCGCGTTAATTAGCGACTGTTCCACTCCTATTAGTCATAGCGTGATGTAATATAGCCTATAGCCTTTCTCAATAAATGGACTATTTAACACAAAAAGAATTTTTCAATTCGAACTAGTAGTTCCTGAGATTAGCGCGTTTAAACAAACAAACAAACAAACAAACAAACAAACAAACAAACTCTTCAGCTTTATAATATAGTATTTAATTGAAAAAAAAAAAGAAATGCGGTACGAAGTCCGCCGGGTCAGCTAGTACTAAATAAATGATTAAAATATATAACTAGGTATACAATTTCCTATTGCTTAAGTATACTCAGCAGTAAGTAGATAGATAGATAGTAAGTAGATAGATAGATAGTAAGTAGATATAGGATGATTAGACACAATTTCTCACGACTCATCACAATCTCGTCACTACCTATTTTGAGCACAACTTGTTTGCTAAACGAGAAAACTTTGAACCTTGATGGTAGGTACGACGACAAATTAATAAGATTAATAAGGAAAACAACTTTCCGAAAGTTTAATACTCGAGTAACGATGACAAAAAAGCGTAATGAGGCATTTACAAGACTTTATACTTGTTGACAATGCAAACGAGGAGAAGTCGTTGAATTCGCAAAAGTCAACAAAAAAATGTTCTTTTAATATAACAAAAGACGGTGTATGAGAATGGATGTTTTTTACTTTTTTATTCAATTGAAGGGCGTTGCTCGGCCTTCATCTCTGTATATTGCTGTTTTTTTATGGAAATAATTTCAGCAGAATTATACAATCGGTCAGCATAAGAAATCCTTACTGTTGGTTAAGTTAAGTTTATTTTTTTTTCGAGCAAAGCGCAGCTTAGCGAGGGCCAGCCACGGAAGGCGGGAGCGGCATAAGACTGCTGTGATATAAGTTTCAGACTGATTTAGAAATATATGCTGACCATAAGTTGCTGCCCAACTAGCATTTTTTGCTAACAAAAGTACGAATACTTTGCTAACCGTTTAAATAACACCCGTTTTTTATTTTACAATTCGATAGTGTAAGACTATGTCTAGACGACAAGCGCTTTACGCGCGTTAAAGACGTTGCCAAACGTATGGCATCTATCTTTACAGAGGAAGAAGAGTGAAAGGATGGGGTTGCACAAAAGATCCCGATGGGGCGAAGTGTTACTGCGAGAAGGAAACCTCAGCAGGCCCCACTAAGATAAGATAAGATAGAGATACTTATTGAAAAAGCCAGTTCTTCAATAGGTTGTTAGGATTCCAGGTAATGTGCGCTTCCACTTTATTTGATTGCTACTTACCATCAACTTAGATGGTATATAGCAATAAGATAACGCTACAGCACAACGGTATATGACAGTATCTAACTAACTACTCTCAAACCAACTTTACCAAAAAAACCACACTGTTCACCATCCAAAAACGAATCCGATCCGAAACCCTCGGAGAATCGAGTAGTGAACGGGGACCTGCACTAATGCGTGATGCCATTTCTTCTAAACCTCTGACGGTGCTTCGTTTCACCCAGCTTGAGGAACCCTTTCAGTTTCTTTAAGTTTTCTGAGAGAGAGTTTCTGAGATTACTTACCTGCTACTTTAAAATTTAAAAACTTTACCTTTTGATAATATTAGCTTAGATGATAGTATCTAGCTAACTAACGTAACGAGTTAGCTAGATACTTAACTATTCTTTTGTTTTTCGATGGTAGGAATATTTGGTAAAATATTCCTACCATCGAAAAACAAAAGAAAATAGTTGAAGAGGAGCTTTTTCTTTTAATCTCGAAGCTCGCTTGTTTCGCTCTACATATCTGACGTACGCGGGGCACGGAAGATATTATTGCGTGTATGCTGTATGAGTGTGGGAAATAAGGATTTTTTTTCTCTTTCCGAGCGAGATTGTCCCCATTTTAAGTGTGCACTCGTGAGAGCAATGTTTCAACGGATTATGGAAGCTTGAATGGGCGACGCGTTAACGATAGCCTGTTAGTTTGCAACATAATATATCATTTTTGATACCTTACAGCCATTTAGAGAGAGTCAGTAAGGATCATGCGTTTTGTTTGTGATTAATTTCGCATGTAATAAACGGTTTGGTAATAAATAGGAGTGATCATCAAGATATTATCATGTTCTATCTAAAAAAAATTAGATGCCTTCTTGTTTAAAAAATATGTTAAGTATTCACGATGGACAATATGAAAACGGATGAGAAAAGTTTAATTGCATTCAGAACTTTTTGCCACTGGAGAATTGGTAACAATAAGTATTGTTTTACCTGTCCAGCTATATCTTTAATTTACGTGAATATAGTAAATACATACATAAAACATGTATAGAGATTATTTACATATAATTTTACGCAAATTTTGTTGCGAACAAATTACAATTTGAAAAAAGACAAAGTGTTGAAAAAATTCCACGACCGGGATTCGAACCCGCACACCATGACATGCCGGGTCAGGTGCACTGCCAACTATGCTATCGTGGCCACGATGCGAGTTCGAATCCCGCTCGTGGAATTTTTTTAACACTTTGTCTTTTCTCAAAATGTATAGAGATATTAAAATGAATAATGGATCACCTACTTTATTTTTTTTTTTGTAAGGTTTATAGACATGATTTTATATATTTCTTCATCGCTCATTCTTTAATTTATTACCTCATTGGATATACGAACATATTTAAAAAAAACATATATTATACTTTTGAATAAGATAAGTAGATAATCATTTGTAATGTTATAATTGTATAAGCTGATTCCGATCTTCGAACGAACGTATGCCTAATTTTAATAGGTTGCCGTTTTCATCTAACAAAAACAGAAAAACAAAAGACGCGAGCGCCTGAAACATGCTAGAATATCAGTTGCACGGAGCATACCATCTATAATACATACACGCTTGCCGCTCGCGTTTTGTTCGCAAAGAAATACCCTAAAATAGGATTACAGCGTACGTATGGGGCGGAAGAGGCCGGGCACCGGCACCAGGATAGGAATAAATAATTCAGCCCGGTTGCTTTATTCCGGGCACTAACTTTGAACCGGATCGATCGATCATACCGTGCGAATGACTCGGTTGGGTAATGAACGACTTACTAAAACTGGCCTATTGCATCATCTCATATTCTTCCTTCTTTCTAGTCGTCCACTCTCGACAGAGTGGTCTTGGTCACGTCTTGGTCACGTCCCCGTTCACCACTTCTCTCGTGATGCGTCGCCATGTGTCCCGATGCTTGGCAGAGTAAGAGTAAACGTTTGAGTGCGTCACACCTTTCCACCGTGTCGGAGAGCGCCCGCGAGGTTTCTTCCCTTTAACTTTCCCGTGCACCACCAGCCGTTCCTTGGAGTTTTCGTTACGGCTGATGTGCCCGAAGAATTTGAGGATTCGTATTTGCACAGTCAACGATAATCTCTCTTTGACGTTAAGATCTTTTAGGGTTGAGACGTTGGTGCGGTACGCGGCGCGCAGGATTCTCAGCAGACGTACACCACATTTCTAGCGCGTCCTCAGTGTCCACGTCTCAGCTCCTTATAAAAAGATTGGAAAGACCAGGCGTCTCATAAGCCGAACCTTTGTGTTTCTGGTTATTCTGCGGTTATCTCATATACTCACGCGCATTATTTCGGTAAATTGAGGTATGTCAGTTAAGTAGTTGACTGGTCAGTCAATAGAGAAACTTTAGCAACTGTCAAAACGATTTTTTTAACAGAAATTGTATGGCGAACTATGATTTCACTAAAGAGTTCCGTCAATTGAGTGTTTATTAAAAACATTTTAGGTTACAGAACTTCATCAGATAAAAAATAGGTTATTGTTTGAAAGAACTGTTAGTACGTTTAATGTTCTGGAATTTATTATTGTTGCTGTAACTATATTTTTTTATTGACAGAACTTTTTGATCGCCATCATCGTGGGAGCCATAATGGACTTCATAGTGGGCAACGTCATGTGGCCCAAGAGCACTGACGAGATAGCGCAAGGGTTCGTCGTCTTAAGTGGTGGGTGCTTCTTTACTTCTTCACCTCTCCTACATCATCATCATCATCATTTGTCTGTCCTGTTCATCTTAATTGTAGTTGGCACAAAATACCTTCTAGTTCTATTCTCCTCGATAAGGCGTTATCTATCGTAGTAGAATTATGTTTTAATCCTTGTGATAAAGAGCATATAGATACTTCTCTTTGTCACAAGGATTTCACTCATAGTTTAATATAGTGCTAAACATGAGGTACGTATGTTAGCTGATGATAAAGTGTCTCATAATCTACCTAGACTGCTACCACACTCATACCTGCTTCTATCCTTAAGCAATGCCCTGCTTCGATGGGAATTGAAGGATTGTGATCCAGTTAAATTACAAGACACAGAGGCATTATAAAAAAGGACATTTGTATAATATTTGACCGAAGGGTAGTAAGTGTGATACACGATCTCTCAGTGAAAGATAGACATGAAATTATGTTCAGCCGTTTCAACGTGACGGAAGAAAAAACCGACAAACATCGACACATGTCGCCTTATCCCGGGCAATAACTTTGAACCGGATCGATCGATCATACCGTGCGAATGACTCGGCTGTGTAATGAACGATTTACTTAATCTGGCCCATTGAATGATTTAAATCGCGCGTGACCTTCCCACCCCACGCTCTGCACAATGACAATCAGACGTTTATGTTAATACGGCAACGAGTACGAATTACAATTTTCATAAATATTATTTCGGCAAATTGAGGTTTGTCCATTGATGGTAATAAAAGCGCAGTTTTTTATTAATAAAAATGATAATAATTTTAATGAGATATTAAATCGACCGACGATCTGGTGAAGATCGCGGGTAGCCACTGGATGCGAGCAGTACAAAACCGGTCGTCATGGACGTCTTTTTGCTGAGATGATGATGATGATGATGATGATGATGATGATGATGATGATGATGATGATGATGATGATTAATTGTCATAAAGTACTTTTGGTAGTTTCATTTGAAAACAGCAACTTAAGGGTTGTTCGTTATCTAAAATATGTTTTGATGGATTCTGCCATCGGTTTAGACTATGTGGAAATTGGTGTTTTGAAAAAGCAATATCCTGAGTTAATAACACATCATCCCAGGATAAAAAGTATTTTATACGTTATCTAGAATATGTTTAGTCTGTGTCTGGGGGCACGGCAGTGCCCGCGACAAGTCGAGCAAAAAAGCGGCACGGCCGTACCATTTTTTTCTCGAAACAGTTCAGGCCATTTTCGTCCTCCTATAACTTCGTTGTGGATAAAACTAGAAGCCTGAATTTTTTTTGTTACCAAGCAGGCATTGTATAAACACGGTATATTTTAAATTTCGTTAAATTTGAACACATAGTTTAAGAATTATGATTAGTCAAAATTTCTTAATTTTGTCACTTACTGACTGACTGACCGATCATCAAAACTCTAAGGCACGCAATTGCACTAAACTAATAAAATATATATCTAATTTAATATAATATATGTATTACTTGTGAGATATAATACATTGTGTTTTCAGGCGATGGCCAAGTCAATCTATTTGTTTAAAACATAAAAGATTTTTAATATTGATATGATCACTATAAGATGTTGTTAGGTTAGCTAATTATGTAATAACTTAAGACAGAAGGTCACTTAAGTAGGGACTGCATAACCGACTTGGTATTACTTGGATCTCACAACTTTTTACGGTAGAAGAACTGAGTTGCCAGACTTGGTTTTTTTACAAGTTTATTTTTGATGGCATACTGATTTTCATCTAAATCAGTTCACTCGTTTCGACATTATTTAAGGACAAACCGGCAAACATCCATGCCCGCAGACAGCTATTGGTAACGTAACATTACCGTGGTAATGTCGTAAACTTATTTCTCATCTCTATCTCTTCAAAGCGACACGACAATCTAAGTTTTATCTGCACAAAGTGTTTCATTTCAATTTACGGATATACAAACTGCATCGAAACGTTTTCCTATTTATTTATTTGCAGTTGTAGTAAATCCTTTGAGCTCACAAGATAAGCAAGATGCAGTTGCTGTGGTCTAGGCACATAAGTATATGTAAGCACATAAGGATATGTGACATACAGAGTACTGTATGTAGTAGAATGCTGTGGAACTGACAACCGTTAGAGTAAATGTCATCTTGAGTAGAGGCTTGGTAAACGAACTGTGGTGTAGAGTTAAGCCATCCAAGAGTATGCACTTCCAAAGAGTACGCACTACCGAAGAGTACGTATTCCTATAAACAATTCTATTGTTCTTATTGGCAACATTCATAGATTTTTATTATGATATTGTGCGCTGGCTGTACCGGTGCACGGTGTACCTAAATCGGTTTGCCCTCTCGCGGCACGTACGTGAACCCGTTCGGTGAGAAGTCACGCCACGCACCATAACCGTGCTAAGCTTGGACTCTGTTCGGGTATTTACTCATGTATATCGCTATTCGTCGTTCGGTTCCCAGTCTGGTAGCACGTACCTAACCAATAGTTTATAATTAGGATTAAGTGATGATACCTACATGTGAATAAAAATAAAAGACATTAATTTGAACCAAAGTATTTGTTATTAATCACCAACAAAAGAACCCTAAAATAAGCTTATTATTCATAACAAATAAGAAATGCGAAAGAAAATTGGGTTTCTGCGCTTAAAACATTTTTTAATTACTTCATTCTATTGTAAACCCATTCTTACAAGACGCTTTTGTTTAATGCAACGAACAAAAAATGCTTCCTTAATTAGCGGAGCTTGTTTTTAAGGCAATAAAAAAATTGCGCAAAAACGCTTTGTTGAATTGTTTCTTTTTATAAAACTACACTACCACAAAACTAAGATTATAATCGAAAACAAGCAAGTGGCAACGTCGACGCTTCAATAGTACATAGTAAGGCGATTTATTAGCTCGCACACATCGTGTCAAAACACGGTTCAGCGAAACACGTATTATAAACATAGCCCCTTACAAATAAACAAAGAATAAGGTCCGAATGGTTATTCCATGTTTTGTTCCTGTCATCTAAACGTCATTTCAAATTAGAGTAAAAGAGACAAAACACGGAATAACTATTCGGACCTTATTCTTTATTTATTTGTAAGGAGGTTATAGTTTTCCTAACTACCTACACGACGTTTAATCGATTCTGAAAAAGCAGAACTTATTATATTCCAATATACCTGCTACAAAACATTGAGAATCCGATTACAATCGAAAACAAACAAGTGACAACGTCGACGCGTCCGAACTAAGGCTATAGCATGAAGTAAGGCGTTTTATTAGCTCGCTCACATCGCGAACAAACACGATTCAGTGAAACACGTAGTTTTCGCATCACGCGCGCACTGACGCGGAAATTGGGTCATTTACCGCCGACCGAAATTAAAATTGTATGCGGACGCATGTCCTCACGATTCGATCGAACAAGAATGAGATCATCTGAGAAATATACGGCGCGTATAGAAAATTGTATTCGTATTGTGCTCGTATCCGTGGAACTTATTGATGTTGATAGTTCGAATTAGGTCTTTGACCTATTTTATGGCAGGATTTCGTAGCTATTATCTCGCCCTTTTCGTACATAACGATAATATAAGAACATTAGTCTAGTACCAAAATTGGTAGATTAGATGTTTTTGTATGTTATACTGTTTCTAGAGCCTACAGATCGATATTGGTCGGAAAGCTTTACTATTCGGCTACTGAAGATATAGGAATAGAGTTGGAAAGAAATAAAGAAAAAATAAAGACTTCTTGTTTTAAGAAACCCCTTCGCTGTCAGTGATGTGTGATAATAGATATGCCAACAAATTCTTTAACTTGTCTCAGTTTCACTACTTACAGCAAGATTCAGACCTTTCACATTAAGCATTAAGAAGATCAGTTTAATATAACTGTTGACTTGTTGGTTAGTGGGTCTTAGCGCAGACGTTAGGATGCTATTACATCTTATAACAACAACAAAATTCAAAATCATTTATTCAGTTTAGGCTACAAATAGCTCTTATGAACGTCATTATGCCATCGGTTCGTAAGTCTACTCTGGGCGGGAGATCTTGTACTGAGAAGAGAAGCCAACGACTTACAGTGCCTTACGAAGCATCATAATAATATTAAATAAAATGAACGTAAAGCAGCATACGCTAGTGTATCGCAACCATGAACTATTCCCTGTGTGGTGCCGGGGATAAAGAATTGCATCACCCCATCTCTACCCGTGGGTGTCGTAAAAGCCGACTAAGGGACCATTCCAGAGGATGGGCAACAGCCCATGGCATGTTATGGCTTATGCTGCTGCATCTCTGAGGTTTCTCAACCTACTGCGATCGCCAACCCGCCTGCCAAGCGTGGCGATTACAGCAAAAACCTCCCATGGTATATTCAAAATTCAAAATTCAAAATCATTTATTCAGTTTAGGCTACAAGTAGCTCTTATGAATGTCAATATGCCATCGGTTTGTAACTCTACTCTGGGCGGGAGATCTTGTACTGAGAAGAACCGGCAAAAAACTCAGCAAGTGTCCAGCTCTTTTCTCCCTTACAGCGTCAAAAATATTGGAAAATGCCCTATCATAGCAGGACACTTTCCATTAAAACAAACACAAAAAATAAAGAAGACAACCACAACATGTAAAAAAAAACACAAAATAAAAAATATACGTTAACAAATTTACATCAGGTAAAAGTTACAATTTCCACAATGTCATTCCTAAGTGACATTCATTCATTTCATTGGAATACAATACGACGGTGCACAAAGGTACATGGTGAGTACCTCCACGCTATTTTGTACATTCTGCTACAATCCTTTTCGTAACATATAGATAAAAATTAAACATTATCCCTAATCTACTTTGTTATTCAAAGCACTATTCCATCAATAGATTAGTAGTAAGCATCATATAATTATTTATCTTAACGAGTACCACCATGCATAAACGATCACTTTGTCTGAAACTATCCTTGGGGATTTGAAATTATTTCGACAGGGACTAACGACCCGTTGTTCATATAATGCGACTATAATGGTTCACTAAGCAGCTAATGGGTATTCTAGGCAATAGCGGTTGTCTCATTCCGGCTACGCAAGATAAACATCACAGTCCAATGAGGGAGAGTAATAGTGTCAAATTGGGACCCAGTTAATTGCGCGAAAATGACCGCGTTTCGGGACTACACGTCACTATGCGGGCTATGTCTTCGGTGTCCAATTACAGGTTGCAATTTGTCGATGCCTCACGTGCGCATAGCTATTTTATTTGAATTACTTAAGGTACATAATTAATTTACAGTTGGATTTTGATGGTGATCAACATAGATAGTTGCGTTGCACTAATAGATATTTTATAAGTAAATCATTCTCACTTTGTGCGTGCCTCCGACTGTGTGTTATGTACGATGTTGCATTAATTGAATTTTTATCTTGTTCCGGCCCATTCAGTTGATTTTCTATTTAATTACTTATTACTTTCTACGAACGCGGGTTTTTTGTTTTTTTTAAATTTTTACAAATCTACCCGTGTCTACTTTTACATAACTACTTCATCCTGACTTTTGAGTCACTTTGGGTCGCAGAGCCATCGGAGTAAGTAAGTAAGTAAGTATTTGAGCCGTTCGCAAGGTCTTACAGAGTCGGTCATCCTGTAACCACGGATCTTGTTAGGAGGTTAAAAAGTCATGATAAAATAATATCTAAAATTTTATTTGAATGGATTCGTAAAATCTCTTTCATTTCACTATGCAATGTCCGCGTAAACTTTAGCAAAACATTATCGGATCTGCCTTTTACTGGATTCAATAAAAACAATTTGAACGATACCCATTTTGGAGCAACACGTCACTATGCGGACCGTTTTGTCGTCAGAGTCAATTTACAGGTTGCAATATCTCGGAGAGTCACGTGCGAAGACCTTGTTTTATTTGAATAATGTTAGGTAGGTATATAATTTATTTAGAGCTGGATCTTGACGTTGATTGAATAGTCCCTCTGCTTTAAGCAACATATAAATATACTAATTTTAGAGTATCATAACCGTACTTTTTTCAAGGAAAACTGCATTCTGAACCAATGGCAAAATCACTAGCTTATACGATTAGGTACATAATTAGGGACAATCTTCACTTTCATGAATAAAATACTTAATGTATTTTTTTTTTTTTCAAATATAGCTTACCTACAGGTTTTTAAGTTTATGGTATATCTTTTGGTGTAACTAATCAGTAATGTAAGTATAACTAATCCAAATAAATAAATCTTCCTTTAAATTCAATTCACACCTGCACCAAGTAAAAGAAAAAAAAACCTCTCCCTAGAAAAACTGATAAGAAATCCCACTCAGTTATTTAAATTTCCTTCTTAGGGAAAATAAATCCCTAACCAAAACAATCATAAAAATGGATCCGTCAGGGGCCGCAGCCGACGATTAGGATGACACACTTAACTTCGATATCCGTATTTTGAAGGCTCGAGGGTCCTCAAGGACGTCTGATGCTACTACTACTCGATTATGAACCGTAAGCTTTAGTGATAAGGTTCAATTTCTCATTGTTAGTGTGCAAATGCACGGAATTTACAGTGTAATAAATGACAGTAAAGACGTAAATTGCTTAAAATTTCAAAAAGAATTTTGATTCCTAAGAAGAGTTCTCTCTCTCTTTCGCGACATCCAAATTTGGTTTAAAAACTCGCTTACAATGTGAGCTAAGAGCTGACCAGCATAATTAAAAAAGAGCACTCACAACACCTTGGCTACAACTCTCGTATTGCCGTTCTCAAAGCCTTGGTTATTACGCATATAGAGCCGCCCAGCATTTACCGGATTTCATAGTTTTCAAAGTGGAAACACAAAAGCAATACACCAATGCTTGGCGGAAAAAAGTTGTTTTAACTCGAACGAAACTTATTCAACTAAACCAAAATAATTAACTTAAAATATATTTATAAGATATTAATGAATACCTTTGAGGAGCTGGATACGATTGAGGAGCTCGATGGCGCAGTGGTTAACGCGCTCGGTCTGCGAGTGCTGAGGTTAAGCAACTTTCGCAAAGGCCGGTCATCGGATGGGTGACCAAAAATGTATCATCTCGAGCTCCTCCGGGCTTCGGAAGGCACGTTAAGCCGTTGGTCCCAGCTGCATTAGCAGTCGTTAACAACCACCAATCCGCACTGGGCCCGCGTGGTGGTTCATGGCCCGTTCTCCCTATCCATCCATAGGGAAGGCTCGTGCCCCAGCAGTGGGGACATAAATGAGCTGATGATGATGATGAATGAATACCTACCATTACCTCAGCGTAATCAAAACTCATTAGTCAGTTTTAACAAAGCTCAAACTAATAGATTGCATTACATAGTTGATTATTATTTAAAATAACATTATTCAATTTAAACTACAAATATAGCTTTAATGATTGCCAGTACCCCTCCATAAATATACGGCTTATGACCTAATTTGCCCTGAGAAAAACGATTAAATATAATAAATAATGTGAGGACTTTTCGCTTTCTTTACAGCGTTGAAGTAGTGAAAAATCACTCATGAAAAAGGAAGGGTTGATAGGAACAACTGAATTTGGTTCTCGACAAATGTGATATTATAAGGACCAGCTTATTGTTCTCGTGATATATAAAACATATTAAAATGAAACAACTTTTACGGATCTACTCGCGCGTAGATAAACGCGCAAATAAACTGTTGTGTAGTGTTCGCGTAAACTTTAGAAAACAATATATAAAACATAGTTTTAGTGAAACAAGTGAGAGTGCGACTCGTGTAAGCAATAGCTTTGGGCGAATAAATAACAGCTAACCTCGTTCCTCGGTTTATTAATGAAATACCTCCCGAATTACGCGATAGTATTAACCCTTAGAACATCAATAGTTAATTTAAGACATACTTCCGATGTAATATTATTTATTCTATTTTTTCTTTCTTAATATCTTACGGATGAACACTGTGCTTTCATCTCACCTAAAGTTAAGTGATAACAAGGAATAGATCTATCAATCTTGCTTTTAAATTACTTTCTGTTGGTTATTTAAACGTACAATCGCGAAGTAGCTAAGTAACACTTATATGTAAGCTGATGATGATGATGATGATGATTTATATAAGTGCTACTTATTAGCTAACCTTAGTAGTTTCTTAGTTGATATTACTAGTGTAAAATTTATATGTAAAAAGTCTGAAAACAAAGTATAACTTCAATGCGGAAGCGACGCCGTTATCCTTTATGCACTAAGCATCTCACATTTTAACGATTAATAGTTCTTTATATTTCAAGCTTAATAAAATTGTGAATACATAATTCTAGTCAACACATACCTATTCAGAATTTAAAAATAACAGACTTAGGCCAAAACTTGACCTACTGCCTAACGTTTAAGCTCGAATTCGAGCAACAGTTGAGATGCGTGAGAAGCGCGGGGTAGGGGGGAGCAAAATCAATAGCCCAGCCCGGGCGCCCCGCCCCCCCGGCAGCCCAATGTTGATGTGTGCCGGGGCCATGTGACCCTGAACTGTTAGGGTTAAGAACGAGGGTGTCCTTGTATGGGCATAGACTTAGATTCGAATAATAACGTTGCAGTTAAGACGAGGGTCCCATTTAGAATTTGGGTGACACTTTTATCAAGTTGATGGAGTAAGTAGCGGGTTACGACAACGCTGAGAGCTATGTAATTTTCTCAATCGCTGGTTTCCGAATGAGTGACCAAACATAGTCGTGTTTTGGGAGAAAAGTGAAAGCTTTGGTAGTTTTGGTTTGGTTTTTTATAAAAAGGATGTCATTACCTACTTAAACAGATCCAGTATATGATGTGTTGTGGTCTTCATTATGCTAAAGATAGCGTATGTGCTACAGAAATGTCTGATGATCTACAATACTTTGAATATGAATTAATTTCTAATTATGATTCTCATAATATGTGACATGTCCCGTGAAATTTGAACTATTATATGAGTTGAGTTATTCGCTATAGTACGTAAACAATTTACAATATTTCATAAGATCTTGGCTCTGGTTCTGCTAATTTAAAACGTCAGAATAAGGGCACTGATATGACTATTGTGGGAGTTATAGCAAAATCACGACCTTAATAAAATGGTCTGAACAATGTTCAAGTTATACATATTGGTCTCCCTCTCTGTGCCTAACTCTTTATTTTCTTGATAACAAGTGAGTGAAACTTTTTTCCGGAATTACGTAGTCCGCGGCAAAAAAAACATTTGCTAATTGTGTGTCCATTAAAAATGAAATGAAAATCATACCGTTACCAAGAATTTCACTCTACGCTCATAAAGAAACGAATAAAAATAAATCAGCGAATAAACTCTCCAGCCACTTTTTGCGTCCAAAAAAGTTGAAACGAACCCAACGTATTCATGTTCAATGTTCTTGATAACAAGTGAGTGAAACTTTTTTCTGGGATTACGAAGCCCGCGGCTAAAAAAAAACATTTTCTAATTGTGTGTCCATTAAAAATGAAATGAAAATCATACCGTTACCAAGAATTTCACTCTACGCTCATACAGAAACGAATAAAAATAAATCAGCGAATGAATTCTCCAGCCACTTTTTGCGTTCAAAAAAGTTAAAACGAACCCAATTATACGTATTCATGTTGAATGTACAACAATAAGCCATAAAAAAGTTCTAATCTTTTTTGTAACAAGCCAGTCTTTGCAGATAGTACAATGTTTTCTTTTAGTCTGTAAAGAATATCGCAACCACCCTAACTAGGTGGTAAATTTATGAAAAGGAAGATATAATGCTGTTCATATTTTACTTCAGTTCTTATTAGAACTATGATAAGTTAGCTCATCGCGAAATAATCAGGTACTTGTTCGGTCACTATTTAGAACCTTGACAAAATAGGTATGTAGGTTATAAAATGTTCAAATAATTTTTAACGCAAATCTTCTTGATCTTTAATATTTGTAAAAATATTATGATCGGATGTTAGTGACGGTAGTTGTTAACATTGAATTTTGCCTTTGGCTTTCAAAGTAAAAAAGTGTTGAATAATTTCGGCGGGCTGGTTAGAACCACGATAGCTCAATTGGAAGAGCACCTGATCCTGTATGTCAGAAGGGTGCAGGTTCAAATCCCGCTCGTGGAAATTTTTTCAACATTTGTGTTTTTAGGTATGTAGGTTATTCGTGGTCGCAAAAAATATCTGATAACCTCTGTGACAAATGTTTACTGGTGTGAGAGAGTAAAAAGTACCTACTTTACGTATCATTGAACTCAACAATCTAATCATGGGCCTGTATTTTCTGCTCATTTTTTTTTAACTCTTCCTGGGACCACGGACTTTGCAAAGTAGTCATAAAGTAGGAATAAGATATATTATAATAAGATATAATATAATATATTAAGCAATACATACTTTTTATATTTCAGCTCTCAAGAAACATATTCTTGTAATAAATATGATTTGACATATTTCGCCGTACAAACATGAGATTTGCAATATTGGAAGATGAAAAAATATTCAATAAAAATCCATGACCATCATGTTAAAAATGTATGTTATATTTTGCATTAGCTATCGAAATAAATAAATACAATGTATCGTTATAAAAAATTAAACCTTACCATTATTTTAATACTAGAACAAGCTTCACAGCAATAAAGTACACAATCCTTCAACTAATACATATGGATTGCATTGCGCCGCCCGGAAATATTGCTAGGCTGAAGAACACAAAGCTGAAAATGGATATTCATTTTATAATAGTAAGCCGTTTTATATTGAATAAGGGCAGTGAAAAATCCTATATTGCAGCTACAGCAGCCTCGTTCCAACACTGAGATAGATATAGACAGATTTAGTAAAGTACATTGAAGTTAAAGTATATTTTATACGAATCTTTCAGGGTTTAGTTTCCGTAATTTGATTGGATAGTCAAAAGAGAACGTTCATGCTAAGTTTAAATAAAAAGTAGGTTCATGTTTTAACCCTTTATAGGGCAAGTTGCGAAATCAGTCTATATTTCGACCACTTGTATCCCCATAGATATAAGGACTATGGGGATACAAGTGGTCAAAATATACAGCGATTTCGCAATTTGCCCTATAAAGGGTTAAAGAACTATTAAGTGATTTCATTTATACGTTAACTGTTCTAGAATTAATAATATTTTATTATGTTATCTTGATGTTTCGAACCCCTGGCATGGTCCGGTGGTCACAGGGAGACTCAAAATTAATTTGTAACAAGCTGTACCGTCAACAATTTTTAATCGGGTGCGTTCCATTTCACGCAAAACAGACTTACACAATCTTTCGGTTGCTGTGTGGCGTTGTCATCGAAACTGGGATTTAATAACCTGAACGTTAGGATACCAGTCAGGCGTTCAATTCCAAACATCTTGTATATTAAAATTTTGATGATTTTAGTCTCGATAGCTTCGCCTGGGAATGAATCGTTGTTCTTTATCAAGTCTTGATGAATCATCATGAACAACCGACAAGAAGGTAAGTAGGTACTTTATACATTACTGAGTACCCACTGATGCAAGTATAACTGGCATGCTCATACTTTTATTTTATTTTATTTTATTTAAGTAAGTATTTCAAAAAAGTTTTTTTTAGTAGAATAAATCCTTAAAGCGCGATTAAGGATATAGACGGCACCATCTCTGTTCAGAAAGAGGAACTAATGTTACAAACAACAATACTTAGAACTGAAAAGACAACTTTAAACAAATGTTTTATAGATACAGAATATGACTCAGAATATCCGGTCTACCCGCTCTTCTTGGTGCCCAGAGCGGTTCTCAACTTTTGAAATGTATATTGAGTGAGCACTCAGAGAAGTCAAGCATTCCTTTCATTGCCATCTACCAACCAAAGGTAATTTATTTTATAAGTTACCTTTAATGTAATTGCTAAGCCAATCTTCAAATTAGATTGTAGTCTTTCAAATTTTAAGACAAGAGTAAATACATTTAAGTGTTACAGGTCTTCTAAAAACTTAGAAAAATATTTTCTATTTTCAGTATTTTCGTTCTTCAAGGCAGTGTAACGTCAGGGTCGACGTCCGACACCATAAAATTAAATTAATAGCTATAAAATGAAATAAATAATTTTTATTCAATTTAGTAGCAATAATGCACTTACTTATTACTTACACACTTCCACTATAACCACGATTTCTTGCATTGGAACGGAGTATCTGTCCGTTTGCCTACCGACGCGACTATGGTTCAAATATAGGGCAGTGACACCATTATTGGACAGAAACAAGTGATTGACAATTTTTTCCTTTTATCATTAGAAATATGGGTGAGCAACAAATTTAAGTCGTAAGCACCATTACAAAAGCTTCTATAACCAAGGCATTTTATCACCAAACAGTGATATAGTAGGCCTATAATGGTAATCATTGTGACTGCTTGTACCATAGAGGCTTTTAACAGAGCGTTTTGCTTATTTAAAATTAATGAACATTTAAGTTCTATAATTTTGCTTTAAGAACGCTTACAGAACTATATTAACTATACAAAAGAATCATTAAAGTGTTGCACTGTACTAGATACGATAAAAACGATTATGATACTATTAAGTATTATAGAGAATAATAATGCGTGAAAATAACTTTTACATTACTAAAATTGTAGGAATGTCGAAAACACTATTACAGGATCAATTTGCACTATAAAAGTACCTTGCACGACCATTACGTAACGTTATATCTTCTTACAAGCTCCCTCAACATCGCTATGGAGCTAGGTCTGTAATAATCATGATAACTCTTCTATAGTACTTAACAGTACCATAGCGACTCCTGGTGCAGCTGCTAAATAACTTCAATTCTAAATAGCTCTATAGGTGAGTTTGTATTACTGCTACGATACTAAATCGTGACAAAAAAGTACTAAAATTAATAATTAATGCACTAATTGGATTTATAGATTTTCAGTATCAATAATTAATTCGCGTGGCAGTAGTGGTGTGACAACGGCGCACGACTACGAATACGCACGCACACTAATATCGGTACAGAGTAGGCTGGTGATTTAATTAGAGCAATGTTTACTTTCGTAAAATCATAGGCGTTTGGGTAAAAAATAAGAATAGTCTTAATATTTTCATATTCATGTTTTTTTATTGAAAAATAAGACAACAGTGACCTGCGGAATATCAATACAAACATTTTGATGTCGGATCATTGTTTCATTTGTGCTATATTTACAAAGTTTCTGAAGAAATAAGTTTTTAGATATCATTATTTTACGTATTGTTTATGCAGTTTCTGAGTATTTGTTTCAAATTCCAAGACAACCATGACCTTGTGAAAGGATCAAACTAACCTATACTAGTCCTTTTAATGTATAAGACCTATTCAGCGCCTAGCACCAGTGACTTAAAAACACGTAAATTTTCAAAATCCGCGCTGCACCCCCTTAACTATTTAAGTCCTCGCGCGCCATATGTACGCACGGTCGTACACAAGGTGGCCCGCTAATTATACCTACAGCGCGGGACGGGTTAATCAAAAGCAAATTTTGTTGCTTGCCGCTTCATTATTCGTTGTCATCCTGTAAAATTTCAAGCAAAATCTGTCATTATCATTTTTTGGCTACGAAATCTGTTTCGAACACTAGGCTTAAAGTGTCGAGCACCGGTACCATTGCCCTATTACCACAGAATAAGGAAGTTTACTCTAATATGTCGACTGGCTTTTATTTTTAAGGGTGCGCCGTCCGAAGTGACAAGGTGTCATATATTTTATTTGAAATGTCTTTGTCCATATTTATTTGATGCCGCGCGACCATACTACTACGATATATGACGACCTCCTTGGTCGAGTGGTTTGTACACCCGTTTTCATGGTGTCGCCATATCTGAGGTCCCGGGTTCGATACCCGGACGGGTCAATTTAGAAATTATTGTTTTTCTAAATTGTCTCAGGTCTGGGTGTTTTCCATGTATCTTAAGTATCTTAAATATGTTTATCCGTTGTCTAGTAACCATTTAACGAGTTTCATAACGAAGCTTCTCTTGAGCTAATTGGTGTAAGTGTAGGAAAGTTTATAGTTTATACTAATTTTGTATGGGGAATTTTACGTGTTAAAATGAAAAATATTTATTTAAGAAACCGCTCGATAAATCGAAAATGTAATACGGACGATTTGTAGTTAAAACATCATCATCATCATTTATGTCCCCACTGCGGGGCACAAGCCTTCCCTACGGATGGATAGGGAGAACGGGCCATAAACCACCACGCGGGCCCAGTGTGGAATGGTGGTTGTTAACGACTGCTAAAGTAGCCGGGACCAACGGCTTTACGTGCCTTCCAAAGCACGGAGGAGCTCAAGATGATACATTTTTGGTCACCCATCCAATGACCGGCCTTTGCGAAAGTTGCTTAACCTCAGCACTCGCAGACCGGGCGCGTTAACCACTGCACCAACGAGCTCCTCAACCGTAAATTGGTGATTGTTTAGACATAATTATAGATATAATAATTTAGATAATAAATAAATAAAAAATAAAAAAAAATCATTTATTTGGTAATAAACTATAAGATATCAACTAAACGTCGCCACTCGTTTAAATGATATTGTAGAAAAAACTATGGTTTGTTATATTTATGGGTCGGACTAATTGTAAAGACGTTCCCTTTGATACTAAATATATATTTTTCAACCCCCCATCTCGGAAAGAGTATTTTTGCTCTTCGATATCTGAGTGCAAAAGCCGTTTTTATCCCCTAGAGGATAAAGTAAATTGAATTTAGAACATCGTGTGCACTAAGTTTGTGAATTCAAAACATCATTAAACCTATTTGCTTCTACCTCCATGGTGCCCAATTTATCAGTACTGTAGCAACCGAGACTCCTTGCTCGGGCATACTTACTGGCAGCCGCCGTGGCCTGCATTAAAATATAGTAGAAGAGAAAAAAGAAGAACATCGCGGACTCGGTGACGGGTCGCGACGACGAATTGATTGTTATTATTTCATGTTGAAAGTAATATAAATATATTATTATAAAAATTATAAATCTATAAAGCATTATTATTCGATACAACCCCCCGTTCCTTAAGTAACGACCCAGCGAGGTGTTACAGTACACAAGTTACTAACACCAACATTACAGTACCTAACAAAAACATTACACTTAGTAACTGTAGCAACGTTACTTTCAATTTTTCTTAATTATACCTAAGTATTGTTTGTTATAATTTAAAGATTATTCTATAATACTTACCTTTCATAATGTAGTAGTTAATACCTAAACTGAAATAAAAGTATCTTGTGATTGTAAATGTTTTTTTTGCATTTAGTCATTTCCTCGCTGAGGTGGGATGAAAAATTAGGTGTTGCACTCGAGTGCAAAGATTTTTCACCTGGTGCTCTTTTGATTCCCTCGCTAACGCTCAGGATTCTAATTTTTGAATCACTCGCTGCGCTCGTGATTCAATTTTAGAATCCTTCGCTTGCTCGGTCATCAAAATTGAGCACGCGGTTAAAAAACAACTTTGCACTCTTGTATAACAAATAACTATTGTTTATGTAATACGATAGTTTTTTCATCATATATCGACTTAACCGTGACTATACACTTTTGACTTTTTTTGGTCGGCGCACCCTTAATGTATGTACAAAGTTGTGAACTAACCATATCGCTCCGCAGTCTCTATTTAGCCATTCAAAAATACTTACGGTTTAATCGTAGCGAAAGCTTATATTAATTATAACCTCTTAGCTAGGAAAAGGACAATGGATAATGTGCCAAAGCACAGGTGTTCATCAGCTAATATGCTCTCCATGATAATAATAAGAAACTTCGAAATTGCACTTAACATTTTTCACATTAAATGCACCGTAAAAATGTAAGTATTTTCACTTTTGTATAGAAAGGAAAATGCTGAAAACGGAAGGAAAGTCATGAATCTCGGAACCTAAAAGCGCTGAACGTACTAACAGCGAGCGTGGAAAATATTTATTCCACTCTAGCTTCTCCAGATATTTTAAACTTTTATTGTAAGAAAAATATCATTGGACTGTCATACTGGTAATATTATAGGTAAATTATTATACTCGTAAATTACAGTTTATTTGAATTTTCCGTGTTTGCAACCAACAATACATATATATAATACATCAATTGTAGCGATAACTTGATTCCGATGAGTGAGGCCTTTGCCCGGCGTTGGGTAAGAATATAGACTTGTTACTGTTGGTATTAAGATTTTTACTTATTAATACAGATACGTTTGGATTGCTAGTTACCTTTTCAGTTTTTGTTTTATTTTACCATTGAAAATGGTTATCAGATGCAAATCGCCTGAGACGTATTTTTGGCCATAGCTCCGAAGATTTTAAGAGAATCGAAATGGAAATAGTACCAAGAGTTAAGGAATTTATCGAGACACGTGTTAATGTTTGAATTTTGAAAATCGGCTAGAAACTTTTTTAGAAATTTTGAAAATGTAAAAAAAATCAGGTTTTTTGGGGCGTGTTTGTATATTAAATTGTAAATATTTCAAAAAAAAACTGACTTAAGAAAAAATTAAAAAAAAAACGGTACTAGGGTATTAGTTTAGCTACAAAATGGCAAAAAGGTTTTGAAAATCGGTTAATAATTGTGACCTGTAGGTGGTCCCTTTAGATTTAGTATTGAAGAAAAACTGGTATTTCCGTATATAAAAAGTGATGTAGCTTCTTTGATTATTGACCGATCGTCATGGTAATTAAAAATGCGGATGCAGGCGAGAAATGCATTCAAGTTAGAATTGTGTTATTTAAAATAAAAAGTTTTTTTTTCGCGAATTGTATTCATTTTCAATGCTCCGATTCTTGCGGGGACTGCGAAATCTGTGCATTTTTGTTTTTGTTAGTTTTTTGTTTTAACCTACCCTTTGTGCTACTGTTCATGTAGAAGCCCAGCATTAGGATGGTGACAACGTGCAAATAATACATGTTATTATAGTTATCTATCGTTGTTACTACACTATCCACCACCTAAATATAAACTGTATCTTTGATTTGTTCTTGAATATACGAGTATAAATCTAATATACAGCCTAATCTACATACTTTAAAACATTACATACCTACTTACTAAAAAATAAAATTGAACAGAGCTCATTCTCAAACAATATTATTATACCTATTGTAGCAGAAAATATATTGACACAGCTAAAGATAAAAGCGGTCAACGCAAAATATTTCAGCCACTTTTCCTTCTCGAGAATGCTTCTGTTGATATAAAAAATTGCCTCACAAAGGTCGCAATATCGAAACGCGCTCCGTT
Source organism: Eudonia mercurella (assembly GCA_963082485.1). Lineage (NCBI taxonomy): Eukaryota > Metazoa > Arthropoda > Insecta > Lepidoptera > Crambidae > Eudonia > Eudonia mercurella. The sequence continues at coordinate 9,726,958 of OY720039.1, read as the reverse complement.
CTCAAACATATTTCACATGGAAACCTATACATAAGACCCGTGTAAATTGGCATGCTGGCCCATCCAACGGGAAGCCGATGTTCAAAGTATGCAAGGTCAAGTAGATACTTGGCTTGCGGAATTTAAGTCGAAATAACATTACTATGTATGTATGTATAAGAAATAAGTACATGGGCTTGCGATTAGGACCGTGTTTATTTTGTTACATCTATAGGTATATTAATACGTGAAGCAAAAACTTTGTACCCGTTTTTACGAAACTTGCGCGGGACGGAGGAGTATTTAATTTCGCACACTTATAGTTTATATAGAGAAGATTATCCGAATGTTAATATATTTTTTAATTATGCATAAAAAATACATTAAATCAACAAAAACAACACTACACACACTACCATGAATTTGACACACACGTATTGTTTGTCTTTAATGCAGCGGACATCTGTCAATGCCAAACCAAACTCACATTCTATCTTTTTAAATTTTTCAATGCTTAGGATACAATCCGTGCAGCCTTAATAAAATTACGGTCGAATTTTGACCACTGGGCGACCACTAGTAAGAATAGAACTCCAATATTACTACAGGTTGGTAACTCACTAGTTTTAAATAACAATAAAAGATTAATTTTTTTAGCTTTCTTAACCAAAACATACTTAGACTGTAAGTGAGATTATTAACAATTTATGTTTCAGGCGTTGTCTACGACCCGTCACAAGTGTCACTTAGTGGGATAAAACTAGTATCTATATATTAATACGTGAATCAAAAACTTTGTACCCTGTTTTTACGAAAATTGCACGGACAGAGGAGTATGAAATTTTGCACACTTATAGTTTATATTGAAACGGTTAACCGAATGTTAATATTTTTTTTAATTATCCATAAAAAATACATTAAATCAACAAAAACAACATTACATACACTACCATGTATTTGACACACACGTATTGTTTGTCTTTAATGCGGCCGACATCTGTCAATGCCAATTCAAACTCACATTCTATATTTTTTAATTTTTCATTGCTTAGGATACAATCCGTGCAGCCTTAATAAAATTACGGTCGAATTTCGACCACTGAGCGACCACTAGTTTTCAATTAAAATGTAAAACTTTATACCGATATACCCGTCCACGCAGAACCTACACATAGTTAGGTGTAGGTTTCACGTGACCTTTGTTAAAGTAATTTTCAAGTCTTGGCATTTCTGTTCCAGCCCACTTAATATTTTAAAGTAAATACTACATGGATACAGATGAAACAAAGCTCAATAACACTGTGAGCACTTTGTACTTTGTACGATAACTTGCTTGAGGGAAGTTACTTTTACAACGGGGAAGCTTTAGGCTTGCATCGTACCTAATGGTTAGTAGTAATAAGACTGAAAGTGGAGGTGTGCTTCACCTGGAATCGTAACCTACTGAGGAACTGGGTTTATTATTTAGCAAAACACATAAAATGTAGTAAAATTATTATTACGACATATAAGATGGTGGTGGATAGCCAAAGTACATGAAAACAGAGTAGACCTACAATATATATTCGCTCTCGCTGTGAATCGAATCCGAGACATCTTTGTCTGATACCGGCCGAGCCAATAGACAACGTTTTTTTTTTTTTTAATCAAGATAAGTATTAATGCTCTATTAAAACATTAATAATATTCCTGTTAAAAGCTGATGCACTAGTTTTTACAGCATTATACTAAAAGCAAATAAAATTATTCAAACTGTAGAACTCAACTGTTCATTTGTGCAAATTCTTTCACTTCATAATATATGCCTCCATAGAAAAACACTTCAAATTCACACAGTCAAATGGAAGGCGAAGCGGTTTGAATAATTAGTTTATATAAACATCTGAGCCCTATTCTAAAAGCCAACTATTAGTTACGAACTATAAGTTATTATACTGGCCTCGTCTATGATATCTTTTAATTACAGACCTTTTTGTGCTATAATCGTATCTTTTAATATTTCCATTAGGCTTAAGGGGGGGCGTTCCGACCTAGTCTAGCAGACAGTATTATTACAACCCACGCACTCGCGAAATATAAGCTGAATAAAAACCGAAGTAGTAAACAGGATTTGCGCCCTTAAGCATCCGCACCGTTACATGTTTAACACATAGTATAGTATGAGAGTGCTTAAGGCAAGTTTCATTTGCCATACGATCATGACATATATTTTTTAAGCTGTGCCCCGCGGTTGCACCCGCGTTAATTAGCGAACAATAAAAATATTTTCCAGTTTTTGCAACATTTTTCATTGCTGCTCCACTCCTATTAGTCATAGCGTGATGTAATATAACCTATAGCCTTCCTCAATAAATGGACTATTCAACACAAAAATATTTTTTTAATTCGAACTAGTAGTTCCTGAGATTAGCGCGTTCAACCAAACAAACAAACAAACAAACAAACAAACTCTTCAGCTTTATAATATTAGTATAGATTATTTTATTTTTATAGGGACTTGTAGTATGATTTGTCAGACCTACCAAAACTTTGCCAATCACGAGTATTTGAAGGACAAATTGTAACTTACCTCGTTTGTTACAAATATTTATATCAACATCAGTGAAAAGCTTGCTCTTTGTCTGAAATGATGACAAGCACATTTCAACCTGAATCCTCACCCACATAGGATCTAGTTATCTTATCTCTAACTGTCGTAATAAAATTCAAAATTGTTGTAAGCGTGCCAGTCTTAGATAGATATGGTAGCTATGAACAGCCCTAATAGCAACCAAACCGAATAAAGTATGCCACTTGCTTTAAATCGAACCGGACACTTGTGGGTCTGAAGCCGGTGTTCTAACCAAAGAGATTGAGCTCAATCAAGTATATATTCCATTTCTCATGATTCCTCGCGACGTGCGTATTGGTAACTCGGTATCTGCAACATTCTTTGTAGGACTAAGGATCATATACACAACACTTCAACACTAACGTACTCTGTCAAAGCGAGTAATGTCGAACAGGCGCTTGTCAACCACCAACGATGTTATTATGACACGGTTCTAAAGTGTTCAGCTATTTCCGTCGCTGACCGTACCTACGTCTTAAGTATTTATGTGACAAACTTTTGTTTTAAGGGGCCAAGCGCCCGCGTAGCATTCTGTATGAAATTACCGCAAATATAACTTTTATCCCTTAAGGGGATTTGAAATTTATGAGTTTCGGATTTATTTCTTAACTTATTCCAAAACACCTTAATCTGGTCTTACCAAATTTAGGATTGTAGGTCACTGGGCAGTGCGTTACTTTACTTTACCGCTTTTGATCATCATCATCATCATCATCAGTCTATACTATTATAGTTCACTGATGGGCATAATGAATCATAAACATTTGATCACTGACTGGCTCATCAACGCTCAGCCCAAACCTGAACCTATATAAACGTGGACCTAGAATACTAAAATTGTAGACCGAGGTTCTTTTTTATGATGCTGACAAGGAATAGTCAGATTTGTCGGAAGCCAATGGGATCAGGCTGGCTAAGGACACGGAAAAATGGCATGAAAAAGCGGAGGCTTATATTAAGCAGTGAGTAGACAAAGGCTGACTATATAGAAAGGTAGACAAGGAATAAGGCAGATTATTCAAAATTCCCACAAGATACAGGTATTTGCGCGGAAGAAAACAAGCAGTCGCTTGTATAAAATAAAGGAGAAGCTTGGTGACATATTTTTTATATAGCAATCGCACAAAACAAGGCACTTTAAACACGGTCAACACTCGGATGGGTGACCAAAAAATTTGTACTGAATTAACCTTCGCATTTCCGAAGGCACGCTAAGCCGATGGTGCCGGTCGCTATCAGAATACTGCAGTCATGTATATAAAGCTATGTCAAAGGCTGGAACGGGTAAATAATGGATTAATATATAGAAATAATATAGGTAGTTAGTAATATGGTGACTTTCACATGAACAATGTAAATTACATAAAAGAATACATACAAAGACATTAACAATTCATTGTGACCTGACGGCTTTAATGACAGCTCAGGGTTGCATAGCGATGGTTCTAGAAACTTCTATAAGTATAAGAAGACGGTTAAGTATCGATGTCACTTTCGACTCAGCATTACGAGTATTCGCAACGAGCTCGATGGCGCAGTGAATGCGCGTAAAGATTTTACAAGTTCATTTGGTCTCGTCGCAAGGTCACTAGGTTTCTAGATAGGTGACCTAGAAAATAACTCGATCTAACTTGTGCTTCGGAAGGCACACCAAGCCGTTGGTACCGGTTGCTGTCTTAAGAGCTGAGGCTCCTGATGGACAAAAAGTAAATTCGTTCAGTAATTAAAACCTCATTGTACATTTACAAATACAATTCATTTACGATGTTAAGATTTGAAAATGGAACTTAAATACTAAGTCGTCCTTTGTGGTACTCTAAAGCCTCACATGTTTACTTCACATACTAAATCATTACAATAATCGTTTACGCTCAACATATCTGTACCTTTAATAAATAACAACGAACATCTGGTTATTTTAAAGCTAATCCCATAATTTACAACGGCTATTACCTACACAATTCACGAGCATTCATTATTGCATTTTGCTAGCTAACATTTTTATTTGGTCTTCTTTCTGTTTCATAATTAATATTGTTACAGACACTTTTAACTTGACAGCTGACTGGGGTGGGAAGGACAAAGAAAAACAAAGATGACATTTGACCTTTTGATAGATTTAATGATTTATTAATAAAGTGACGATTACAAGACTGACTCGATTAGACTAAAAACGTAGCTATTCCTGCTCATGAATACATTTAAATAATAATTAAACAAGACTCACTCTCTTTGTTATCTCCTTTAAATAAATAAATCATCGATAAAACATAATGCTACACAAATTTTCACGATAAATAAAAAGGACGAAACTTTCGTAGGGTCCTATCCAACATTGTCGCGAGTCACTTGTTTCACTTCGAGCCCGCCGTTAAACAAAACACGCTCACAATAAAATGACAAAAATGACGAATCAGTTTTATAATCCAAGTAAAAAGTCCTAAGTAATTTATGAAAGGGCAGGCGGCGGCGGCGGCGGCGGTAGGGAGGGAGAGCTTCGAATTCCCTTTACAAAATAAGATTAGGCGGGCGCAAACAAAACGGCCAAGATAAAGAATATTAGGTCGGCCATCCGGGTAACCGGGCGAAGTTCGCGAATCACATTTAATTTGGCCCCGGTTCTTTTAATTTATATTGGCCTTGTATAACCTATTAGTTGGTAGTGGGTGCCACTGGAATCAGAATTAAAAGAGATAGATCTATAGACAGATGAAACACTTTATTGCGCCTACTATATTAATAACAAAACTTACTATTCATAAGAGGCAAAAGGCGGTATTTTCGATTAATGCGATCGCTAAACAAAGTGATTTTAATCGATCCGTGCCAATAAATTCAACTGTCAAATATACTTTGGCAAACATTAAAATTAAAAATAAATTAGTAATTAATAGTTCTTTGATTGGTCGTCTAAAAAGCTATAAGAGTATTGCTACTCATCCGGAGATCCGAAGCGGCGAGCATTGCTTAACATTTACGATTTACACCCGATCGGTAGCTGCTACGCTACCGAGTTCCTCGTACAAACATGAAAGAGAATATTAAATATACCTGAATAAAGAGACTGAATGTCCGAAGTAAGAGTAAAAACTTTTTGCAACAAATTTCTTTTTTTTTTCATCGGGTTATTTTTAATTTTACTACTAGCGGCCCGCAACCACATCTGCGATCTTGGGATCACCACACCCGTTTTTCATGATTGTCAAGGATTTAAACACCTTCAATTATTTACACCCTTTAAAGAAATTGGAAATCACTAAATTTCGAAACTTCAGAGTTTCGTAGGTAACTCCTAAGTACCTACTAAATTTCATACGTATGTTGTATATTTGTCAAAGCAATCGATAATCGAACGTTCTATTTACGGAGTTTATTTAAATCCGAAATACAAAATTAACATAACCCTCGGCCTACTCACACATCGTTATTTCGCTCTAAACCTTTTTTTTGTAAACCTGTTTTATAGTCAACGTCGCATTTTATATGACGCATCGCACTCATACGTTTTACCCAGCATAAAGTGAAGCCTCCTACAGTATTTTTTTAACACAAAAGAAAAGGAAAATGATATGAGAAGCACCGCTCTTTGTCTTGCCATTGCGTAATTTCGTCAAATTTTATGGCAGCGTTTTTAAAATATTCATAACTAGTCATTTAGAAACAGGATCGCTTTTGTAGTCTAGCGGTTGATACGAGACTGTCTTAGGTTCAGAGTTACTAGTTCGTTTTTTTTTTTTTACTGTAGTTGATGGCTTCGTACGATTAGCACATTTAGCCAGTGTCAAAGTAATTTTTCTTACAAGTAATATACATAAATAAACAATATTTCTTTACTGTATGATGAAAATTAATGATAATAGAAATGAGAAGTGAGAAATGATATACCCCCAACCCCTCAAGTATCTCAGTAAAGATGTGGGGCTTTACTATGTCCTCGGGTGGACTTCTTGAGAGAATTTTAAAATTGACGTTGCACTGTTTTGTTTCATTTGCCAACACTCATGCACACTCACGAACACTTAACGGTTAATAATCCACCATTATTTCGAATTAATATTCGATATAACACAATTTTTAGAAAATAAAACCAAACCTCACACATGACTCTAATAGGTTACTCAAAATTTACATAATACAAGGTTACACAAGTTTATCGGTGGTAGGGCTTGTTTTAAATTCTGGCTGGCTATTTCACTTAATACTTTTTTTAAGTCTATCGCCAACTGATAGCTGTTGGAACTCTCTGTTTTATAGAGATAAGATATTTATTGCCAGTTCCCCAGAAGTGACGTCAGGTATGCTCTGTACCTATCCTATGCTTTCCGTATCGTTTCATCATCATCATCATCATAAGCCGATACTAGTCCACTGCTGGACATAGCCCTCCAAGTGCACGTATCGCATCACATATTATTCAGTCATCATCAGCTCTTTTTATGTCCCCACTGCTGGGTTACACCGGGGTTACACGCAAATCGCGTACCACAGACGTCATTTTAAAACAAACGCTAAGAAAGTCAATGCCGTACAGAGGACGTGATCAGCGTCCTGAGACGATCCCACCCACCCGTACCCAGTACGTGATCGGCTGTTAAAGTGCTGTCTAGTATTGAAATTAACCACCTTATACGGATCTACACGCGTTTATTTAACACATTGATTGAACTATTCGCAGAGTAAGTGGCAACAGGAAGAATGGGGCTTTCCCATGTGAATGTGTAGTGTAGTGTTCGTGTCAACTCTAGGAAACAATATGGCCGATGTAATTGTAGAACTGTGTTCTTTAGCTTAAACTCCACATTTAATATTTATAAAAGCACACGTGATTTGATAGCAATCGTAATTGGCCGTGCAACAAAGTCTCGTCTAACTATTAGCAACAATTGTGGGATAATTAAAATGTAACATTCTTGCATTCAAATAGAGTTTTTACAAACCTGTGGTTAGGGACTGTTTTTGTTTACTCTCATTATAATCTTAATAGTTGGTGCAATTAAAACTGTGTTGTGATATCCAGGAAATTTGTAAGAGCTTGTGTTTAAAGGAGCTTAATGGCGTAGCGGTTACCACGTCGGGTTGCGATTTAATAAGTTAAGCAACTTTCGCAATGCTGGGTCTTTGGAAGGGTGACCAAATTGAAATATCTCGAGCTGCTCCATGCTTCGGAAGGCGCGTTTAGCTGTGATACTTATATTAAACACCATGAGCATCGTTGTGCTCAACTTTTTTTAAAGCAATAAAACCTTATTACATGGCGTAGGTTACTCAGCTATATTGACGTATATCGTCTTTCTGGCGTTCGTTTACTTCGCAACTTCCCCGAAATTGTCTCATATTACATACATTATCAAGCCTGTTACTCAAAGGTAAGGTAGGCCGCTATTTGCGTACGGTCTTGACTTAGTTATCTCGCTTCTCTACACGCACCAGACCCTTCTTGCATGTTCCTCTATTCTATAGTAGGTGGAGTATAGCGTTCGCCACATTCGACCTTTTTATTTCCGCGTAAGGAGATTCTTTTCATTTTTCACTGGCTGTTTGAATATTTCAAAATATTACGTTTAGCTTATGGAATTCTTTTTGGATTTGACTGATTATGATTTTGATATTTTGCTCTCATTATGTTTTGTGAATTGGATAAGGATTATCAAGAATTGTTTTTTACTATTCGCAAGGTCGAATTTCAGTTCACCTGCTTACCAGTTAACCAGTTTTGCTTTAGGTCCTGGTCTTGATAACAGACAAATAAAGACAATCAAATTTGGTTGCTATTATTCAGTGAGTTTCCTTTTTATTTTCAATTACTCTCAATTTCAAGTCTTTCGCAGATTCTGTATGTTCCTTTCTTCAGTTTTTAATTTATCCTTTTTAGTTTCAGGGCTGACGGGTTTAGAGAGTTGTCAACCCGATATTTTGATTACACGTTTTTATTTGCAGTTGAAGCTTCGTGCACCCGTACATACATTTGGATCTTCGTTTTGCCGTCCTTCATTTTGCAAGAGCTTAGTTAATTTTTTTTCTTCTCAAGACTTGTTTTTTTTAAGTATCCCTAACTTTTTCTGTAGTTTTATATGCTTTTAATTTTGTATTTTTCTAAACTAATTCCCCTATGTATTATTTTTTTCAAATAAATATCCTGTACGCGTACCTACCGCAAGCGCGCGCGCGTCCTGTTTTGCGTTTCCTTTTTTATAACCATTATTCTGTTTTTTTCTAACATATTTTATTTTCTATGTTTTCTCTTATTTTGAAATATACTAAATTACACCCGTGTGTTAATACAGTGTTTATTTTTATTTTTTTGACTAACGGGTTAGACCTTAGAAGGTTTCCTGTGTTAATATATATAGCACGTTATAACAAGTACTAATGGCATGGCCCTAGATTTAGTACATCTTCTATTATAAAGTAACTTTTTAAACTATCATTATAACGAACGTTAAAGGTGTTATCAAAGTGATTAAATGTTTTTTTTTGTACCGAAATTTCGGATACATAAAAACAATAAAAAAACATGGTATACATACCGTTAATAATCTAACTACCGGTTCATTGTCCCGCAGACCACATATTGCAATTGATTTATCAATATAGAATAATTAATTGTATGTGCCTTTAATGACTATTCCATTTACCAATTACTTCACCTTTTTTACAATAGTATCTGCGTAAAAATATATTATATGTATTTCTAAAGTAAGCAAGTAAAGGTAGTAATGAACCTATAACTGTCCCATCCCATTGCTGTGCAAAGACCTCCATCATTGAAATCAAGGCATCACTACAATTGATGGGTAATGGCTTAATTACCACGCTAGCTTAATGCGGGTCGATGATCACCAGAGGTCGGAATTAGGTAGAGTTATTTATGTACTTACACTGATTTCATACAGCGAAAGATTAAAGTGGATATGCCTCAAATCCCGAGATTAATTTTTAACATAAATTTTAACCTAGCGAGTCTAGGCTAGAAGCAAAAGTATTTTCGTATTTATAAAACAGGCGAAGTATAAGTATGAGAATTTGTTTAAGAATTAATGTAAATACTAATAAAAATTGTATATTAATTATCTCTGTTTTATTTGTCTTATCTATCTCTGAGGTTTTATTATTATTTATTTGTAATATTGTTGGCCACACGGGATTGTCCATTAGAAATCCCGGGAAGATCCATATTAATATCAGCATTTCGATGCAAGTACATAAATAACTCTACCTAATTCCGACCTCTGGTGATCCCAAAGCCGGGCTGTGTATCGAAAAATCCAAAACACACTTTACCCGACTGGAGAATTGAACCGAGACCTTCGGATATCTGGCCGAGCGCTTGCCACTCGGCCACCGAGCGTTTCACATCAAAGAATAAGGTCTGAATATATATTCCGTGTTTTGTCTTTTTAACTCTAATTTGAAATGACGTTTACATGACAGAAACAAAACACGGAATAACTATTCGGACCTTATTTTTTGTTTATTTGTAAGTGGCCTACTCTGCAAATTCGTGCAGTCATTGTACTCATATGCAGCCTTTCCGCATGATTCATGCCTAGTAATAAACACTCAGTAAACGTTATTTGCTACAGAACACCAACTTGGGTTGTTGTTTTAATGGTCAGACGCCGAATGCCGGGCAGCTGTAATGAAGTCAGGACTTATGATTCAAACACTTGGGTCGCAGCAACTGCTACAATCTACAATCTTATAGTCGATTGCTGTTTGCTAAGTGTTATTAGGAGAATTCTGTTACAAACTGCTTCGGAAAGGGCATTTCTAAAGAATTTAGATCTTGTAACTATACGCCTGAATTTCGTAAACAAATCAAATATCCCTTAGAAGAGATTCGTTCTTGTAAACTACACTTGAATTTTGAACACAAACAATAGGCAAAGCCCGAAGCTGAAAATGTCCAGTGGCAATAAGCAAACTCTCTCAAAGAAAACAAACAATACTATCAAAGTACTAAATGCTATTAATTGTGTACTTTTTATTTGTTTGTAATATCTATCACTGACATTGTATCACGTTCCTTATTCAATTTCTTCAACACAAGCAAAAGTAATACACTTTCCAATTTTAAATCTTTGAAAAAGAAGGATCTAATAAAAGGGGCACAACATTCTTTTGTTTTCACTTTGTTTTAATTCCTTTGAAATAGCATTTGAAATGCGTTCTATAGGAATTGTACAAGTTTATTTTGACAAATATCAGAGGTAGCTATTGTAATTCAATACGTTGGATAAATAAACAATCACCGTGGACGTTCTGTTTACATAACATGATATTATATATTTAAGATATAACAAGATGATAATTTTTCGTGAACAACAACATCGGAGCGCAACATTCTTAATTATGGTCGTCTGTACAGCAATTACTTTCTGTATTCACCACGTTGTGTGCGTCGCGTTTATTTTCTAATTAAAATATAATGGTTGCGAAATTCAATTAGTTAGCCGCCATTTTGGTACCGACATAAAGTGAGTGTGGAATTTAATACACTAATTTTCGTTAAATGGATTCAGGTTTTATTTAACAAGCTTTTGTGGTTGAGGATTCCAGTTAAAGGTTAAAGTGCTTTTCGATCCATCGGCACTTATGACTATCAGCGGTTCGGTTTTTTTATACAATAGGTATTTTATCTAAGTCTGTTATCGTAACGACAATGTATTGTAGTTGTTTTGTTACAAAATATAGTGATAAGATAACCATTTCAAAATGATTTGTGGGTTTCGGTTCCACCTTCGGCATTAAATTCACCTACAATAAAGCCAAGCGGATATATCAAGGAAATAGTACATTTCCTTCTAGAAAAAGCTAGGATATTATATATTCAAATCAAATAGTTTAATTAATCATCATCAAAACTAATATTCATTGCATCACTCGAAACCAGGAACAGTTAGGCAAGTTATATCTTGAAATGCAAACAGCGTACTCCATGTTTCGCACGTTTGGAACATAACAGCCGACTACGAAACGCGAAAGTTCTAAGTATACGGGTACGGGATGTATACATCCACTGAAATTTATTACAGTTCGGATGTACGAACTTATTTTTATAAGCAACAAAGTTTTACGAGGTGTCCGGTTCGACGTAGCCAAAGTCTCTAATATGTTTTATAGCAAAATGAATAAGATAAGAAAATGAGGCGTGAGGCTGCTTTTCTTTTAATCTACAATATAATATATATATAAGATAACTACGTACATCATCGTCATCACCATCTCAGTCGCCCAAAACTGGACAAAGTAGACCAGCAAGGATCACCACTACAACCAGTTTGGTGCTGCTCGCATCCAGCGGCTACCTGAGAGCTTCACCAGACCGTTGGTAAACATATGATTTATGTACATATTTAAGGATCTTCATCATCATCATCAGCTCATTGTATGTCCCCACTGCTGGGGCACGAGCCTTCCCTATGGATGGATAGGGAAAACGGGCTATAAACCACCACGCGGGCCCAGTGCGGATTGGTGGTTGTTAACGACTACTAAAGCAGCCAGAACCAACGGCTTTACGTGCCTTCTGAAGCACGGAGGAGCTCGTGATGATAAATTTTCGGTCACTCATCCGATGACCGGCCTTTGCGAAAGTTGCTTAACCTCAGCATTCACAGACCGGGCGCGTTAACCACTGCGCCATCGAGCTATTTAAGGATATTTTAAAATAAATGCATAGATAATACAGCCTACACACTTATAGCTGTAAGTAATAGAGGCTGTGTTTTAAATGCTGGGGCAAGGACGGGTTCAAGATTTTTTGTTATTCCTCGACAGAAAAGCACTGCGCCTTCATCTTACCTATTGGTAAGTCACCATAATGATGATAAGTTGGATGCGCAGTTCACCCGGAGCTCTCAACTAATGAGTAACTGGCTATCTTATAACCCTAGGGACCACGGACCTTGCTTTGACCAGGGTTCGAAATTTGAAGACAATTCACCCGGAAGCCTCAGTAGTTGAGGATTCCGGGTGAAGTGCGCTTCATCTTCGGCTTTATTGTCACTTAACATCAGGCGAGATAAAGGCCGAGTTTTTAACCGTAAGTAGGTAATAAATAAAAACCGGCCAATTGCGAGTCAGACTCGCGCACGAAGGATTCCGTACTATTATCTATAAATATATTTCCAGTTTCTACCTGTTATCGTTATTAAGACCAGAAAAAAATTGGAAAAAAATCACGTTTTTTGTATGGGAGCCCCCCTTAAATATTTATTTTATTATTTTTAAAGTGAATAATATAACATAATATTCTGTGAATATTTCAAGCGCCGTTGCCAACCAACTCTTACCGTTATCAATATCGAGCAAAAACGAGCAAAAAAAATCACGTTTGTTGTATGGGAGCCCCCTTAAATATTTCTTTTATTCTGTTTTTTTAGTATTTTTTGTTTTAGCGGCAACAGAAATACATCATCTGTGAAAATTTCAACTGTCTAACTATCATGAGATAAAGCCTGGTAACAGACGGACGGACAGACAGACAGACAGACAGACAGACAGACAGACAGACGGACGGACGGACGGACGGACGGACGGACGGACGGACGGACGGACGGACGGACGGACGAACGGACGGACGGACGGACGGACGGACGGACGGACGGACGGACGGACGGACGGACGGACGGACGGACGGACGGACGGACGGACGGACGGACGGACAGACAGACAGACAGACAGACGGACGGCGGAGTCCTTAGTAATATGATCCCGTTACCCTTTTGGTACGGAACCCTAAAAACATAAAAATTTAAATAATTTGGAGTAGATTCATAGAAAGTGCTTAATTTCAGCGTTCACGTAAACTTTAGAATACAATTTGTTAATGAGTGCCTCCACATTTCTCACGACTAGCCAACCGCTAAGGGGTAATCAGGGACCAGAGGCTACGCTTAAGTGGAAAATAAAATTCCAGTTCACGTTTCTGCGAACCTCTTAAAATGGACTTGTGAAGTTTTTTTACGGCTTTTTTGTTTCTGTGTATCCTCCATGGACACAACTAAGCAGAGGGAAACAAAGAGGTCGCGTTAAAAGTTACTTCTACTTGCAAAAATCTTACTTTATTTCTTTAACTTAAATCTTAATTATTTTACATTAATCTTCATGTGAAAAAAGACAAAGTGTTGAAAAAATTTCCACGAGCGGGATTCGAACCCGCTCCCCATGACATGCCGGGTCAGGCGCACTACCAACTAGCATAGTTGGTAGTGCGCCTGACCCGGCATGTCATGGGGAGCGGGTTCGAATGCCGCTCGTGGATATTTTTTTTTAAATGTTTTTTTTCACATTGTTATTAGTTCGCAACAATACTTGCGTAAAATTATCTCTATACTTGCTGTGCCTCGCGGTTTCACCCGCGTAAATAATTTCCCGTTTTTGCAGCATTTTTCATTGCTGCTCCACTCTTAATAGTTATATCGTGATGTAATATAGCTTATAGCTTTCTTCAATAAATGGAATATTCAACACAAAAATATTTTTTCAATTCGAATCAGTAGTTCCTGAGATCAGCGCGTTCAACCAAACAAACAAACAAACTCTTCAGCTTCATAATATTATTATCTCTATATAAGGTCGCATTTTATCAACTGCAAATATTTTGACAAAACATCTAATTATAACAGAGAAATAAGGCATTAAAAAAAAAAATTCCGGCTGGTTTTTTTTTTCCTTTTCTTGACACAAAAATTGTAATATTTTTAAGAGCGGCCTCTCTGTCGGCTTTTTTGAATGAAACTAGGTGCACGTGTAAGCGGTGAAGGCATTGCGGCCTCTCTGTTTCGGCTCCTTTGAATTGAAACTACCGAAAGTGCTTTATTTTTCTTTTTAATCGAAATATGTATCTTTTGGCTATTTTCTTGAAAACTAACGTATAAAACTTTAAAGATTTTTCATAAAAATAGTTTATATATGTTGTTGAATTTTTCCTCAAAATATTTGCAGTGGATAAAATGTGACCTGTGTGAAATGTGTTATACATATATATAAAATTCTCGTGTCACAATGTTAGTTGTCATATTCCTCCGAAACAGCAGATTTTTATGAAATTTTATATGTATATTCGGTAGGTATGAAAATAGGTCATAAATATATCGCTGAGTGATTAGGGTGCCCCTATCCAGAAAAATAACATGGCAGAACGTTTGCCGGGGCAGCTAGTATGTATATACAATCATTAATCTTCATATTAGCAAGAGTCTGCTTGTGCAAAAAGATTTCGCTCTTTCATGAATCTTGAGAATCATGGAGGTGTAATAGTGTTGTTTTTTAATGAACAAAGATTTCGCACTTCCAAGAATTTTTAAATCATATACATAGATAGATGAAACAGTGTTCTTCTATATTGATTTAAGCTCAGTGGCGTGAGCTTGGAGATGCATGTCCAGCAGTGGACTAGTGGTAGGCTAATGATGAACACTTAGGTGAGATGAAGGCTAGTAAGCGTTCAGCCGTTGTGAGATAAACAAAATGAAAGAAATAACCCTCCTTCTGACGCAGTCGGGTAAAAAATGGCCGCTATATCTACATCGGAAGCGAACATTTTAATGCATTAACAATTATCTACAATGTAACCTGATATAGAGTTGACGCTGTATACCACAAAATAATCGAATTAGAGCTGTGAGCAAGCGAAGCTAACCGTAACAACGTCACAGCTAACAACGCAACTGGGTCGCCATTAGTGTTGCCGCACGATATTCCATTATCGATAGTCTATCGATAGCACACCAATAGTATGGATATCGATAGCACTATCGATGCTACAGGTAGCTCAAAATGTGGCAAAACTATTTATGCAATAGTATTGATAGTATTAAAACTTGATGGTCGCTAACTTAGTTGGCGCAGTGACCCAAAGTGAGTCTTGACCTCCGATAGTAAGAGTTTCAATCAGGTCTGTCTTTCGTCACCTCCTGCCAGACATCGATATCGATAGTATCGATACTATCAATAGTACTATGGACATCAGGATTACCGATAGTCCCACATCACTTCCTAGTCACGATACTATACGTAATTGTGCCTTATTGAATCCGAGACGGTAACAAATTGATGCCTGAACAAACTTGCGCGATCGTCGCAGCAGATAACAGGCTCCCTGTTGCCGGTGATAATTGTGATTCTGCGATGATTTATTCGTTAAGTCGGGTTTCCGAAGCAGGTAAGGTACGGTCGGCAACGAAAGTCACAGAACACTTTAGTACCTACGTACCGTTTTATAATAGCAGTATTAAAGTTACAAAAGTGCATGCACGATTAATTATTTGCTGGCTGTATAAATTAAAAATCAATAAATAAATATTAGACAATATCACGTACATTGCTCTCAAAATAAAGTAGCTTAAGCACTGTTATTAAAATCAGGAACAACGACGGCATCACCACCACCCATCAGACCCGAGAAAATATAGAAAAAATCTCTTTTTCT
Organism: Eudonia mercurella; assembly: GCA_963082485.1. NCBI lineage: Eukaryota > Metazoa > Arthropoda > Insecta > Lepidoptera > Crambidae > Eudonia > Eudonia mercurella. The sequence goes on along the minus strand of OY720039.1, from coordinate 9,710,933 downwards.
ACATTCTACATTGATCCGACTGGGAATCAAACCCGGGAGATAGCAACACCAGAAACCGGCGTGTGAGCCACTCGACTACGGAGGCCGACAAACCCTAAAATAACCAAAGAGTAGGTATAGGTCGCGCCAAACTTCTAGTCCCCTCTGAAGTTGGCGCGATTCGCGTCGCAGTAGTAAAAAATAGGCGTTAGTAGGGCGAAGGCGGGGACGAGCGGTAGGGCCTGACTGTACAGCTGCGCAACGAAGCAACTTCAGAGGGGACTAGAAGTTTGACGCGACCTATACATGGGATTGGCAGACACAGTTATACACATTCATGTAATTAATAAGTGCTACATACAACATTATCAATTCCATGCTCACATTAAGTTGAACTAACCTACTCATTCTATGACCAGTTCGGATTTTGGTAGAGCCTCCGACCGGGAAGAGCTGGCAAGAAACTCAGGAAGCTTTTATCGCTGTTAAATATATGAGTGACCTTTTTGGTCCTACTCTATGCCAGTGGCAAATCATTTTCGTGCACTTCTATATTCAATTTCAATTTAAATAAAGAATTGTAAAAACAATTTAAAACAAATATCTGTACACTGGAAACTTTAAATGTACAGTACCTACCTAGCCAATTTTGTCGCTGTAAAGTGATAAAACTAAACGCAAATATTTGAATCAAACGTGTTTCCGCGAAATGCAAAGCGCTTCAAAGCATTTAATCATGTTTAGTAGGAATTATGGGGCTAACAACAGTGATTACAGTGTTTAAGTTTTACAAAATGTCATGTTGCATTTTATGATTTGAAAGTTGCAAACGAAAACTATTTTTTGTTCAAATATAATTTAGTCTTTATTATGAGAGGAGCTCAAAGATTCTGAGAGGTTTGCGATTGATGAAGCTAAGCAGCTTTCGCAGAGGCCGGTTATCGGATGGGTGAACAATAATGTATCATCTCGAGCTTCTTCTTTCTTCGAAAGGCACGTAAATCTGTTGGTCCTGGCTGCATTAGCAATCCTTAAAAACCACCCATCCGCACTGGGCCCGCATGGTGGTTTATAGCCTATCTGTCCTATTGCTTTGAAATAAAGTCATCGCTACAATTCATGGATATTGGCTTAATCGCCTCGCGAGTTAGCGATAACAAACGTTGGTATGTACTTAAAATAATTTATTGTGGGGTATTTGATGAATGGATTTGAGCTTAACTTTATATGTATCGACTCGCCTTTTTATCAACAAAAAATATGATTAGTCTGGTGACGCTGTAAAAGCTGTCTAAGGCCAGCAGCAAACTCTCTCTAAAAAACATATGACGGCGTTTCAAACACTTATCTCAAAATTTTTGTGGACAATTTTCTTTATATTGTTTCAAAACATATGCAAAATATAATTACAGATCTAAAAAGTGTCTAATGTATAAGTAAAAGTTTAGATGTATAAAGAGGTTTCACTTCAAAATTATTATCATCATAATACTTTTTTTTGGAGAAAGAATGCTGATTGGCTCCAGCAGCGGCGTTCTCAACGTCACCCGACTTAAAGTATCATACCCTACAGACCAAAACGTCAGCTACTTTGTATTTGTTTGTAACATAAAATCAATGGCTTCTAAAATGACTTTTTCAATTTTTATTTCAATAAAACAGAATGATGGCGCACATTACAAGGGGATTGATAAAGAATTCCATTCATAAAAGACATGATTGTGGACGCAAACAATTTATATTTAACGGGCGCCTGCCGATCTATCGAATCTTTATAATGTCGTCATCCCTCTTTTGTCTCCGTTATTAAAAACAGGAAAATTTATGGTAGCTCGTGGACACACCATTGTTTGATTTTTATTTGTTTATCAATATGTTAATGTTTTATATATACCAACATGAAACGCCCATAATATTCCCTGTTAGTAAATGACGTCAACTGCCTGTCAACATTAACAATTAAAAAAGAATATTAACTTTTTATTTTTTACGTGAAAGTTTGGACTTCGTAACACCAGAAGTAAAGTGAGGATAAAGCGAAGGTTAAAGCGCACTTTACCCAGAATCCTTAACTACTGAGTTACAAAATAGTACCTACCCTTTTTTTTACCCGGTGGAAAGCTGCTGACAGCCCGTAAATAGTACCTACCTAAATCAACAAATCAAGTTAGTTTTGTCGAGAGTTTATATAAAAAAAAATATTTTACATCATTCCACGAGTCGGAAAATGTTTGCACCGCCATTATACAAGTCTAACCTTGGTAGGCACTCCCCCAATAAATCGAATGTGTCTTTATTGTAACGCTGTTCGTTTCGATGTGGATCTATTTTCTGTTTCTTTAAATGTATTAAGAATTAAATAAAAAACAATTTATAAAAACAAGTAAACAAGTTTAGGTATAATCTAAAAATTTTAAATTTGTAAAGCGTATATCTGGAACTGTGTTGGCTCATGTTGTCTCTACATGTAATAGGTTGCAGCTATCGCATGATAATTTCTTAACATATAATGATATTTTTAAGTTAAGCTAGTAACCAGTTTTGTAGACCATTAATAAAAAAATAAAAAATAATAAAAATCAGTATAGATTTTTAATAATCATCATCTCTAAGTTGTAATAATTTTTTGTACAACATTTCAACTAGAATGCAAATTTTGCTAAGATCTAGAATGCAGATTTAACTATTATTATTTATTTTTTTTTTATTTATTTGTTACCATATTAAAACATGCATAATAACAATCATATTTTTAGTCGTATTGTTAAACTAAGATTTGATAATAGTTGATAATAGTCGTGAAACCAAAATGACTACATCGACTTTATAAAAACGACCACTTACGCAACGAATTAAAGTCCAAATTGCATAATAAACTACCACGCTTGATTAGCAAGCGTGTCTGGCAGCAACCCCACAATGAGAGCTGTTAAAACTAACGCTCTGATTTATGCACCGCTCATTAGATATGTATCAAATCAATTACAAACTAGCTAATCGTTGTCGACGTCAATTCCAAGATAAATGCCCTTGTAGATAATACGATAGTTGAATTTCTAGCATTCCAGCTTTATTGATAAGATTACGTTTGCATTTTATCTCTTTTATAGCTATGTCAGTTATTAAGTACTTAAATAGAATAAAATTGAATTGTTACCAACACATAGGACCCCTTTGTTGTCACAAACATAATATTTAAATTAATAAAATTACGCTTAAAACTTAGGTAAAAAAAGTGTCAAAAATTAACAAATTAATCAACTCTTTTCCAAACTCGCGTTATATTATGATCGCGTATAACTAACCATATTTATGAATTTTGATATAATCAAACATCTTTTCGTTATAACAGTAGAATTGAACTATGGCTCTAAATTCTTGCATTAAAAAACTTATTATTAAACAATTATTTATAGTAAAAAAATATTATTAAAATTATAACACAAAATATTTTCACAAACATTTTATACTTCGATTAAAAACAAAAACTAAATAATTCATTAAAATGTAGATTATTTAGTCGACCATAAAAACACGCAAAAGGAATGAGTGTGCAAATTTATACTGGCCTCATTCGGTACATACTTATGCACATTTTCGCAAGTAATGTAAGATTAATTAAAGACAAATTAGAAAGCTTGCGAGTCCCACTACTTTTGTTACAGTATACCTACAGTTAAGGCGAAGGGTAAGGCACACTAGCGCCACCAATTGATAATTTGACAATTATTAACGGACCAGATTTTTTTTTAAACATTGCGTACCGTCCGATAACAGGAAACCATCACACCACAGTATTTATTTAATAATTTTGCACTACTTTTTGTTGCGTGGTTTATTCACAAAACGGGCTATCGCATTTATTCACAAACAATGGCCACTCTTGGTATTAGCGAATGAATACAAAAACAAACCTAAAAGTAGTGCATAATTATTAAATAATAGATGTTTGCCTAGTGTCGGAAGGTTCGCAATGTTTGAAAAAAAATCCAGTTTAGCAGTTATCAAATTAAATCCATTAGCGGCGCTAGTGTGCCTTACCCTTCGCCTTAAACAAATATTATAGTATCTTATAATAAATAGGGTCTAGATTTTGATTTATTTAGATATTAAATTAAGAGCTGATTTTTTAATCGTCAGTTGAAGTTTATTCATTGAATAATTTTGACTTAATGACAGATTCTATTTAGATGTCACAATGACAAAGTAATTCGTTAGATAAAACTTATCTGAGGATTGAAAAGTGAAATACTTTCACTTCTATGTTGGACAGTCAAAACACACGAAAATAAAACGTTAGTCACAGGGATAAAGTATTTTTTAAATTAACATTGACACTTAGTACGTACATAATATTACCTCTGTTTCCTTCTTGGGTTACTAAGTTTGGAAGTTATAGCTTTTAGCAATAACACCGGCACCCATAATAACGTTAAAAATATAATTATTATGTATTTACTAGTTTCCTTTAGGTACTCGTATGTTGTACAGGCGTTTTTAGCATAATTCTATATTCCAATCTTTGATTCTAGTTAGAAGTATGTGTTTATCAACTCGACCAAATATCGCGTATTAAATACGCGATATTTGGTCCCCGGATATACGTTACATACATCTTGCTGATATACTCGTAGTATAAAATAGTAAGTATACGTAAACTATATTATAGGTTACAGAATACTAAAGAAACTAAAATTAATACAAAACTAAAATATGGCGTCAAAAAATTCCTCCGCGTCGCAGTCGACTGGTAAAGTACCTAAGAGACTGGCGGCATTGCCACGTTGTATGGCAATGCTTAGCCTCTGGCCAAGGAAAAAGCCAGCCTTTGGGTCATCACTTCCCTCGTAGTATTAGATGTTTAATGGTTTTGTTATTCTTGATTTGTTTCATTCCATGTATTGATTTGTTTCATTCCATTACTAAATAATGGTAATCAGAAAGCCGTTCATCAAATGTTTTAATTAAAAATATATCCTTAACGAAACTTTAATGTGGCAACTGGCAAGGCATTAATCTGTCCCCCCTCAAATCCCAATTACCCAATTAAATGGGTAAAGTTCGCAATGGATGGGACGTGACTTTTTTATAATTCTGCACATCGAAGTCATCAAACGGAGATAAACATATGTTAACATTATAACGAAAATATGTTTGGTTATTAAACTCAATTCAATTATTGTTTTCTAAAGTTTACGCGAACACTACACATTGAATGAAACAACTTTTACGGATCTACTCGCGTTTGTTGGTCACAGGGTCACAGGGAGACTCCCTGTGACCACGGACCACGCAAAGGGTTCGAAACGTCAGGATAAACATTAAAAAGTAATGCGAGCAACACAAAACCGGTCGTTGTGGAGATCCTTGGGGGAGGCCTTTGTCCAGCAGTGGACGTCTTTTGGCTGAGATGATGATGATGATGATGATGATGATGTGTAAAATAAACGCGAGTAGATTCGTAAAAGTTGTTTCATTCAATTACATTAGCATATCAAAACATAAGTACAATCGTCATCACTGATCTATATATGTTCCTATTCTGGGCTCAGAGTTTTCATTACTAACGATAAAATGCACATTTTGTGATAAGGCCTATATAGGCCTTGGCCCATTACATTAGTATTTCACCCAATGCGGATTAGTGGGTTCTTTCTGCTGCTGTCTTACGACATCAACTCGGACCAACGTCCACAAATGCTTTCTGAAGAGCTTGACATGCTTTAATTTCGTCTCTCATCCAGAGATCTGGTAATGCAAACGTTACTGAACTTGTAAGACCGAAACATGAACGCGCTAGACGCTTCTTCATCAAGAATAACCCAAAATTGGGTGCGCCAAAAATTTTACTGTTCGATATGGTGATGATGACCGTGATATAGAAAATTAGTCTCTATTTCAAGGAAAAGACAAAGACTTAAAGACTAGTTGGCTTGGCATTGTCGAACGAATGGGAGCTGATCAGGCAGCTCAAGTACCGCTGGAGGGACTTGTTCATGAATGTCCTGGTGAAGTTTTAGAAAACGTGGTACTAACAAAATATCACGCAGGACAGCAGTGGCGCCATCTCAGGTCGGAGTCCAAGACTCATATAATTTTACAGTCACTGAGTCAGCGGAGTAAGTAAGTAGGTGAGTAGTATGTTTAGTATTCATCTCATTTGGTATACATAGGTATTTCCGACTCTTCCGATGTGAGTTACCTTTTTAGACTCCCACATATTCGTGCAATATAAATGCGATGGCCACGGTTACCGCCTACGCTTAGCGTTGAAAAGCGCACGGTAAACATTACATTGACTACCTGCCCGGCTTTACACTGCTCAACCATTCAATAGGGTTTTTTAAAACGTTATTGTTTTAAATAGTTTAAAATGGAGGAGCTGCGGCTTTAGGTTGCGATCGTGCAAGGAAAGCGACTTTCGCAATGCAACGTCTGGGATGGATAGCTTAACTTTTTCGTGCGTAGGTACCTAATGGTTCAGTTAACATCGAGCTACATATTTTGGTGAAGGCAAAGTGCAGGAAAATCTTTAACAAAATATTATTGATGGTTACCATTCAATTGTGTGTAAAACATATAGAACCATTATTGATATTATCAAGAGTTGATATATTTATAGGAAAGATGTATTTTTCATTTAACACACGTTGCTATTAATTAAAATCTTGATATTATCGTCACAGTACCTACCTAATTGTGATTTATATATTTTTTAAAGACGCATTTTAGAAGCCTAGCTAAAATATTCTCGTAGCTATTGCACTGAAAGGCGTATCACGAAGGAAACACTAATTAATATAGCCTGGTAAAGACCGGATATTGCCAGTTTACTGAAACGTTGCTACCTTTATATAAATATACAACATAGTTGAATTTCATTGGGGGTAGTGAGTTAGAATATAGTTACGTATGTACTTTTAACATCGAAAAAGAAACCTTATTAAATTAATGATAGAGTTTAAATTACAGGGTACCTACCACTTCGATGGCCTTTGTAAAACCCGAGTTCAATAAACGTCCCAGTGCTGGGTGCTTTTCCACATGAACATATTTTTACAAATACTAAAGATCAGTTAAGAAGTAGGCAAGCTATTTATAAAATGATTTTGTTTCGTTTATATAATTTTAACGCAAATTTTGTTGCGAAACAAATTACAAAAACACAAATGTTGAAAAAATTTCCACGAGCAGGATTTGAACCTGCACCCTTCTGACATATCGGGTCATGTGCTCTCCCAATTGAACTATCGTGGTTCTAACCAGTCAGCTGAAATTATTCAACACTATTTACATACTTTTTTACTTTGAAAGCCAAAGGCGCCCATTCAATGTCAACAACTACAGCCGTTAACATCCGATCATAATATTTTTACAAATACGCTCATGGGGAGATCGGGTCATTCATTACACATAACGCTGTCCCAAAGCGGTTGAAGGGTTTTAACGGATGTTGTCTTACGACAACAACTAGGATTAACGGCTTAACCTGTCACTCAAAACATGGAGGATCTCGAGATATATAAATGTTGATCACCCATCCGATGACCAATCATTGCGAAAGTTGCTTAACATGTAGGATTAATAAAAAATCCCAACTATCGATGGACAATAAGTTACTACTATACAAATGCATACTTAAGCCTGTAGGACATATGGGATCCAGCTGTGGGGCACGGCAGCCAATTCAAATCTTGAGATCCTTCAGAGATTCCAATCTAAGATACTTAGAATTGCAGTAGATGCCTCCTGATATGTCACAAACGACAGGTTGCACCACGAACTCAATATGAAGACGGTAAAACAAGAAATAAAAAATTACATCCAAACATACCAGAAGAGTTTGCAATCCCACCCTAATATACTGGCGAACACCTGATGGATGCACAAGGAAGCCCATCAAGGCGTAGACTCAAAAGAGTACCTCAAGACCTACTCTGATTAAGTGAAGAGGGCACATCATTGGATGTGGACCTAGCGTGACATTTTACACATACATAACATATTGCTAAATGTTATTAAACAGATCGCAATAAAGAAGAATTAAAAAAAAATACATGTAAGATCACAACCCAAATGGACTAGGGGCTGCGCCATCAAGCTTCTCATTAATCTAGCTAAAGAGAAATATTTAAGAGATTATCGTGAGCAGAACGTGGAAAGCTTCACTTATATACTTGTACAACACATCTACATAATATGGCGTCACGCCTGTTTCCTAACGGGATAAGACGCAACAGATTTCCACATGCTACCAACGGTATAACGTGCCTTTCATAGCACGGTGGAACTAAATATTGATCACCCATCCATTGACGTAGCATTGCGTAACATGCACGATCGTTGCGCCATCGAGCTTTCCAAGGGAAAAAGTTTATTTGATTATTTTTATTTATTTGTAGGGAGACCAACAGCTATGACACAACTTAAAAACTAAAAATAATAACAGAAAGCCAATTATAGGTCCTCACTAATAAAACAGAATGAATAACAATGTGATGAACTCAACAGGAAAAATACACTTAAATTTGTTAGTTACTCGTAAACTAACACTCAAAAAATAACGCCGATGTATCGCTAGTGTTGAAAAGTTCAAAATCTAGTTTTTTAGATAAGGTATTGAAAGTTGTTACTCGCACGCCAAATATACGTGTTCTGCTTATAGTTGGAAGAGGAAGGGGGCAGATTTAAAAGCGAGCTAAACTTAAGGAGCTTCGAAGAAGAAGGAACAAACAGATCTTGAATTTGGAAAGCTTCACCTACATACAACACACATATAAATGGCGTCACTCCCGTTTCCCAGAAGGGTAAGAGACGACAGATTCCCACTTGCTAAGATCCATATCAATATGCTTCACTTCGATCACACCCGTCACGATGTTACATACAGCCCGGTTGTATTTAAATGCCTATTTAGAAGTTATTGTAACCGGTCTATTGACTTTTAAAACACAGATTGAAACTACGTGCATATATAGGGGACATGGCTTAATTTTCTTCTGTTTCTAAAATACTAAATAAATACTAAACTAAACTATAAAACTATAAACAAGCGGCCGCCCGCAGTTTCAACCGCGTGACTCCCGTTCCCGTGGGAATATCGGGATAAAAATAACATATGTGTTAATCCAGGTTATAAATTATATGTATGCCGAATTTCATCCAAATCCATCGATCCGTTGCAGCGTGAAGAACAAACAAATATACACACATACACACAACCCTTCGCATTTATAATATTAGTGTGATAATTAAACTATCTGTATGCCGAATTTCATCCAAATCCATCCGATCCGTTGCAGCGTGAAGAAGCAACAAATATACACACATACACACAATCTTTCGCATTTATAATAAAAGCTTTCATGTATTTTTAGTTATTTAGCACTAGCTACCTTTAACGGCCCAAACTAGCGTATCCTAGCCTAACTTAAACGGATCATAATTTACACGAGCAATCAGTACCAATGTTTTATTCTATACGCGTTAAGCTTTTCTTGTTTCGCGGCTGTACTCCGCTTCATCTCGCTAATACCGCACTAATCCTTCAATTAGATCCAAACCTTGGAAACGAACACGAAATTTGGTTTCATCAGCCCAAATAGCATAATTCACGAGGCTTGCGGAGCTCACTGATTGAATTTGCATTGTTTCACGTTTGTATTTGAAACAGAAACACTTTTCAAATGGAACACTGTATTCGGATTTACTCGCGTTTCCTTTTTGTATACTATCTGATACTGTTACGAGACAATTTGATTTTTATTACGTTACTGTGTCGTAACGGCAGTCATCTTCACTAAGGAAGTAGAGTGGAAAGATAGAGTAGAACAAAAGACCTGATGAGTCGCAGTGGCTACTGGAAGAAGGAATCCTCGGTATGCCTCACTAAGATAAGACATAGTCATCCGTTAATATAACAAAAAATTTTAAACTTCCGCGTAACATTATATAAATAAACAATACAGGACCTTAATGCGATTTTACATACAATAATTTAATAATCTATACTAATAGTATAAAGAGGAAACCTTTGTATTTTTGTATGTATGTATGTATGTTTGCAACGAATAAACTCAAAAACTATTGTACTTATTTAAAAAAAAATATTCACCATTAGAATGCTACATTAGCGCTGAGTAACATAGGCTATATTAAAAAAAATGTCCACCCGTGCGAAGCAGGGACGGGCCGCTAGTTATAAAAAAATTATAAATTTAATAATGTTATTCACAGAAACTTTGGGTAGCTAATAAACCTAACCACTCAATATTGACACTCAAAGTAACACCAAGTAACAACAAATAACACCAACACCAACCATTTGATGCGTGAGCGCCTTAGCTCTAGTCCTATATTTTACACTTAGCGAGTGGGGTCATTAAGCGTGATGTATGCCCAGACTCGACATTGTTATATAATACCTATATTACGCTCTGGTTATGTGCTACAAAATGAGTAAGTGAGCGATGGTAATACGTAAGGCTGCTTTTCCACCAAGCTGATGCTACTTAGCTAAGCGGTGCGCGTGGAAAAAGTCGACCAATAGCTTTTTTTTTTACTGATAAGCACTTGGCCGTCATCTCACCTGATGTTAAGTGATGAAAAGGCCGAAGGTGGAAACGCACTTCGCTCGAAATCAAACGCCGCTGGGAATCAAACTCGGGACCTCTGGGTCTGACATCGCTTAATTACGTATACTGACACATAATAATAGGGCAATAAAGGCCATTTTACTGTGTCGCCCTTAGTATGCTAACCGCGTGCATCCTGAAATAATAATAATAATAATAATAATAAGCGAGAACTGGCGCAGACCAACGGTGCTGAGGGCAGGGACATATGGAAGAGTAAGGAGCTCCACGGGCGGTACTACCGGGCCTTAACAGGGCCCGATGTGGATCTGCTCGCGTCGGTAAACTGGCTACGATTCGGTGATCTTTTTGGGGAAACCGAGGGGTTTGTCTGTGCAATTGCAGACGAAGTCATGATGACGAATAATTATCGGAAGTATATCCTGAGGGACGGTACGGCCGACATCTGTCGGGCATGCCGCCGTCCCGGTGAGTCACTCAGGCATATTATTTCCGGTTGTTCTCATCTGGCTAACGGTGAGTACTTGCACAGACATAACCTTGTAGCCAGGATTATCCATCAGCAACTTGCTCTTCGATATGGTCTTGTAGAATCTGAGGTGCCGTACTATAAGTACACGCCGGTGCCAGTTCTCGAAAATGGTTATGCAACGCTCTACTGGGATCGATCTGTCATCACGGACAGGACTGTTTTTGCAAATAAGCCTGATATTGTGTTGACAGATCGATTGACGCGCCAGGCAATGCTTATCGATATCACCATTCCGCATGACGAGAACCTTGTGAAAGCCGAGAAGGGAAAGCTTACTAAGTACCTTGACCTGGCTCACGAGGTGACCGCTATGTGGGATGTGGATTCGACGATCATTGTCCCCATAGTCGTATCTGCAAACGGCCTTATAGCGAAGAGTCTCGACCAACATCTCAAGAGACTTTCGCTGGATGGCTGGATTAAGGGTCAGATACAGAAGGCAACACTCCTGGACACGGCACGTATTGTCAGGAGGTTTCTCACTCTGCAGCCCTGACCACCGGTAGCTTGGGCCCTGCCCCGCTGTTGGTGGTACTCTAGGATTAGGTTTTTATAATGTTTTATTGCTTTTATATTAAAATATTGTAAAAATCTAGTTTTAAGAAAGAAAATAAATAAAGAGAATAATAATAAAATTTTATTTTCTTCCACAAAACTTACTCTTTATGTCTAGTCTTACATTCAGGTGCTTACATATTAAAGTTATGTGGGAGACTGGAGCCTGAAACTAAGCCTAAAGTTAGGCTTGATATTTTCAGTCACCAGGTCTCCCCCCCAATCTTACATCACTGCGAAAGTAAGCATAATTTATTATAAACGGTTTAATTACATTAATACAAGGCAGGCATTATGGTCTGTGTATAGTTATTTAATTTATATCTGTTATATAGTTACTTATCTATTATAATGTATAATCGTATGTATAATGCGTATATATTGTAGATTACTTCAGAAGTTCTTCAGTATCGTCATAGTCCAGGGAGTTTAACCATTTAGTTACACATTTCTTGCAATCGGTACTATTTTTAGAGCTAATAGATAGAATTTTATTTATTTTATTGTAAAGACGTCCTCCTTGATAACAAAAGAAGCGTTTAACAAAATTTGTGTTAAAAGATCTTGTTTTACACACTGCATACTGCTTACACCTTCTAATGGTAGATATGTCTCTGTCGCTAACAGTTATTAGCTTATGTTGCTTGAGAATAACTGACCAAATATACAGTTGTCTTACAGTCAGCATTTCAGACTCTTTATGCAAAGAAACTGTAGGGTATAAAACAGGTTTGAAAAGACTGTGAAATGCTACATACATTGATGTTATGGCGACATATTTTAATAAGACAGTGGTAGTAAGCAAGCCCTACCCCAAGTAAACTGAGTACACAAACATGTACCCCCGCTGGTAAACGAACCCGAGACCTCTGGGTCATAGACCGGTGGTCTTAACAACTAGACCACAGAGGCGGTGAGGATAGCTTCCTTTTTCTTGGTGTAAAATGAAGTGATCCTGTTGGACGACTTTTCCCCGCGCACCACAGATCTGGTGGAAAGCCACCCTAAGCCGCTTCGACCTTAGCTTGAACCCGTTAGAATGAATTTATGTCACCGTCTATATTTGGGTATGTATTGTTTATAATTACAGAATTTGTGTGAGTTTATTTAATAACAGTCTAAATTTAGACAAGCTTTGAGCCGTGTTCCCACTACGCCGGACTGACAGATTTGCCGGAAACCGGACACCGGACAGAGGTGTTCACACTACACCGGATCCCATAAGAAAATCGGACAGTCAAGTACACCTCAGTTGAATTTGGACCTGTGCGCACAATGGATTTACTATTAATAATACTTAATTAATAGGCAGAGTTTTCTAGTATGTTGTATATAATTAATATTTCGATTAGGATTTTTTATTAATGACGGTGGGCGATGTCAACAAGTTCAGTTTTTCAACTTACAAATATATTTTTCCCTTCGTAAATACAGGTCGCGCTGTCATAAAGACAGGTGCTGGCGCAAACCCGTTCACATTACTCCGGTCCGGTGGCTTTACCGGCACTTCGCAGTGAAAAAATGCCGGGCACGGTATTTTTGCCGGACCCGGGATAAAGTGAATAGCTTCGTATAAATTGTACAGCCACTAGCCCTTTCGGCAGTTTTACCGGCCCGGCAAATCTGCCGGTCCGGCGTAGTGGGAACCCGGCCTAATATTTCACTGTTATTAGTTTATCAATAGAGTGACTTATTTTTAAAGTTTATTTAAATTCAAAATACGAATTGACTTAACCTCCCCGTCTTTACTAATCAGTGGGACAACATAGGCTAAAAGGCTAATAGTAAATTATGATATTTATTTAGAAATTATCATCAGTTGTAGTGATGACTTGATTTCAATGATGAGAGCCTTGGCGTAGCAGTGGAGCAGTTATTGGCTATTTACTAATAAGTAGAAATTATAACGCATGTTTCATATACAAGGTGTTCCAAAATTACCCGTTATACCTAAAGGTTGTTAAAGTACATACTATAAAGAGTCCTCTGTAAATTTCTTAAAAAGTTTGCATTAAGATTTAGTTTTTAGTAAAAAGAGTTATTTTTAATGATTAATAAAAATATCGACTATGTCACTTGACTATTTCAGGTTCATGACGTTACGTTACCTACCAGGAGTAACGACTCCTGTCTACTCTGTACGTATACCTAATCTCCACTGTATTCTGTGCTCCTAGTACACACACACACAGGACATCATAACACAACCACACCTATTATAAACTACTTCGATAGAAAATTAGTAGGTAAGTACAGATCGCGCTAAACTTCTAGTCCCCTCTAAAGTTGGCGCGATTCAATTCAATACAATTCAATTCAATCATTTATTGCTCTCCATAAGTATACATGAGTTGTTATTCGCGTCGCAATAGTAAAAAAAAGGCGTCAGTAAGACGAAGGCGGGGACGAGCGGCAGGGCCTGACTGTACAGCTGCGCAACAAAGTAATTTCAGAGGGGACTAGATTTATTTCTTACCTACCTTCGTATAATACCTACTTACTTTACAGTTTAAAAAAATATTTAAAATCATTCATACAAAAATAAAACTTACATAGTGGAATGCAAACGTTTTGTCATTTCACGAAAACATTGGTAAGATGGTAACCACCGCTGTCAAAATTATGGTGTTTTTGCGTACCATAATGTAAGTACATGGTACGAAGGCCTGTTGAAAACTTTCTTATGAAATTAAAATCGTACAGTTAAATAATAATAACAATAATAATATCATTTGTTCAGTCATCACCATCAAGGGTTTTAGTTTGTAGTACATTACATAAAATTACAATTTACTTCTTTGACAATCAAATTTTATTAATTCACACATTTCACATTCACATTCACAACATCAGATAGTAAATTTTGATCGGATGTGTATTTATCATTTTTAGTGTAAAACAAAAAAAATACACATACACATTGATTTATGCGCGAATGCAATTCCTTCTGCCCGTCGCTCGGCACGGCGGCCGGGGCGGCTACGGCTAGGCGACAGCTCTCGAAAGAAGTGTTTTTGTTGCAGTTTATGCTTATATTTCTGACCGCCTAGTACTACATTAGTACTGCGCGGTGGTCAACATTTTATACGGATTTAATAATCTAATTTGGGTTTTTAATATTAAAGGACACCGGGCTAATTATAATCATAAAAGACTGGATTACGATTTTGATATTGTTTAACTGTTAGTTGTTTGTTTAGTGTAGGTAATCTACTTGCGTAAAAATAAAACATAATGTTTATTTCTGAGTTGGGCTTAAAATAAGTAAAATAGCAAACGAAAGATAAATCGGTGTGGTGTTTTGTAGTATTTGTAATATTTTCAACCTGTAGTATTACACGGCTCAGCTTCAGCAGCTTGATCAAATTGATTTGTACAAAATAAAAAGCAATCTGCTTTCAAAGCACGTCTTAAAATGTTGTCAATCTATGCGATAAAAACCTAAGTTTTCTATATTTGGAGTTCCGTAAAAACATTGAAAAGCCAAAATCAGCAGTCACTGCTTTCCTAGTACTACTGCTGTGTAGTTTCTGTTTGTTAGGAAACCACTCCGCATTCAAATTAGGATACGGATTACATTTCCAAAATTAACAGTTTATGTGTTGTAATAACTTGTTTTACATCTGAAACCTCAGTGTAAGTTTGTAAAAGTGCAAACGTTACTATCGCGTTTGCTTTAACAGATTGAATTCTCGATCTTATTTACATACCATTACGATGTATCTGTTAAAACTTAACTTAAACGCGATAGTAACGTTTGCACATTTTTACAAACTTACATTAGGGGTTCTGACGTCTGTTGAAGGCGGCACAATACGACACGTGATCGGTAGCCGATTATTGAAATGAAACCTTTTGCATGGATTTACTCGCGTTTATTGTTACTTGGTTTACAAAAATTATTTCATTTCAACGTGTAGTGTTCGCGTAAACTTTAGAAAACAATGTCAGGTAATCAAAAGAAAGGAACAAACAAGTGCGAAAAGGCAACTCCTCTCTGTTGCATCTTGGGATGATCCTACTGTTAGCATGGCAAGTGAAAACTCACCCACATAGCTATCCCATCCATAAAGATATGTTGCGACGCTATAAAAGACTGTGTAATAATAAATAGCTATCCATCTTTTGTTCAGCTAGAGTAAAATTATTTAATTTCAATTATTATTATGCGGAACCCACTAAATAAATATTACCAAAAGTACCAGGTCAACATGATTTCTAAAAAAGGAGGTTGGAAAATTCAATTTTAAAGATCAAACTACAGAAAGGTTTTGCGCATAAGTTATGTAAGTACCTACTTAGCTAACAGCTACGATTCTTGTTCCCGTACCTACCTATTAAACTCTCTTTTACTTCTTAGCTCAGAACGTCAGAAATTGAATGATATTTTAAACGTGTTTAGCGCTAAACGTATTTAGGTTAGATTTTACCAACATCCAATTTATACGAGAATAGCTATCCCAGTATAACTTTACTCTTATGATTTAATCTATGGATAAGTTACTCTCGCTTAGTTACTCTGTGCTGTGACGGAAGATGAACGAATGAAACGAACGGAAATATTAAATTAACCACCAAGCATAAAACTACATTCATACCATGCCTGAGCAATGGCGCTGCGTATTTTTAATTAACCAGGGTAATATGTCTGCTTGACGTTTTGAATAACTTCATTCAATTATTCTGTCTGTTGTGTTGATTGTTTGTTGACAGATAATATTGTAAAAATAAGAAGTCATGAATAGCGTAATTCTTTAATACATACAAGCTCGTAAATACAACGAGCGCATACAACTCACCTACCTATTTGTTGCATACTCCAGACGATGCTCAATTTTTGTCAGCAAATTATACACAGATGCTTTTGACAAACGGAATCGTATATGGCGAAGTCGTAGACGTCGTTATCTTCAAAGTAAGTACTATGTCCTTTCTTTAAAACATGTAGGGTAGGGCTTTAAAATATTCTTCATCGTCATTAGTCAATAAATTGATTCAAACGTAACGACATTTTGTTAGGTTATCTATAAAATTTGTAACAGACAGCTGTTATTGTGAATTATAGAGAAAATCTGAATTAGTATTAATTTAACTATCAAGTATTTAGTTTGGAAAATCTTTTAAAAGGGACTTTAACTAAGTAGATTAAAGGTCCCTGTACTGTTACACACACAATGCACAAATACCGATAGTTGATCAGTCTGAAAAAATAATAATCTTTGATTTAGAAGCTAATGACTTCTACAGCTGATCAGTAGTGTTGGGAATCTTTTAAAAATCTTAGCGATATTTTTGCTGAACTTCGATATTGTTTTTTTCGGCAACTACTGTGCCTACAACTTAAAGAACAGCACCCACCACTTCAGTTTTATGTATAGCTACTGACATTTCAGGCCTAACGGGTTTTTTTTAAACAAGTTGTATAGTCCCAAACCTAACACTTTTCATTTTTATTTGCTATGTCTATTTTATTTGTTACCTTTTGTATTGTTAAATTGTAAAGTTATTTGTGTAAGTGCCAACAAATGTTTTCTATTTCTTTTTAACCCAAAAACGGTGGCACTGTATAAAAAATGCCCTAGCGGGCTCTAAACGTCTACTGTCAATAAACCCGACTCGTTAACGAAGCGACGACGCAACGTCGACGTCTCGCTAACTGAGTGAAGAGTTAATGAAAATGAATGTAACGCTAATGTACTTTAATGCTCTACTTGCTTCAGTTGGCAAAATTAAAAACTATTCTGAATATAACGTAGGTCTGCAAAATCGTATGTCTAAGTAATAATAATAGTATAAGTATAAGTTATTTTTGTTTAAGTTTAAGTATAAGTTAATAATAGTATAAGTTATTTTTGTTTTAATGTTACTTATCATAAATTCTTTATGCACTTATGTTATTCTATGTATATGTGACAAACTATTGTATTTAATTTTACTCGAAACAGAGACGAACCTCACCAAATAGGTCCTACCGGAAGACCAGCGCTGCTGCGACGTTGTGTTCAATGCCGCAGCAGCTTACGCTGAGGTGGGCTCTAGTTGGCCTCACACACACACGCACACCATTGCTCTTTTTCTATTTTATTTGTTTGTTTGTTTTTAATCTTAATTGATCTGTTTTTATTTTGTTTTTGTAATTGTCTTTTTATTTTGTGTGAGGTTAATAAATATTTTTCTTTCTTTTCTTTCTTTCTTTTAATAAAATTTCTACATTTAGAACCATATTCAGCCTTGAAAATATGTTAAATAAATATTTGCACCTCCGACTCTAGTGACTAAGTTATCTCCAGATTTTAACTTTGTATGTGTTCTAAGATATATATATCCTGTTTATTATTTTATGGTGTGTTACAATAAAAGCATGTTTATATATATATATATATAATAAGTAAGTATATGTATTAGTAATAAGTCTGTAGGATAAGTCCCGCAGATTTCATTGCCACACCACAGCTAGGTTGGCTAGAAGAGATCTCTTCTAGCGATATGCTCCCCTTTGTATATGCCTTGTGTAACGTGGGTTTTATGTGTGTTTTATATGTACAATAAACGATTTAATAATGTTTTTTTTTATATTTGCGCCTGTTTGCAACTCACCGACACGACTAACCGCCGGTTTATATCTATCATCATCATCAGCTCATTTCATGTCCCCACTGCTGGGGCACGAGCCTTCCCTATGGATGGATAGGGAGATCGGGCCGTAAACCATCACGCGGGCCCAGTGCGGATTAGTGGTTGTTAACGACTGCTAATGCAGCCGGGACCAACGGCTTTACGTGCCTTCCGAAGCACGGAGGAGCTCGAGATGATACATTTTTGGTCATCCATCCGATGACCGGCCTTTGCGAAAGCTGCTTAACGTCAGCACTCGCAGACCGGGCGCGTTATCCACTGCTGCATCGAGCTCCTCAAGTATGTATGTAAAACCAAAATGTATAAAGGTTCATTCCCTAATCATCATTAGCTCACGTAGAACCAACGTAGAATCAACTTCACCGTGGAGTATATTACTCGTCCGCCGGTTCAAAGCTTATGAAAATTTCTCATCACACATTACGCACCTATTTTCCTGTAGTAATACGTATTATGGACCGTTAGGGAACACTTGCGCTCTTAGGCTTATAGGTCTATGGAAAAAATTGCTACTAAAATGTGTAATCATTTTCTAATGTAAAAGGAAAGGTATTAGAACATCAAAGTTAATGTATTGTAACTTAACTTTAGACCAAATTTTGATGTTAGCAGTTTTATATAAGTAGATGCTATCACCGTAATAAAACTTCAAGCTCAGAGATCAAGATATATAGCTAACTTAACTTAACTAACTTAAGTTAACTTTATTATATTCATCCAGCCAATCCCAAATCAAACATATAAAGAAGTTTTCTTTCAAGACTTTGACTGCCGGCTTGTTTGCAGACGGCCAATAAAAAATATAAAAAAACTTGCTTTTAAAAGTTACGCAAACCATTTTAGATATACCTTATAAAAGATCCTATGTCCCTAGGGACTCTGTAAAAGGTTTAAAACGTCATACTGAAGTAGGTAATACATGAAATAAACGAGATTAAATCTCTATATAAGCGCTTCATTTGAATACTTCCACCCGGGTGGGATTGGAAGGTCTGGGTAGACCTTGATAGCTTCTCTATTCTAAAACCAAATATTTTTACCATTGAAAATAGTTATCAGACGCAAATTGTCTGAGACGTATTTTTGACCATAGCTCCGAGGATTTTGGGAGACTTGAGGTGGAAATAATACCAAGAGTCGAGGAATTTATCGAGACACGTGTGAGCGTTAGAATTTTGAAAATCGGCTGGAAACTTTTTTTGGAATATTGAAAAATATAAAAAAGTCGGGTTTTTAGGGGGTATTTGTATACTAAATTGTAAATATTTCAAAAAAACCGACTTAAGAAGAAATAACAAAAGGGTTTAGCTACAAAATGGCGAAAAAGTTTTGATAATCGGTTAATAATTGTGACCTGTAGGTGGTCCCTTTAGATTTGGTATTGTAGAAAAACGGGTATTTCCGTATATAAAAAGTGATGTAGCTTCTTTGATTATGGAACGATCGTCATGGTAATGGTGTTAAAAGATGCTGTGAAGTGTTATCTAAAATAAAATAGTTTTTTTTTCGTAAATAGTTGTATTCATTTTCAATATTCTGATTCTTGCGGGGACTGCGAAATCTGTAATTTTTTTCTAGAATAATGGTAGATATATTCAATACATTAAAAAAATCTACTTAAAATTAAATTTTCATATTTATGTTCATCATTGTCAGTCGCTCACGTCCCACTGCTGGACATAGGGCTCTATCTGTTTAAATATATATGTTAAAAATTCTAAGACCTTGAATTTCAAAATCTTTAATTATAAACACAATAATTAAAAGAAACAATGACTAACTTATTTATTACCATATTTTATTGCCAAGGGTTCACTCATAAAAAAATAATTTCATATAATAAAATAATAATAATAAAAATATATTAATACAAAAATTATAGTTAAATAATTTTAATTAATAGCATCCTGATGACTATAGCTGAGAGGTTCTTTTCACATTTATGGGAGAGTCTTATAAATAAAGTTTTAAATTAATTAGTTTACTAACAACTATCTATGTATTGTAGGTACTACTAACAGATATGGATTAAGTTATCCGAAATAAATGGTTTTATTATTTATTTTATTATATAACTGTAACGAACTCCACCTTGACTATTATGCATAATTCTAGTAATTGGTGCGTAGAGACACGTCTCCGTCGTTTTACGCGAAATAAATGGGCTTTCACGGCTCTGTGTGCCGTTTATGATTTGACCCAATTATTTTTAATCCGCAGTGTAGTGTCAGGTATGTTTACAGAAATTCGCACTGATGGCTTTCATGATATCATTAGAGTGAGAAATTAGCAGCGCGCGAGAGGTAACGCGATCATAGAATTCTGAAAATGATAGCGACACGCTTAAATTGTAAAGTAAAGAGCATAAATATCCATAGATGGACAAATCGTCAACAATATCAGCAAGAGATGAGTATAAAATAATATGTAGCTACACGATTGCAGCATAAGAATAACAAACATTTATTGGCCTGTACAACACATAACAATAACAAATACTAAAATAATACACAGATGATAATTTATTTATTTTTAATTTATTTCTCAAAAATGTTTACAATGGTATTTTATGCAATACTCTGACAAACCGTAAAACGGTTTGTCGGCAGCGATCTCGTGTGTACTTAGTACGTTTTATAGAAAAGTATTAACAATAACTTACTAAATAATTAAAATTAACTTACAGAACTTATTGATCTATATTTTTAAGACACTATTAAAAAGTAACAATACAAAAGACACTAACCGTTTCAAAAATATATTTTAATAAGAATTATTGATTTTATATGATACCCAATTGACATGTGGCTAAAATGCAGCGTCAAATGTATGTGACAACCAGAAGATATTATTTATTTGTTCCGTTTGCGGTGGAAACAATGAGTCCATTGGGGCAGGAGGCAATGCAGCTTGTTAAAGAAATAAATGCTGGTCTTATGGAGGCCTCCGGTGACAAGAAGGCTGGCAGCTTCCTCTGCCAGCGTATTAGCTTGGCAATCCAGAAGGGCAATATTGCCAGCATTCTTGGGGCCGTTCCCATGAGCCCACAGTTGGACGACATCTTTTATTTATAGATATTTAATTTGCTATTTATTTTTCTGTTTTTTTATGTTTAGTTAAGTTATGTTTGTTTTCGTTGTGTATATACTAAAAAAGGTTTAGACATAAATTAAACATTACTAGAAGGTAAAACATAGGACAATTTGTTTATATCGTAACATATTTATATTTAAACATCAAAAAAGGGAAGTTTCTGTCTCTTATAATATAGGTCTACCACACCTAGGAAGCAGAGTTACATTTATAATTGTACACTCTATACACCGTTGGCCTGAATAACCCGAAAGATTTAAACCACGTATTCTTAACGACAGTACGAGTAAATAACGTTATATTAACATGGGTCGAAATGTGTGTTTTAATTGACCCACTTTTTCAATACAAATTAAATCATAGTAATAGCGTGTTTCTTTATGGTCAAGCCTTTACTTCAGAGAGTAAATAATTATTTTCGGTAGTAAAACCTTTTTGTCGACAGGTACCAAACTTACTTAGGTAAAACTGGTTGACACCGATGCACCTAGGTAAGTGCGTCTGCGTGAAAGTAGTAGGTGTCTACGTCATACCTTAGGGTGTGTTATACTTGATATTTTTTTTATTATTATTTGTTTTAAATAATGAATATCTCCTTTATTATGGGGTTTAGGACTATGTGTTACATAACTTTATATACTCTAATTAGGCTGTAGAATCGTTAAGTTAAATCTTTCGGGTTATTCAGGCCAACGGTGTATTTTGTTTAAGTGATTTTGTCAAACAATACAATTTATGAATTTTATTATATTTAATGTCATAAATACATTGTGAGACATTGTGTTAAAATTACTACGAGAAATAAAATTAAGCCTAAATATGTATGTAAAAGTTATTAACACTTTATCTCATTTACCTTTATTATTATAGTTGCGTTTGTATACAAGAACAGCAAATTGAAGTGCGGCAAACGTTGTTTCCGTTTAAATACCAATTAAAACAAATAGGTGGAATGCTAGGGACTTTTACAGCCATATTTACCATAACACCTTCGTTTTACGTTTCAGTTTTATTTCGCATTTACGATCAAGAAATTATCATACAACATAAAATGTTTATCCCAAGGCAGAATATCCTAATTTGTTATGTTTCTTTTTACATGACTTTCGGGGCAATTATAATTCTGAAAAAGTTTTTGACAAGTTCTTACAAATCAGAATAGAAACTTCTGAGAATGCGATTAGTCTAGCGTCGTTCTTTACGACATGAATTTATTATTATTATTTAACACTTTTACGGAAAAATACTTAATTATACAATAATAACAATAACTAAAAGGTCTTACTTATTGCATCTCTTGTTTCTGGTTTATCTGAAGACAAAAATATTAATTTTGTTTCGATTGTCCTTTACTGTCTCGTATAGAGATTTCGTACAAACTAAGCTTTCATTCCCCGCGCTGTGATTGAAACAACAAATTGTGACAAAAACAAATGCCAACTTAACTCCCTAAATGGAACTTCAAACGTCATTTTGTGAACTCCAAAAAAGTCGCAATTTAGTTTTCACTAACTGATTTAAATATCTCCCCGCCATCCATCAACTTCACCTATTAACGGGCGAGCGACGAACACGCCTCATACACCCGTCATACACCCCCATACACCCCACATATACCCCTCATCCAGTGAATCCGGGATTTTGCACCTAAAAAGCGAGCACAGAAGCTTTTCCCTGTTTACACTAATATTTCATGTTTTTTTTGGCATGAGAAGCCATTTTAAAAGCCCATGCCTCACTGCCACTTTTGATGTATGGAACGTTTTTGGGTTGTATCTCTCGTAACGAATATAGTTTTGACCTTTTGTCGGTTCGTATCCATCTTAATTAAAAGAAATTGTCATAGAGTTACAAATTGTAGGTAGGTTTTTCAGGGGTTTTTCGTTCTTTTTGGAAAAAGGTTGTTGTTGCCTATTGATGACCTTTACAGCGTAACCGGATAATAAGGAACCAACAAAACACAGGTATAATAAATACAAGTAAAAGTAATAAGTATATGCCTAAAAACATTATGCTGTTCTTATAGGTTCCGATGACATTTTTTTGGAACGAAATAGAAATAAACTAAAAACAAATAATTAAGTCGAGGAACTCGATGGCGCAGTGGTTAACGCGCTCGATTTGCGATTGCTGAGGTTAAGCAACTGTCGAGTAGGCCGGTCATTGGATGAAACCCAAAAAAAATCATCTCGGGTTCCTCCGTGCTTCGGAAGGCGCGCACAGCCCGTGGTCCCGGCTGCATTTGCAGTCGTTAACAACCACCAATCCCCACTGGGCCCGCATGTAGGTTAATGACCTGTTTTCTCTATCCATCTATCGGGAAGGCTTCTGCTCCAGCAGTAGCGACATAAAATGATTTGGTGATACATTAATAGAGTGATGGACGAATTATAAGACAAAGAAGTGTCTAAAAATAAGGCTGACTGTAAAGAATAAGATCGTACTACAAAGCATTATTAGGTCGCATACTCCTTTCCGTGTGACTTCTAAATACCGCAACTGTTAGGCGGTTTCAAAGTTCAGTACAAGCTTAGGTTCATCCAGTCCTGGCATAGCACTTTGTAGTAAACTAGGCTATCACACGTCACAACTTGGAACGGGGACAGTCGTAAACTTTCAAAATCTCATCCCATTCTTTAAGAAGAAAGGAAACAACTTAGAAAATTTTATAAACTTCAAAACACGGCCCCACAAAGTATTCAAACAGTGCTACATCAATTATGTTTAATCTACAGTAGAGTTAAATATAAGAGTAATTTAATTAGCACTGAAAAACCTTTACAGCACACAAACAAATACAGCGCACTCCGTCATTGAAAGCAAATGGAATAGAGAGAAAAATGTTACAAGGTTATAATATAAACCGTACGGTAAAATCGCCACATAAAACAAGGTAAAAGTAAAATAGCCTTTATTCTATCCCACTGCTGGGCAAAGGCCTCGCATCAATGAAATCAAGTCATCACTACCATTGATGAGTTATTGGCTTAATCACCACGCTTGTCAAATGCGGGTTGGTAATCACAAACCCAGGCTATGCATGTATCCAAAAATCCGAAACATACTTTGCCCGGCCTGGGAATTGAACCCAGGACCTTCGGGTTTCAGACCGAGAGCTTTGCCACTTGGCCACCGAGGCGTTAAAAAAAAATATAAAGAAAAAATATACATATTGAAAAAAAAACCCTTTTTTATTGCTATATTAGTATTTGACCAGCAACCAAGTGAACAGTATGGCCTAAAACGTAACATGCTTACACAGAAAATGCCTAATTACTCATGCCTTGAAGAGACTCAGGTTGTAGCGATTAAGGAACACATAAGCAGATAGCGCATTCCATGCTTATTCATATTGAGTACCTATAGGGCATAATACGTCTCGATTTTTCTCCTCAAACTTAGGAACAGTAATCCTTTCCGAGACAAGGACAGAGAAAAACTATCTTCTGAAATGTGGTTTCCTATCTACCACAAACTTTGTGCCCCCCATTCTACTTCTTAGGCAGGCCAGACATATTTTGTTATCGCTAATCAACTTATGACGGTTCCAAACTGGATTAATCCGTTGCCATTCATTAGTGAAGTCAAACTCCTTGCTTATCTCTGGCAAGTTGTCAACTTAAACAATCGCTAATGTTGAAATGAAACAATGTTATTGCCTTAGTGTTAACAATTACGACTAACGAGCCTCTGTTTAAAGTGGGAAATGGTTGACAATTCATTATTACATAACTATTTCACTGTCGGGCTTTTACAACTTTAGATGTAACGAACTTTTGAACTGAGAGGCACAGATTGAGTATTAGTTACTCTTTATGGTCATTTGAATTTCGATTTAATGTCATTCGATAGCATTAAGCATGCCCTAAAATTTACCCCATTTTATGAAATTAGCCCAAAAAGTTACTCGGGTATAAATATTTTTTATTTTTTTTAAATTTTGACTGGTGATATTAAAAGCTAAACAGCGAAGGTTTCAGTGGCAGTCATACAATCACTGAAGCGTATACAAAACGTGGAATAAATAAAGAAGAAGAGTTATATACTATTTTATCTAACTCCATGTTTTTATTTCTACTTTTTAAAGGCATTATCGTTAAGAACGTATAGGTACCTATTTAGGGAGTAAGCAGGTCTAGTACCTTTATCTTGAAAGCCATAATACTTCTGCGAGACTTATATATAATATGTCTACGCTAAGCTAAGATATCTCCCTTGTCAATTTGCGTGAAATATTTTTCAATTTAAAATCCATTCTAAGAATCACAATCTCTCTAAAAGTAATTATAGGTAATAAGAGAACTGCGCTCACTGTAGTACTAATTGCAAATGCATTATCCGAGGCGCCAATCCAGAGAAGTAAAACAGGAAAAATGGTGACTATCCCGAATTATTCCAGTCACGTGGGCAACCTCATTGGTCTGTCCAATCCCCATCCGGTTACACCGTGCATATTAATAGGCTCACAAACGACACACAAAAATATATGGACAACTTGAAAATCGTTTTACCGTACCGACAATTGTACGTTATTGTGACCGTAAATATTGAATTAAATTATGTGCGTTGTTATCCGAAACGGGTTTTAATTTATTCAACGATTGTATGAAGCTGACGACTCTTTTGCACAATATTATTATTGTTATCGATATCTTTTTGATTGTCGATTGTCTTATAAAAAAAAACATTTGTTTTTAATAACGAAGAACTGGAATGAATGCTGTATGAAATGCGACAAGCGTGAAACATTCTTCAAGTGGTGCTTGAAATTACGAAAATACACTATGAAATATAGTGATTTTTGTATTATTTACAATTTTTTTAGCAATTTGTAGGTAAGTAAGTAGTTTGTAGCAATTTGCTTAGCAATTTATTTTTTCGAAAATCTTTCAAAGTCTTAATTTCGCGACACTCGATTGAAGTCCTTAAAGTTTATATCACAGAGTTTTCAAGTATTATTGTCTCCCGTTCAAAAATAGCACCCCAGTACAATGCTAATTAATTTATAAAAAAATTAATTATATGAACAATGAATTACCTAAAGAGTAAACATAGTTTTAAGGCAGCTTCAACGTCTAACGGTTTTCAATATTCCTACACAATTTATATTATTAAATTAACACAAGACAACACTAACAAACTATTCGAATAGCCGCAGAATTGAGCAAAACTTACAATAAACTTGGACGTGACCGAAATACAGCTTGGCCGCCAATAGATTGAATGAAGTCTAATAGGATTAGGCTCAATACTATCACTTACAGTATTGCACTTTGCAACAACTTAGGTACTTTGAAACCCACCAACCCGCATTGGTCCAGCGTGGTGGGTTATGGCCCAATATCGCAACGTTCTATTGTTCACGTGGGAGGCCTGTGCCCAGCAGTGGGACATTTATAGGCTGATGATGATGATGAGGTACTTTGAATGTTTGGATGAAAACATCACGAAACACAAATTCTAGTTTTGCTGAACCAGAAAAAATAAATTTAATTAATTTAACTGTACTGCAGATTGTTTAAAGTCTAATGGGATTAGGGATTACCCAATACTTTTGCTTACAATATTGCACATTGCAACAACTTACTTTGAATGTTGGGAACGATGACATACTTTGTATCTATGGTTCTAAGTGCAACATAAAACTTTAAATGGCAAATTTGACGATCCAACAAGAGATGGAAAAGAGGTTTTATGTGTAAAAAGCTTCGTGAAGACAGCAGATTGGTATTAAAGATTATCTTATCTTATCTTGTTGCAATAACAAACAATAATCTTTTTAGTTTCTATTTTGATTAAGCTTGTATTATAGTAAGCATTTTTCTGTTCGGGAATGTAATTCTCAAACAGATTTTTTTAGAAAAATGAACCAAATAATAGTTCTATTAATTTACGTTTTATTCCTATCATCGTCATCACCATCATAATCAGCCCACATCAGTCCACTGCTGAACATAGACCTCTCCCAATGTATGCCACTGAGCCTGATCTTCTTCATTCCTATAATAAACCTTTTTATTAGTAGTCTCCATGATTGATTAGTAATTAATAAATTTGTAAGCAGATTATGTAAACGATGATGTGTTATCGTGTTAGCAATCACATACATATGCAGATCCGTTCTAATTCACCTGTCATAGATATAGTTTATACAGGAGATCACACGGATTTGATTTGCAGTATCAGTATTGAATTGTTGTTCCAGGAAATAATGAGACCTCAGAAGGTAAACTTAAGGCGACACACTGAAAATTCACCAACTTTCGTCGAAAAGTTTAAGACTAATATGACCAACGAATCTGAAATGTTGATACTTATAGTTAGGTAAATTCATAGCTTTATCTTGAACTATAGCTGACCCGGCGGACTTCGTACCGCTTTGACAGTTTCCATCATTGAGTTAAATATATATCTATGGTTTCCATGACAACAAAACAAACAAATAATTTTATATTGGAAAACTTAAATTGTCGTTTTTAGTATTTTATTTAATATATTTTTTTAAATATAGCCTATGTTACTCAGCGCTAATGTAGCATTCTAATGGTGAAAGAATTTTTTAAATCGGTCCAGTAGTTTTGGAGTTTATTCGTTGCAAACATACATACAAAAATACAAAGATTCCTCTTTATAATATTAGTATAGATTTGCTAGCTCAAACACACGATTGTCTAATTTTGACACGATCATTATTATATTCGAAAACACATCTAAAAAATCACTATTGTTGAAATTACAACGAAATCACTTAACTTATAATTATGCTTGGAAACCACTCAAATACATTGATAACAGCAATATTCGTAATTTTAGTAGCTGCATATTTTGATACCAAAACCCTTTTTTATATTATAAGATTCTGTTAATGTCTAACACTAAGCGGTCTTAATCGTCGCAGGCGCTACGTATTTTCGACCTTATGGCAGCGCCAGTAAGGATCAGCCGTTTTGAATGTTTACAAATCGAGGTGTCGTTTTAATACATACCGTCTGAGACCGGTTGCAATATTTTCAATATGGTCACCCATCCGGGGACTACAGCGAAAGTTGCTTAAATCCCAAACGAGCCGCCGCCATCTTGCGCCACGCTTTTCTTACAACTGCTAATGAAAACTTCGTTTCAAACCACAAAGGGGTCGTAAATCCACCGACTCAACTTTACCTTTCAGTCTGTACCGAGACGTTGCTTGGCTGACTTATTGCGTCATTATCCTTATCGCTATGATACTGTACGAACTCCGCCATATAATTAAAGTATACAAGTATATATGTAATACTTTGGCTTCCTTGTGTCAGCTTTGTTAGGTGCGAAATAGCAAAAATTATAAGCTACGAAATTACGTTGACTTAAAGTATCATGTAGTATGATATGAGTGAACTAACAACTAGACAATTAGAGGAGGTAAATAGATTAATTAATTATAAAAACAATGTTGGTAGCAATGCTGTGTTCTGACAGTTTAAGATAAGAAGCCACTTCTTAGCAGCGTAAAAAACTTATCTATTGTAAAATATACCTAATTACTTATGTAGTATATTAGATACTTCATTAAATATACACCAGTCTCCATTGTTACCATTTTTTCAATTAGTACCACATGAAATATATTTTATGTGACCTACATTTTTAAGCAAAGGCATATTATTATGAAGCCTACAAAAATACAATATGCGGAGCACAAAACGCTGTCTGTTCAGTGTCATATAACGTTTGCTTTTTACCTTGTTTTACTGAGCTCAGGCTAATTTTGTGCCAGCAAACAGATAGGCCCGTGATGGCGCATCAGCGAGGCTTTAAATACGTCCAAAACAGAGAGCCGTGACGGAACTATACAACATGCGTGCCCACTCTAATCCCATACAAAGTAGCACTTCAAATAAAGCGTAAACACACAGCGCTTAAGTATGACGGAAACGCTTAAAGTCCGGAAAACTCACGATTTTCACTTGTTTAGCATTTATTTTGCATATAATTAAATCCTGGTTTTTCAACTTTTGTATTTGTATGGTCCATGATTACAGGGAGACTTGATAAAGTACTATAAAAAAACATATGAGTAGATTCGTATTAAGTGATTCATTTAAATTAGTAGTCTTTACTACAAAATTTGGTAATTTTTTATACAATACGTAATATCAACGTTTAATCGACAATAATGTAAGATAAAAAATTTAAAAAAGACTAAGACTAAGATTTGTTCAAGAGTTGAGACTATTGAAAAAAAAAACGAACGAGCCTTACAGTAGTCGCATATGATGTGTAACATTTGACATCTTACCTTATGAAATCAATATTACATTAGAAAATAGATTAGAGAATTAACAATTACGTATATTTTTTACAAATCATAAAACGAATGCAGTAAGTACTTATTAGAAGACATTTGACATATCAAAATATGACAATATGTCACTTAAAATAATTATATGTCTTGTTTTTATTATCGATTTTAAATGCGCGCTTCCGACTCCGTACATTTTTTTTCAAATCCTGCAGAAATACTCATTAGAAGACATGTCACACTGACACATCCTATCTGCCGCGCAATTTATTTATGAGTAAAGAACATGTGAACAGTTTCGAGAAAATAGATCGTAAATGTCAGCACCTCAAATATCATAATCACAAACACAGTAAGTTGTACTTAATACGTTCATAAATTGTGCAGCAGTATCACACTGTTACGATCACATTTCTACGAAATCACTCCCACAAATATTACTACCTACAACAGACATTGGGCTTAAAGTGTCGATCACTGGTGGTTGTTACGGTTCACACTGTTCCGTCCTTTTTCTACGAAATCACTCCCACAAATTGTATATATAGAAGGCGAGAGAGAAAGATGTTACACATCAAAAAACTGTCTAGTGATCTAAACATATTGTAATAATAATCAATTTATAGGTTAACTAGCGTTTATCTTACAAATTATTCAAGCCTGATGTTTGACGGACCCTGCAAGACGGATAGAATAAATTATAGTAAATTGAACAACAAACGCGGCAGCCTGCGCACAATACCAAGCCGTATGTTTACCATAAGTAGAGCTGTATGCAAATTCCTAAACGAAGCGTGGCCACGGGTGTCGGTGCACATTTCACCGAAGTTACCCTTTGCGACAATATAATGTTTTGGTAAGAACATTTTGCGAAATCCCAAATATTTGGGACACAAGCGAATTATGTCGGAAACTTTGCAACAACGACATCCTGGCACTTCCTTGGAGTTTTGGAACATTTTGATTTTGTTTTATTTATTTACTCTGAAAACATCAAATCGTTACTGTGGCGTCGATACGTTTGAAATATGGTGCTGGAGGAGTATGCTACGGTTCCCTTGGACTGATCATAATGTTTTTACGAAAAGTATGAAGTATAATTTTGTAAATGTCGTTACTTATATTAAAGCTGTAGAGTTTCTTGCGCCCATTCTTCTCCACAGCTAAAAAATGGACGTCCTGAATGGGTAGTAGGTAAAAACTTTTCTAAAGTTTATTTGAATAAAAAATATTTGACTTTGACTTTGACTTTGACTTTATGTAGTGAAAATATTATTAAATTAAAAGTTACAACAAATAAATCTGTATACATATATGAGAAGGGTTTATATGACGGCTTTGTTGTTAAAAACAATAATCGTTAATGAATTATTCATTATTCATCTTGAAAATTAAACTTCGTCTGTTCAGGAAAGTCAGAAACATTGTTTACTTTATATCCCTCTGCTTGTTCCCCTGAAAATGTAATGTTATAACTTGCTAACATAAAATTATTCTGAGGGCATACGTGTATTTATTATTTTATGATAATAATTTGTGATTCTTTGTGAAAGTATGTCTTGTTTTATTTTATGATGGCACAGCTCTTTCGAATATGTAATGATGTTTTTCTAACTTGTGAGAAACTATTACTTACTTATTACTTTTCTATTGCTAAACTTAGTTTGAATCTTGTCAATCACCAATTATTTTCGTGTGAGGTTCGTAAACAAATGTAATTAACAAAAGTAACAAGGTCAGTGGATTAACATTAACGTGATTTTTTTATGTTTGGAGTAAAGTTGGTGCCGGTGTGTGTAGGCTGATGATGATAATGATGGTGCAAGATGTGGCCCTTAAATCCTGGAGATATTCATAGGCTAAATTAAAATACATTAACAAGCTAATTAATATTATGTTATGTTATAACATGTACTATTTACTTAAGGGTGGGCCGACCAAAAAAAGCCAAAAGTTTAGTCACGGTTAAGTTATTATATGATGAAAAAACTATCGTATTACATAAACAAAATATATATTTAGTATCAAAGGGAACGTGTTTACAATTAGTCCGACCCATAAATTCATAACACACTAGGTTTTTCTACAATATAATTTAAAGTTGGGTAAAAATCATGAAAACGAGTGGCGGCGTTTATAAGATATCAACGTTGATATCTTATAATATATCTAAATTGTTATACTTCTAATGATGTCTAAACAATCACCAATGTCTTAACTACAAATCGTTTGTCTCACATTTTCGATTTACTGAGCGGTTTTTTAAATTATTATTTTTTTCCCATACAAAATTAGTATGGCCGCACGGCATCAAATAAATATGCATGAAGACATTTCAAATAAAATGTATGACACTTGTCACTTACGGAGGTCCACACAAATAGGAGGAGGCGGTTCGTATCCGGATCCGAACCACGGTCAGTCATTTGGTGACTCTTGATATATACTGTCCCACTGCTGGGCAAGGCACTCGGGCTATCCATCGAAAAATCCGAAACACACTTTGGCCGACCTAGGAGCAAGCGTTTTGTCACTCGGCCGACGTAATTATGTAATAATAACAAAAATAAATTTTCTTGAGGAGGTAAATGGCGCCTGTCATACTTTCCTTGCGACAATCGTAAAAGTCGGCCTACGCGGATAGGTAACCGGAAACTTTTGTGCTCGATTTTCCTTTGGCATCGGAAGGCACGTTAAGCCGTTGGTCTCGGCTGCGGGCTGATATCAGAAGATTGCAGTCGTAAAAACAAACCACGTCAGAGGCCTGTAGCTCATAATACTCTGACACTAGGGTGAATAATTCTGCAGGTTTGAACATGAGTACAAATTTAATAAATTATATAATCTAGTAGATGGCATCGTGAAAACGAAACCATAGCGCGATGCAGGTTTGCACCGCACAACGCCATCTATTGGTTTGATATGTAACTAAACTTAGCTTATAAAACAATAATAAATATGAATTGTGGTATGGTTTGAAATGTTAAGGTAATTATTATGCTATTTGAAAATACATTAATATTATTTGTATATTAATTAATATTCATGCGAAATATTGCAATGTTATCATTACATAAGGTATAATGAGCGTTAAACATTAGGTAAAGGTTCGTTACTACAGTAGTGGCACCATTGTTCGACCTGAACCAGTAATCGACATTTTTAACATTTAATTATTAAAAGTAGGGATCAGCAACTGATTTTTGACTTTGGCAACAACTAAATATAGACCACCTGCTTTCTATCAAAATTTCAATTTTAGAATATTTTTGGCTGAGATGATGATCATGATGATGATGATATGTATTTAGGTGATGAAATCTGGGTAACTGTGTCGAACACTGGTGCCAATACAATAGGGTTTGCTATAAGTCCACTTGGTTCTTACAGTTGCCACCATGTATAAGCCAGTCGCTATAAAATCAATGACAAGAGCATTGTAACATAGAGTGGTAACATTATTTTTATATGCAAGTTTGTGACTCATTATTGTAAAAAAAAATGTTACTAGGAACATAGGCCTGATTTAAATAAATAAATTTAATAAACTACAGAATAGAGTATTTTATATTTTTTTGTCATACTCGTATATGGTATCGATGATCGGTATGTAGTTGAAAATTAAGAGTTATATTTATTGTGACTATTCATTAATTGCTTTACCATATTCAGCATTACCATACTCGAATTACCGTCCCTCTTACCCTTACATGTTGATGTTGAAGAACAAAAACAATATTTAAACAATATTACTTATAAAAGTCTGCAGCAAAAATAAAATAATAGGAAATAACAGATTTTTCTGAAACTAAGCCTAAAACATATCAATAAGTGACAAATAAGCTTAAACGGATCCCCATTAATTTGCGGCTTTCCACACGATCTCTCCTTATTAAGGCTGACCGCACATAGGCTACAATCGCTTCAGCAACTAGTCGCTATCGACATTATGTTGGTTTTGCACACATATTGTCGACTACCAGTCGCGTTGAAAATTTGCTCTTGACTTGCTTGACCTTATCATCTTTCCCCGGAACCGTTATGCACTACTTTTGTTTATGTTAGAGGTTATTATTAATGTAGTTATATATTAGAATGTGCTATTATTCAAAAGTCTTATTATCCCCTTCAGAATCCCTCAGTCTAACATTGCTAATGTAATCCCCATCACTAAACCTGCATCACATATGTTTCCGCTCAGCTACCGACGCTTCCCAAATACTTAAATATGACCTATTGATTTCACTGTGGTATGAATTAAGTCATTGAAACACATAGTTTCTGTACTTAGTCTACTATTGGTATATAATACTATAAATAGTAACAGCGTTCAGGCTGGTGAACCGCGCGTAAAATAGTTGCGAACGTATCCTTTAGACAGGACCCAGAAGGACATGCACCCACCTTTACATTGCATAATACGATTCACCAATCTGTACGCAGCATTAGACGCTAGCCACCACTGGCGGTTTGCGGCGTGGCGTGCGATTTTTTCGTCTATTTGCGTTTTCCTTACACCATTGGCCAAGAATTCCGTAGTAAAACGCGCGATGAACTTAAAATCCGCTTGTCGCGTCGCAAGACACTTATGCTCGTGGCCGACGTTTTAAGGTAGCGTAGGAAAGACGCTCGTCGAAACACAGCCTATAAACTTGGAGTGAGCAATAAATCTCCGCGATAAAACGTGGTAAGTCATTATCGGTCGTCGGCTCACCGCTCTCGAAGGGTGTAAGACGAGTTCACACTTTTTTTGCGTTCCGTATTGTGAATTCTAGAGGTGGTTACTTGGATATGCCTCAATCGGAGCAATGCTAATGGGTGTCGCACGAAATTAAACGCAATTTAAAAGCCTGTCACGTCTTATTGTATAATTGAAATTAGGAAGACCTGTTTACTTTTTGTTTTAAACGAAACAAAGGTTAAAGTTAAACCTCGTTGAAAATTGGTGCTGTCTCATCAGTCAAACATCAAAAAAAGTATAAGCAATTGACAAACAAAACTTAATAAAAACATAGGTAGGTACTTGTAGTAAAAATACAAAGCAAAGTCTTGAACAATTAAAAGATTTCCGTTCTTAATTACTTAAAGACATCAATTTACATTATTAATTACATTATTAACATTATTGATTTTGTAACATATTCGGTTCTAAATAAGGCGTTGCACGTCATTACAAGACACTTTATAGTATGAAAAATCATAGGCTAACGTGTAATTGACGTCAACCGAATGCGTCAATAAATTCTATAGTCCAATTGAAAGTGAACTTATTTCTTTGCCAATACCCAAGTTTACAAGCCACACGATTTCAAGGATATTAACATTCTGAGGAGACGTACGTGCGACTAACCAGCCGTTTTCAATATCCCCCGCCAACCCGCCGAGAGTTGTTACGTCGCGTACCACCCAACTTGGCCGTTTTATTTGAAAAGTTCCTCCTTTTCAATGTTGCCAGTGGAATATTCTGCATTGTTTGAACCAACCACCACAACTATAGCTGTGAGTTCGCTCCAACGTCACATTTTCTTGTTATAGTTCCTGCAGCTTCGTGTTCTGTGGACGTACCTCGTTCTAGTATTAAAACCTTTTAAGAGCTTAACTTTTTAAAAGTAAAGAGCTGTTTAATTGTTCGCTGCAATTGCAGTTAAATTGCAGTTTTTTTTTATATAGGATACGAAACGCAGTCCGCCTTTTCTTTTAGTTATGTGTCCTTTACTATATTACGCCACATTTTTAGTTTTATCTTATGAAATTATTTTTAACAGTATCCTGCGTCGCTGTGTTCAGATTTGAATGGTATGAGCTCAAGACTTTAATACTAATGTTTCAAAATTTTAAATACTGCCTCAATCTTGGGCTCTTTTATTAAAAACAAACTTTATTTCAAAAAGTGTTGAAATAAATTTGTTGAATTAACTACATTTGAATAGACTAATTGTATGAGCGCCTGATTCTGATTTTCAGAAAGTTCGGGTTCAAATCGCGACGATAGGTTTTTTGTTCAGAAATTTGCGATATTTTCATACCAATAGAGTTATATCTATGGCGAAGGTACCGTTTGTACTCAATAGTACAATTTGAAAATCCTAGAACGACGCCAAAAAGTACGATTCCTATACTGGAGTATCACAATATCCATAACACCAGACTACGAAATGGTTTCTCGATATCAAGAAACAATTTGAATTTAGTATCAACCAACGCTGCCGTTGCTTATAACTAACTATAAGATAGCCTATCTACTAGCACCTGGCGTAATATTCCACTGTCGCAATTTTGATATTTTATATAGAAAACTAGTTAATGTCGCATAATTTACTTCAATGTCTACCTATCTACGTTTCAAAGCACGGTGGAAAAAATATGATAAAGTTTAAAATCACAATTAATTTCATCAGCAAAATAACAATAATTAGTTTTTTTTTTATAAAAGTAGGAGGCAAACGAGCAGGCGGGTCACCTGATAGAGAATAATCACCGCCGACCTTGGACACCCGCAAAACCAGAGGAATCGCAAACGCGTTGCCGGCCTTTTAGGAAGGAATAGGCTCGTTTCTTGAAGATCCCTAAGTCGTAACGGTCCGGAAATACCGCCACCGAAAGCTGGTTCCACAACACTATAGTTCGAGGCAAAAAGGATACGCTACATAACTCATGAAAACCTACATTGCCCATATTTGCGCAACGCATACGAAACCGTCATTCGTACAAATGAAACAGCACAGAAATGCGAAAGCTTACCCCGATCAAAGTTAAAAAGCTAAGATAAAAGCCGAGACTCGCTGCGCAAAACAAAACACGCCAACACAAATTGCAGTAACCATCCCAAACAAGAAGCGTTCGAGCTGTTACCATTTAGCGAAGCTACGTCAGTCTAAACTGGACCTTAACTTTATAAAAATACGACCTATCAAGACAGCAAATAAATTTCAAGTCTGCAACATTGGCGGTGTAATCGAAAGTCATCCCTAAGGCATTGGGATACGTTACAGAAACGCAGGAGCACGTTTTGCATTGAGCTGGCGCTCTGGGAGATTGTGTTCTAACAATAATTAAATACAATGACAAATAGTAGTGACTTTAACTGTTTACATAATGTTCATTTATCTTTAACTAATATGATAAATGAGAAAGCGTATTTGTTCTTGCTCCGTATTAATAACGACGAACTTTTGAATCGAGGGCAGTGATAACAATATGGTGCTAAGTGAAAGTTTTCCTAACCATTTATTCAAGTTCACGAAAACAAAAATTTTAATGATCCTTTTACTAAAACATTAATATGAACCCTGCAAAACTTCGAAGAGCTACTGCAGGGCGACTGTTAATGCAGGCGGGACCAACGGCTTTACGTGCCTTCCGAAGCAGGGAGGAGCTCGAGATGATAAATTGTTGGTCACCTATACGATGTCCGGCCCTTGCGAAAGTTGCTTAACCTCAGCACTCGCAGACCGGGCGCGTTAACCACTGCGCCAGCTCCTCCCAACTCTAACATGTACATAATTTGATTTAAGCTAACACCATTAGAATTGACAAGCGCTCGTTGGAATCATTACCTATTCGCTTTGACAAAGTACTAGGTGTTCAGCATCTTTTGTTGCTGACTTTACGGAGCGAGTTTTTTTTGCACAGCGATATTTGAAAGGCCCTAGAGTGCCATAGGCCTTTTTATCTTGGTCAAATACAATGTCCCGGGGGCTCGCGATGAAATAAAGTGACAGACTGAATTTCACGCAGGCTTAACCACGGGCGGCAGTCAGTAGAAAATTATTAATACAAAATAAACGAGAACCGCCGTATTTCGTTGAAGCCGATTATAAATAAAACTAATTAAAGACCTGCTTTGACTATGAAAGGAGGTTACTAAGTGAAAGCAGGGGTATTAGATGAAAATGAATTCATTATTTTGAGAATGTTTCTTAAAGGTTTATCAAAAGAAAAACAAATGTTTTAAAAAGTTTAGTAAGATCTGCTTAGACTATGAACAAGAGATTACTTAATGAAATTACATGACAATTAATTACAATTATATTAACTGACATACATACTGACTGAATGAACATAGAATAATGACAACATCGAAAATCTGAAACATAAAAAAACTCAAAAATAAATTAAAAAGTTTAGTAAGGACGCGACAATTTAAAACAGCTGGTATATGAGACTGAATCACTTCTAAAAGTCTACTGCGAGCACAGAAATACTATTAACTCTGATCCGAACGCCTAGGAGAATCTAAGTAGAGGGGACGAGAGAGATAATCAGAAAGAAAGTGAGAGAAACATATATTATACAAACAAAAATAACAAACATAAAACACGACAATATTGACAAAACGAGGAATGGCTTTCGTGATTCCATCCATCTGAGGATATTCGATCACCATAATTTGAGGAATCTTCAGTTTCTTGTCACCCTGAAAGTTCTGGCTACACTGTTAAGGCCAACTGCGGTCCTTCCAAAACACAAAATACTTTTGATCTATGTATGTCACTACTACACAAAGTATGTTAATAATTTCGCGTACAGTTTTGTAATCCCGACGAAACCCACCACATAATAAAAGTTCAGAGAGTTTCACTCGGAGTAATTCAAAGGTGGAGCTAAATTAAAATCTCATCAAGCTCGCTTTAAGCCGCTTAAGTCGTTTTTAGAGAGCTTTGAGCTTGTTTTGTTGGAAAAAAGTATGAAAAGCTCATCGAAAAACTAATGCGTTTAAGGCACAAGGAGTAATAAAATTTAAAGATTAAATTTTTTACTAATGTTTATTTAAAAGAAGTTGTTTTGAATCATCATCATCTGTCTATTATGAGCAACCTGTGGCAGTTATTCTACGTTGTATTCATTGTTGACATTAAATTGTACAAAAATCTTTTTCAAAATAACTACTTAATTTTTATACAGAATGACCAATTCAAATCGATCTGATGAGAAATGAGATGAAATGAGATCTGAAACTAAAGGAGACAAAATGATGATTGCTAGGTAGGTTTGCTTTGTGGTACCGATAAAATATATATAATTTTCGCTAGTATAGTTATGTAACTGGCATTCTTATTTGATCACTGACTTTTGCTGTTGATTGACTTATATAGCTAGTTGGTAAATAAATTATCAAAAGATCCGAAATGCAAATAAATGAAAGACTAAAATTTCATAAATATCATACACCTACCTGTCTGTACAATATTCCACAGGTAGTAAATACAATTGGAGGCCGACATAAAAAATCGAAGATAGGGAAGAGAATATTGGCCTACATGAATATTTATGCCATAAAAATTGAACTGACTTCCATCATATGTTAAACTTCTATCAACTGGATTGCCCGAATCCTCGGTGACCGTAATAAAACTTTTATGATGAAATCATTGTGCATAGGTACTGAGCTACAGTTCAGATTATGACATCTATCAGAAACTAGTAACATACTAATAATATAGATTATTCATGATACGTTCGGTTAAAAAATTCTTAAGTTAGTTCATATTTATAAAGGTTTTTTTAATATGTGATTGTGGAATGAAACTCAAGGAGCGATCAAATATTAAAGGATTTTCGAATGAATTAAGAATGCAGTGCGATATGGAGAAAAAAAAACGAACGAAGTGTGCCTTGACGGAATATTTTATAAAGTCGTATTAGAAAACAACCCTGGTTTTCATTATCCAATATAATATTTGTCTTCATGGAGGATCTTATCAACTGAAAAAAATATGTAAAAAGAGGTCCTCTGGTGATACTCCAAAGGACATCTTTTTACATATTTTTTTTAAATTAATTAATTAATTATCATTATCTTTTTATGCATTAATCTTTACATATAATCTTAAAATAATGAAGACAAAGAAGATAATGCTTTTAAAAATTCCGCTAAGTGTTTAAAGCTTTGATTATTCAACAAAAAGGTTTCGACGCAAATCGTCACGTCATACCCCTTTTCCAATACCATCATTGGTATTTCATTAGTTCTGTAATATCAGCTATCGCAAATCTGCAATTCCGTGCTCTCGAGGATTAAAGAGTAAACGGTGCATTCTGTTCAAAATTTATAGGACGTTTTATCAATATCGGACTCACCGCTCATAGTTTTATCAATGAGATATATATCTCTCTCCATCTCTTTCTCTCTGGTACAGTGATTACTATTTTTTTTAGTCTGGCATACCGTATTCTATCAGGTCCGAATGATCCCCTTTTTTATGCAACACTTTTCTCATCTTATTTTAAATACTTCAAGCAAATATCTTTCTCATCGTTAATTTTAGGTATAGCTGCAATAACTAGTGAAAAAAAAGATATTCCGAAGTCATAAACGAGGAAAGAAGATAAATTGAAAAGTATCCGATTTCATGAAACATTTTAAAGAAACATTAATCTTGGTTGAACTACTGCAGTTACAGAGCATGGCAATGAATAAGGCCGTTTAAAGCTGAAGATTAAAATGTAAAAAGTTGTTGCTTTAATGACTTCGTTGATGAGGTATCACAAACAATAAGCTGATGATGGAATGTACAACATACTGAATAACATACATACATACATACATACATACATACATACATACATACATACATACATACATACATACATACATACATACATACATACATACATACATACATACATACATACATACATACATACATACTTCTATACATACATACATCACCAATTTTGAGTATACCTACACGTCATTAGTGACCCGACGTCACATTTATCATAAGCAAAGTAGGGCTTCGATGTGGAATAGTGATGGGTTGTTGGCCGATCACCTGATATGCAAGTTGAGTTTGCAGATTCCACTGCATTCAACAAGATTCTGTGACAAGTCTTTTACGGTCCATGCTGCTCGCCTGTGGAATGCTTTGACTGTGTCTGTAACACATGCAAAATCTCTGCAATGTTTTAAGAAATACGTCAAAGATCACTATCTGCCACTATTTATTTTTTATTCTTAAATGTTATGTATATATGTTCGACATATTTATATGGCTTTATGTATGTATGTATACGTATATGTTATGTATGTATGTATGTATGTATGTATGTTCTTTTATGTGTACAATAAAGTATTTTATTATATTCTATGCGAGTATCTTGGAACCCTTGTCTTATAGTCGGCGTGAATAAAATAAGGTCCTTTAAACGGCGAGAAGAAGCAACTTGCAAATAGTCAAGGTGAGGACGGCTAGTGATGCAGTGAGTAGAAGAGGAGTAATCCGACTACTAAGTATAAAAAAAATGTCTCTTCAAATCAAACTTTATTTTTAGCCATTTAATTGCCAATCAATTTGTTATGAAGTTAAAAAAATTTTGTATTCATTTAGCCTGTGACATGAAATGTTCTACTGATGGGCTTACATCTCCACATATTGTATAACCCATCAATTGAAGTGTTAACTTGATTTAATTGATGGAGGTCTTTGTCCTCCAGTTTGACAGTCTCATTATCACCATCATCAGCTCATTTTTTATGTTCCCACTGCTGGGGCACGAGCCTTCCTTATGGATGGATAGGGAGAACGGGCCATAAACCACCACGCGGGCCCGGTGCGGATTGGTGGTTGTTGACGACTGCTAATACAGCCGGGACCAACTGCTTTACGTGCCTTCCGAAGCACGGAGGAGCTCGAGATGTTATTTTTTTTTTGGCGCGGAGCGCAGCGCCCGCCGCCGATAGATCATGCCGAAAGGTCACTTTTTGCTTTGCACACCGCACGCACCCCGCGAGGCGAGACGCCTTCATCCCCGCCTCGCGGCGCGTGCTCCGGCGCGTACCCCGCCGCGGGCAGTCTGCGCCGTATTTTTTTATTTGTTTATGTTTACCCAGGCATAAAGTACCATAGGATTAAATATGTCCCTCGTGTTAACTAACACGCTGTATATTTCAAAGTTAACGTTACATTCCCTTATTTTTTTAAACTTAAGTAAAGTCATGCCATTGTCCCACAAAAAATTATATTCCCTTCCAAAACTCATAACCCCCGATACGTTTTCAAGGTCATCGTAAACTTCGACAATTACAAAGGTGTAATACAGAATATTAACGGAAAATTTTCTGTACAAACAACGTTACAGCGGCCCCGAACGCTTCAAGCACTTAGCCGCTATCGCTGGGCGCATAAACAGCGAAACTTTGATCCTAAAATTTCACAATGAAAACGGTACCGAAGCTACGCTTTACGTCATTTTACGTCGTTACTTGTTTATTTTACCATAGCTTTTCAGGCTGTTTCTGTTGCATAACGCGTACCGTTGATGGTAGCGAACCAGATGCTGGTATTAAGACAACGTCGAGTTAGAAAACATGCTGCTGTTCTATCTCACTTTTGGTATTTTGTCGGTACAAGCGTTTTTCAGCTAATAGTTTCAAATTATCACTGTAACTTATTATGGTTTATTTTATAATCGAAGTGCACATACACAACTATGTACCAAAAATGTGATAGGACAGATAGTTATGTGAGCGACGATATTCTTGAGTAGATATTTCTAAAATAGTAGATACTTAACCTGTTAAACAAATAAATGTGATTGTTATATTGACTGACTGACATGAAATCGGTTTAATAAAAAGTGCAATGCCCCGAACGACAAAGCTGTTCTTATAAATAATAGTTTTATATGATAATGTACTTGTCTACATCTACCAATATCATTGGAACTGATACAGGCGGGTTATTGGATTGTAGAAGGATATCAGCAACCGATTGCAATGCAAGCCAAAGCTTCTTTGGACTTTGATTGATTCTCACACAGACAATATTGGATTCCAGCCCTAACACTCGACTATGTAGCCAGACGGCTCTTGCCTGATTGGCGTGCAGATGCACGATTGAAAATAAAGAGAAGAAATTTCGATACACAGTTGCACTATGGCCACAAAAAAATGAGTAAAGATCAGGCACAATAAAAAGTTTCTGTAGATACTATGAAAAGAAACGTAACTAACGCTGACGATGATCTTTTAAAAATCTTCAGAAGTTTATTATATAACAGCTAGCATTGACATAGCTGATAGCCTAACAACTTCTGTATCATCATCATCATCATCAGCTCATTTTACGTACCCACTGCAGGGGCACGAGCCTTCCCTATGGATGGATAGGGAGAACGGACCACAAACCACCACGCGGGCTTAGTGCGGATTGGTGGTTGTTAACGACTGCTAATGCAGCCGGGACCAACGGCTTAACGTGCCTTCCGAAGCACGGAGAAGCTCGAGATGATAATTTTTTGGTTACCCATCCGATGACCGACCTTTGTGAATGTTGCTTAACCTCAGCACTCGCAGACCTGGCGCGTTAACCACTGCACCATAGAGCTCCTATCCTCCTCCTAGCCAGTATAACTCGTGCCAATTTTCCCTATCCATCCATAGGGAAGGCTCGTGCCCCAGCAGTGGGGACATAAAATGAGCTGATGATGATGATGATGAGTATCATCTCTCATATCAGGCTCTAAATATAGCTTTCTCATATCTGATGCTTTATCACAAAGACTATGTTAACATTTACGAAACACCAAACAGTTTGATTGATCCTAAAACAATATCAATTTGACGGTATCCCGAGCGGAAACAAACTACGCTTACAGCTACCTGCGTACAAAGGAACCATTCAAGTGGACATAAAAAGTAAACGTCTCACTTCTCTGTGAAAACTCTGGTAACCGCCAACCGCAGAGCCTTTGGAACGGTAAACTTACTCACAATTACTTGTTAATACTTTATCGGAGTACAAAGCTTAGCTACTTCAGCAATGGCATGAGAAAACGGCCATTTTATGTTTCAGTAACTCTCTTTTTACTTTCTCGTGTAAGAATTGTTTCGGACTAAGCATTAGAAAAAACTGGTTATGTAAAAAAAGAATACCCGTTTAAATAACAGCATGGAATTTTTTGTCACATTTAGGTATTATCACTACTTAATACTCGTATTTATTGACAATTTGACACTACATTGAAATACAACTTGTTATAAAATTCTTCGAATTTTTTTTCGTTAAAATGCTATTTAATAATAACTAAACATAATGAAAATGTATGATTATGATAATTATCTGCCTCAAAACCAGGTTTATATATAGTACATATTTTAGACTAACAGATAGTCTAATAGTCTATAAAAATACGAACTAATTTCACGACATAGGGAACTCGGTGCTCGGAACAGTTGCAAAGACACAGTCAAAGAATAAACAGTAGAACAAACATTGAAGAAAATCTTGAAACTGCATCATTAACTCCACTTCTCTTTGAAGCACCTTCTTCTTAGTGAACGAACTCTTTAATATACAATTCTGATATAGGAATAAAAGTTATAAACTGACTTAATTAATTTTGGACATACT
Source organism: Eudonia mercurella (assembly GCA_963082485.1). Taxonomy (NCBI): domain Eukaryota; kingdom Metazoa; phylum Arthropoda; class Insecta; order Lepidoptera; family Crambidae; genus Eudonia; species Eudonia mercurella. The sequence goes on along the minus strand of OY720039.1, from coordinate 9,666,908 downwards.
TTTTAACGTGATTTATTGCAAACTACTTAGTAGTCACCACTTTAAGTACTTTGTTAAAAATGGAATACGAAAGTTTAAAAGTAATCGTTTTTAAGACTTCTTGGCGGGAAAGTGAAGAGTCATGTCTGCGGTTTTGTTTTATTTTCTAAAATTTGCGTTATATCGAATATTAATTTGAAATAATGGTGGATTATTAACCGTTAAGTGTTCGTGAGTGTGCATGAGTGTTAACAAATGAAACAAAACAGTGCAACGTCACTTTTCAAATTCTCTCAAGAAGTCTGCCCGAGGACTTGGTAAATCTTTACTGAGATACTCGAGGGGTTGGGGGGTATATAATTTCTCGCTTCTCATTTCTATTATCATTCATCATCATCATACAGGAAAGAAATATTGTTTATTTAAGTATTACTTGTAAGAAAAATTACTTTGACACTGGCTAAATGCGCTAATCGCACGAAGCCATCAACTAAATTTAAAAAAAAATCGTTTTTAACTGAGTTCAATTCTCAAGGCGGGCTAAGTTTGTGTTCAGATTTTCGATATATAGCTCAGGTATATATCTATATATATCACTAACCCGCATTTAGCAAGCGTGGTGACAAAGCCAATACCTATCAACTGATTTAAATGATGGAGGCCTTTGCCTAGCACTCCTACAGTGTAATTGTTTACCTAATTATTTACCCTAATAGATTTTACCTTTAAACAAAGATGATTCGCTGCATGTACCATAACTGTAACTGTGCTGTAGATATTCGCCAAACTACAGAATCCAATCGCAGCCAGTCTATTGCAAGCGCCACTCGATCAATCACCAACAGTAATATATCGATAACTAGCCTCCTAGTCACGAATCGAAACCAATTTATTTTGTGAAAGCCTTTCGACGCATTAAAAAATTACAATTCTAAAGTTTTGTTGAATAGCTTGTAAAACAAATAAAACCTGTTTAACTTCATAAATGGTAAATCTACCTACCTGTTTAAACCATTAATTGATTTCTTACTTTTAAAATTCTCTGCAGTTTATTATTTTTTTAAATTGGAAACTTGAATTGTGTAAACTTTCTTCTAACCTGTTTTTAATTTAAAACTTGGATTATGTAGGTATGAGCTAATTATGGTTAATCAAGTACGTGAGGTAAGACCTCACAATTAGGGTACAAATCAATTTGAAACAGGCCATTCTTCTCGTAACTGAATACGATTTCCTTAACACCTAGCTACCTAGCTAGGCACCTAGTTAGAAGCTAGCCATTTGACAATATCATTATTAGATAACTGGCCAGCTACCACCAACTTACGTTTCCAATTAAAACTATTAACTAAATCCGCGCCCCAAACAAGTAACAAAGGCACAAAGTGAAGGGTAACTGGATACCTAACTATTATCCTATTGCAATTAATCCGGGCGCTTAACTCCTTTGCCAATAAACAGAGTTCCAGTGGAGGACGGCTAAACCATTTTTACGGTACCCGTCAGCTTAGCTTAAGTGCAGATAAAGGAGAGATTAACTTCTCGCTCTTTCTATATAAAGGCTACATTGCAGTGTGAGCTATCGATGCTTAAGACGGGGTGATGTGTGAATTTCAGCCTTAGTGTATTAGTAAGGTTGGCAAATTTAATTTGGGCAAAAAGTTAGCGTAAAAAGTATGAAAATTAAGTATTTTGATGTTCTTAAAGAAGTGTGATCGGATTGTGTTACCCGTTCTCCGTGCTTTAGGAAGCACGTTAAGCAATTATTCCTAGGTGTTCTCATGTTCTATGTTTTAAGTAGAAAGGCCTAATTTAAGTCAGTTGGACATTTATAGGCTGACCTCGACGATAACCGATCGCAATCGTAACAAATTGGTTTATTATCATTACATTTTGTATATTTTCTGAGCATGTCCTCATATCTTACTTGTATGTATACTAAACTATCTAAAGATATGAGCTTTAGATAGTTTTGTATATAGTATTATAAATAAGTATATAGTTCTGACTGTAGAACGCTCAACATCACTCAACCCAAACGAAAAGACTCAGAAAGCTGAAATTTTTGAAAGCAGTTTCCTTTCGCTGGAACTACGGAATAAGGGTGTTTATACAGACCAAGTCGCGGACGGTCGCTAGTTATATATTGATGAAGTCAAGTCGTGACTTGACTCCATCAATATCGGTGTACGGCAAAATGAATAGCTCCCTTAAGTGGTCACTAGAGCACAAGGTTCATTTTGCACTGCACAATATTGCGGGTGTCGTGTAACTAATGGCAGTGCGGGCTGAGCAGTACACTTTTACTCTCGCTGCGTTCCGCTATCGTAATGCATTTTTCATTCCCCTAGTGTTGAAACTGAAGGAATTCCACGAGAAATATTGCATTCGCAAAATCATCTTCCGACTACTGGAAAATACACTGTAGAATATTTTTCTTAATAACTTTTAACAGGTTGACCGCCGTCGGACCCAGACACAATGGAATTTCAATTATTTGTCGGTCAAATGGCGTTTAAGGTGTAAAGGTATGAAAATAGTGTTTTTTTAATTATTGTAGTTGAAATGACACAGTTTATCCGGAGCTACTCATGATTTGTAAACTTATAATTTTATAATGATGGTGATTTTGTTGATGTTGTTGATGGTGATGTAAAATTACACTTACATTTATCGTTTTCGTATGAAGTGTTTAATTTCAATGTGCTGTGTTTGCAAGAACTTATAGCTACAAGACTCTATATTAGGTTAGTAAAAGTCCTTTTCCCTAGGATACTTTTAAATATCCAGATGTCGTAAGTAGCTTCTAGGTTTTTTAAGAACGGGCATTTCAGAGTGAGCTTCTTTAGTACCGGCGGACAGAGCATGCTAGTTATACATCATTAGGTATTATTGCATCTGCATTTTACGATCAAAGCTACCCCAAGCCATTTCCCTTCTAATCTTTGCCTTCTTTGCCACTTGGCCATCGAGGTTATAGAATATCGTTTTAGTACTTTTCCCTAGCAGACTTAAATATCCAAACGTCATAAGTGGCTCCTAGGTTCTAGGATCATTATTATTGCACCTGCATTTTACGATCAAAGCTACCCCAAGCCGTTTCCCTCTAATCCAAAGCTATGCTCTTAACAGGTCAAGAGTATGGAAGTGGTCGTCACAACCGTCTTATGTCACTGTCAAGACGCGCGTCTCTCACATACAGAGTTGCTGACGAGATTTTATCCTTATCTTGTGATTCGAAAACAGACGGATAAACGTTAAAAGGTTGCTTCCACGGGTCGTTTGATCCACGTTGAAGATATTCTTTGCATCAAATAACGATTTGACTTTGGATTATGATGGCGCGTGTATATTTAATATTTTACGAAAATATGTCCTTCAAGTTTATGTTGATTTATATCCCTTCAAACGAAAGTAGTGTGTTTTGACTTTGTCTGTCCATTTGTAACTTCATAGTTCTCAAACAAGGAATTTATTTGAATGCAAGTTTTCTTTATTCGGAAGCTTAATTTTAATAGAATAATACTTTTTGCTACAACAAAAATAAAAAGTAACGATTTGACAGCCTTCTCGCTTGAGAGCTATTCCAGACAACTGGATGGAGAGAACCGAGACACTAAAAGATACGAGATGTATAAGAACAATGAGCATTACATAATGAAGAATACATAGTAATATACATAGAAATGTTACAAATAAATGACGGTTCTTAGTTAGATTTGACAAATATAAAGTAGCCGTTTACAAAATATACACTAAATTGAATTTAAAAGGGATCTCGGGATAGATCAAAGTCAGAAATTAGAATTTCTAGACACAAATGTTTAGAGTGATTGCGTTCTTAACCCGCAAAACGAGGGTCTTATTTGAAGCACCTGGATCTAGGCAGAGAAATAGGAAACGAGGTAGTATTTAGAACGAAAACAGTTCGTGTACAAACTATGAGAATCAAGCATTTTTATTTATATTTCAATTACGAATTAAATAAAACCTAGAGTTTTATGCATAAGACCTTTAACTTAGAAAACATTAGAAACCGGTAGGTATACCTTTTATTTGTATTCATATATGGTTCCCCAATGGATAAAAAGCACGAAGGATTGGTAAAAACTTTTAGTCCTTATAAAAGTGTGTATGCGCGTAGCTAAGCTGGACTTTATAGCTATGTTAAGGATGATTACACGCTTACTTACTTACTATTCTGGCACCAAGTGAGCTTTGTCCTCAAATATAAGTTGGCACCACTGATACCGGTTCTAAACTGCCTCCTGCCACTAGAAACTCCTAGACGATTGTGTCTACATGAAGCTTTTCCAGGTCCTTTAGAACTTCGTTCCTCCTAACGCATGATTAAAAACCAGTTGTAAAATTTAATTCAGAATACTGTTCACAATCTTGATATTACAAAACCTTTGTTATTGCTGAACCTAAACGTTCATTTTAGATAAAGGTAAGTCATAACTGCCCGTCGCCCGCAATTAAAGGCTACGTACACCTTATCCGCCCACAAATAATTTTTGATAAATCTAGTATTTTCGTCGAATTTATCTAAATTTCAGGTAATTTCGTTGCTCAACTTAATAGAGTCGGGTCTTAGAGTGTGCTATTTAACTAATTGCCGGCTCCTTTGCCACTGTTTTGTTTAATTAATTCCCGAGAGGTGGCTTGGATACTAAAAGCTTTGGATGTTTGATGAGACCGCGTTATACTAAGAGATGTACCGATGTTTACGATATTATGATAAATAACAACAACTGAATTACATCTGCATTGCTAAAACGCCCTTATTTTGTCACCTATAAATAGCTTAATGTTTTTATACTGTAACAAGTATTAACAAGTATCGATTATTTCATTATAAACAAAAACTTCTGATTTAAATTATACATTGATAACGTTTGATAAAGTAATTAATTAACTGTCTTATACTGTCTTATGCTAAGCTAAAACCTCCATAAATGAAATCAAGTCACCGCTTTAATTGATTAAAATTAGACTAATCACTTCATCATCATATTCATCATCATTATTATCATTTTCATTCTGCCTACTGCAGAGCATAGAGTTTGTAGGCGACGCATTCCTTAGCAATGTTTTATTTTATTCCCTCGCACGCCACTCTGCACTTAAAGCTTCCCAAGTGAGGGTTAGTGATTACAAATCTAAAAATCCGAAATACAAGATACACTTTGAATGATGTAGGAATTGAATTTACAAGAAAATATTGAGCCGAGTGCCACAGAGGCGTCTATAGCTATTGATGTAGGTAAATTAATGAGTGAATGAATGAACTTGCCTTGCACTGTAATTTCTATTTAAGTCTGTTATATTTATACTAATATTATAAAGAGGAAACCTCTGTATTTTTGTATGTATGTATATATGTATGTATGTTTGTAATGAATAAACTCAAAAACTACTGGACCGATTTAAAAAATTCTTTCACCATTAGAATGCTACATTAGCGCTAAGTAACATAGGCAATATTAAAAAAATATATGAAATAAAATACTAAAAACGACAATTTAATTTTCCAATACAAAATGATTTATCTGTTTTGTTGTCATGGAAACCATTGATATATATTTAACTCAAAGATGGAAACTGTCAAAGCGGTACGAAGTCCGCCGGGTCAGTTAGTCCTTAATAATTCTCTTGTTCTTTTGTATTCTCATAAAAATAAACGCAATTGAATTGTTACTATAAATAAAACCTTACTAGGAGCCTACGTACCTAAACACATGCCTACCTTCCTACCTATACGTATGTATCTAAACACCAATTGTCATTTATGAATAAATAGAATCTATACCTTTTCATTGTAAAAAAATGGTATACTAATGTGTAAGCTGATAGCAATATTTTGGAATGAAACTGTCTCTGAGTGTGGCAGTGAAGGTATTTTTAAAGCATAGCTTAAGTTTTAAGCAGGATGTAGCCTGCTTAAAACTTCATTATATCTCTGTCAATTTCAAACAAGTAATAGTAACAATAATAGTGAAGTCATCACAAAACAGGTAAATTAAACTTTTCAGTGCAAACCTCCCTAAATGGCTTCATGATTCCAACGGCACCAAGCTATTTGTCAATTCATACATTTCCATAATTCAACAATACCTCGGCATGTGCAAACTTCACTCTTTTTACTAAAGCCTAAAGTTCAAAATGCTTTAACCACCACACTTGACTGTTATAAATCATTTATCATACGGTCATAAAATTGGGAATCGTGAGTGAAGCGCATTTGATACAACTCTATTCCAGTAGATGGGTAATATTAGAAGTAAGTATTGCCGAATCGTGTTCCGCTGATATAGACGTTGTACTAAAATGATAATGTACCGATTTGTATGATTATCTAATTGGAAAGCAAACGCTGAAGCTTGGTAAGTCACCAACAAATATTCGAAGCTTACATTTCATAAGTTTGTTGCTCCAAACAGAGATACGCGTCCAATTGACTTGTTTGTAGTTTTTTAAGAGGCACTAATACATAATATTATTACACGAATATGCCTTAGTTTTATTATGGCGTCAAACATCAAGGTTAACTTTGCAACAATATTGTCATCTATTGATAACATTACACATACGAGTAGTTCAGTAACAACTACATTAAATATTTATTTTTGCAAGACATATTATTATATTATTCTGAAGATAAGATAAGATAAGATATATATCAAGATAGATAAGTGAAATTATATGTATTGTGTCATATACAATTATTAACAAGAGATCTACCTAAAGTTTTTATAAACAACCACTTTCCTACCCTAAAAAGAAAGTCTTTCGTTTGTTTAAACTTACACCAAACCGTGTATATTACAAAAGATAAACACAAGAAAGTAACAAAATCTCCTTACTTCGTTCTCATACACACTACTCATTTACAAATGTATTCAGTCATTGAAATTATACATTCAGTTTAATCTGCACAGTTTAAATAAAACAAAGGCATTTGCATCGCATTCTCGCTGCAGTAATCCAACACATTTCAGTGCGCGCTGTGGTGAGAAACGGGACTTTGTTGCCTAAGTTGATTGCATTTACCATTCTTACTGCAACGAAATCCTTTCTAATACTTTGTTTTTTATTTCTTTCTAAAGGTTTATTAGGTTCATGGTAATTAACGTTTAAAATTTAGTCGCATTGTAATGATAAATTGATGTTAAGGATAGAAATCGTATCCCCTTTCAATACGTAGGTAATTTGATTTATATTCACTTTTTAAATCCGCCAAAAGGCAATTCCTCAAATAATCATATCCTACTTTTTCCACTTTTAAATTTGAGTTGCCAACTAATTCATAAGCGTGGGTAAAATTAGGAATGTAGGAACTAATTCCTAAGAGTGGGTAAAATTTTAATCACTAACATAACTAAAATTAACTAAGTATTCAAACTATGCGTTTGATGTTCAGTAAACGTCTCTAGAGGTCATTATATTTTTTTTTTGATACACGATATTGGTACCGATGTTGGTTATTAATATAAACATAATAAAAATCCCGTTATAAATTATTCAAATGAAAGCAACTTGTTTAAAAAGTTATGTCTAAAAAAGGTTCAAAAACCCAAATTTATTCCCAAAACCATAAAGAAACCAATCAAGTAACTCACTGATCAAACTCGCTCATTGCCCCTATGAGCGAACGCACGATGTTCGCTCAGTCATCCGGAATAATGCCACCGAAAACAATTATCATAGACCTCGACAATATCGGCCGGTCCCAGTAATGATTAAATTCCTGACGTGTGGTACTGGCTTTATTGCCGGCCGGTGTCACGATGCCAAAATGTTAGTACAGATCGCACGCACGTCCGCTACAGCTGGTATTTAGTTCTGGAGACATAAGGATGATGAAAATTGTGATGATGATTAGTTGTCGACATTGAATTAGGCTCCTTTGGTTAACACAGTAAGAAAGATAATGTTAATAAGTTTACACGGAACACTTTTTTTTTTGAAAGAGTTTGCTGTTTGCCTCGGGTTGCAATTTCAGCGTCACTCGACTTTTCTGGGTGCAGCGAAAAACTTAAAGGGTTCCTCAAGCCGTGTGAAACGAAGCACCGTCAGAGGTGATAGAGGGAATAGCAAAACGCACTAGTCCCTACTAGATTCTCCGAGGGGCTCGGTCGGATCGCGAGCGGAAAAACCTGAGTACGCCTGTAAAGGCTAGAACCTCGGATCGGCTTTGGTACATGTTTGTACTTTGTATTGGGGCGCGTGTGAACCGAGTCATCGTACCTTTGTTCTACGAGTACGATGTCTTGGGCCTAAGCGAATGTGCATGTTAGCGTATTCTGTAAATGTATAGTGGCATTTAGAGGATAGAGCGGGGCAGGTTCAACAGAGCCACAATAGCAATAAGAAGTGCACCTGACTACCGAGTCAGTCACCATGTGTCATACCGATGACACATGGTGCGGATTAGTGTTGCGAGGTACCACTTGCTTAGTTCATTGTAGGGCTTGTTGTAAGTCTGCCTGGCTAATACCCATATTATCGAAGTCTGTCGCAACTACAACGACGTCAGTAGGATTGATGTGTTTCTCAGAACTGAAGATTCCGGATGACATACACTTTTATTCCACTTTTCACCTACGGCCATATCAGCAATTCCCATTAGGTGAGAGAATAGCCCAAAGTTTCCCAGTTGTGGAATAAACAGAAACCTTTACTAAGCAAGATAATTACAACACGCCATTTTGTTTTCACACTATCCCCAGGCCTCTAGTGAGAGTCTAGATAGTCTAGAACGATTCTAGCTGGGATTACGGCCGGCAAATCTCTATCCAACCATCATGGCAAATGGGTATAGTCGTGCAAGAAACAATTACGAAAGTAACCCGCACTATGTAGACTATATTTTTCTTTCTAACTACGGAAACTTGGTACCGCTAGACGTGGATAACTAACACAAAAACATGTGCTACATTACAGTATACAGAAATACATATGTATATACAGATCTATATTTAGCAACCATAAAATATATGATAATAAAGGAGACGGAAAAGCTGAAACAGAAACACCTATTAGTTAAATATGTGTCTAACTGGAGCGTGATGATGCCAAAAGCGACTTCGTTATCCATCCATGTATGAGCTCCCATTTATTTACGGTTAGTTTATCTATGGCAATATTTTAGAACCAAAATAACGTTAGTTTAAATTTCTTTGTTATTATAAAAGAGGAATATCAACGCACAAACGTACTTCAACACAAATGAAGAAATCATTTGTGTTGAAGTACGCTTGTGAACAAACCAAGTTTAAAGAATCTTAAAAATTGTTTGACGGAAAACAGCTGTTCATCAATTTAGCTAATAATGATAGAAAAGAGTGCATATATAGATATTATGTAGAAATAAAACAAAACCGATTAATTATATAAAGGCCTTGTAATTCCTAAGGCTCTAAAGGTAAATGCAATATTACGTTTTGTATTAAAGTGGATATGTGTCAGAGGATTATCAGAAAACCAAACTTCTTAAACCTAAAGAGTGAATGCTATGTTGCGTTCAGAGTGAATGTAACAAAATATACACACTACGAGTCATAACGTTATTTCAAGATAAAATATACCAAATATTGAGCTACCTCCAGAAAATTTCGAATATCGTTCACACAGAAATAACAAGGAAGGTACAGGTTTTAGTGAAATTCTTAGATAAACGTCGATACGATTCTGCGGCTTCCCCTTTTCCCACGTAATTGGAATAGGAAGTGAGGTAAAAAAAGCGGGAGCACGTTTCCAGGGGAGTTCTGCTCAATCTTAGATTTAAGATTTTCTGTGCCAATGGTCCTAAATGTAAAAGTCAACTAAAATCGAGACATGCAAAACGTTTTGGTACAAAGATTTCAATGTAAACATTTCTTAGCATTTAATTTCTCTTTATTATATATACTTTTTAACGGATGGATAATAAATTTCATTTCTGAATAAGTACACAATCAACGAGTACAATATACAGAAAATCAGAAACTCTAACTGGCTTAGAATTTTTTTTAAATGATTCTTGCAGCTATTCGCCTATCAAAGGTTTCGGTGAAGATCTATCCAAGAGGGCAATAATATAAAACCATAAGAAGTCCTTCCTGATTTTAATCTTTAAACGATTTGCCGATCATCAGAGTACACTGAGACACAAACGTCGATACAGTACGTCCAGATCTAGTAATGTTCCGTAAATGTGAATTCACTACCAACTGGCGACAGGTGAGTGTCTGCCGAAATTTGCCGACAGATTTCAGCTATTGAAGTTAATGTGTAATGAGTACTGAACTACGACTGGATTGACTTAATTGAAATATGCGCGACAATGCGCGTACCGTACCACAGCTAAAATAATTTTGTATACTGATCTCCAAACTTCAGTATGAAGGTGGTATTAAATGATGATGATGACGATGACAGCAAGAATCGACATCTTCCCAAAAATTTGGAAAAACTACGAGTCCTCCCAAAAATTGCCAAAATTTATTTCGACCACGTTTTAATGGTTTTCAACCGCCTCTGTTATCTGGTCGTTAGGCTACCTGTCTTATACCCAGAGGTATAGTCAACAGCAAAATTCCAGAAGAAGTTGAACCAGGCGGATCAATAAGCCCTACCACCAACCAAACTGAGTACACAAACATTTACCCCTCGCTGGGAATCGAAGCCGAGACCTCTGGGTCTAAACCGGTGGTCTTAACTACTAGACCGCAGAGCCGGTTAGAACTATTACTAATGAAACTAAGCATTTATTACTGGGTGTGTTTACTTTTAGAAAAATTGTAAGTAATATAAGTTTTTAAGGTAGGTGATTAGTTTGTATACAGCTGTTAGTTATACTTCTTCTTTGCTTCAATTAGGTATAATGGTAGATTCTGTTTATTATTGGGATTAGTTAATGTTAGAGCTAGTTCTATATTTGCCTTATACGAAGGTCAGTTTTTCTGTAATTAAGGATTTCAGGTAATGTGCGCTTCAACCTTCAGCCTTAAGTTCCACCATCAAGTCAAAAACTGTCTAAACAAATATTCCTATCGTACTACAGAATATAATCTTCTTCATCATCAGCTCATTTTATGTCCCCACTGCTGGGACACGAGCCTTCCCTATGGATGGATAGGGAGAACGGGCCATAAACCGCCACGCGGGCTCAGTGCGGATTGGTGGTTGTTAACGACTGCTATTGCAGCCGGGACCAACGGCTTTACGTGCCTTCCGAAGCACGGAAGAGCTCGAGATGATAAATTTTTGGTCACCCATCCGATGACCGGCCTTTGCGAACGTTGCTTAACCTCAGCACTCGCAGACCGGGCGCGTTAACCACTGCGCCATCGAGCTCCTCATAATCTTCTTAATCTAACTTAATATAAAAACTTTAAAATTCAACTTTAGAATGCTAACACATTAAGATCTGTTAATTAAAACTATTCGTTAAGGTCAATATAACCTTGATGGCTCTACAACATGTATAGAGCTAATCACTGTTAAGGTCTCTCGTACGCAAGTTTTTAATTATTAAAACCTAAATTACCACAAGGCCTGCACGACCTAAACGTGCGACCTTTCTATACACACGCCTGCACCTATCTAAAACTGACAATTTTCTTCAATACAGTGTCAACCATATGCCATAGATATAAAGTTCAAAGTGTATTGAGGAAATTTGACAGTTTATGATAGGTTCACGTACGAAACTAACGAAACGAAAATATGTACGTAAGGTTGTACCTACACCTTCGTCAGTAAGTTACAAAGTCAAAGTCAAATATTTTTTATTCAAATAATCTTTAGAGGAGCTCGATGGCGCAGTGGTTAACGCGCCCGGTCTGCGAGTGCTGAGGTTAAGCAACTTTCGCAAAGCCCGGATGGATGGGTGACCAAAAATGTATCATCTCGAGCTCCTCCGTGCTTCGGAAGGCACGTAAAGCCGTTGGTCCCGGTTGCAATAGCAGTCGTTAACAACCACCAATCCGCACTGGGCCCGCGTGGTGGTTTATGGCCCGTTCTCCCTATCCATCCATAGGGAAGGCTCGTGCCCCAGTAGTAGGGACATCAAATGAGCTGATGATGATGATGATAATGAATCTTTAGAAAGGTGCTTTTGAATCGTCCAAACATTTTTTTACCTACTACCCATTCAGGACGTCTATTTTTTTAGTTGTGGAGAAGAATGGGCGCAAGAAACTCCACAGCTTTATTTTACTAGCACTATATTTATTTTTATTCATTACTGGTGAGCACACGGCCTCATCTCACCGATCCGAACCCCTCGGGGAATCTAGTAGGGCACATTCTAGTAGGGCAAGTGATGCCGTGCCCTCTAGAAAACCTCTTACGGTGATTCGTTTCACACGGCTTGAGGAACCCTTTAAGTTTCTCGCCGCCCCCAAAAAATTCCGGTGAAGCTGAAAATGTTGTCTGGTGGAATTAACAAACCATCTCAAAAAAATTGATGGATTACAGGATGGATAACAGGCCTTGCATTAAAAATAATGTTTTTGTAACTCTACTGAATGCAGAAATAATTATTTGTCTGACTGAAAAGGTTCTGAAACTTTATCAAACAGAAATTCTGGGCAGACTGTCAGAGATGTATGTAGGTACATTAGGTACATGTTAAAGCGACTTTAAAGCAATAAGCCCTGTACTCCAAAACTTATGCTGTCTCTAGTTACCTCGATTAACAAAGTTAAGACAGCTAATGTTTTAAACCAGGTTTAACTTTACTCCACGTTTGGAAATAAGAGGAGCTACTTGTTGCAGACTCTTTCGAAAACCTTTTTAATACATTTTTGTTCTTATTTTTATTTTTTTTTTTGAATATTGACATTTAAATAATAATACGTGAAGCAAAAACTTTGTACCCCTATTTACGAAAATTGCGCGGACGGAGGAGTATGAAATTTCGCACACTTATAGTTTATATAGAGAAGGATTACAGAATGTTAATATTTTTTTTAACTATGCAAAAAATTCATTAAATCAATAAAACAAACATTACACAAACTACCATGTATTTGACACACACGCATAAATACTCTTTTCAAAAATTTCAAAAATGGAAGAGATTCGGCCGAAATCTGTCAATGCCATCCAAACTCACATTTTATCTTTTTAAAATTTTCATTACTTAGGATACAATTCGTGCAGCCTTAAAAAAATTACGGTCGAATTTCGACCATTGGGTGACCACTAGTTATTATAGATTTGCTTGTTTTTATCTGTCGTTTTTGGGGTTCGTTTTTTATCATTGGTATCGTGTGGTGTACAAATTGTGTGCAATATAGTTAAATCCCACTTTCGTTCCTGTTTCAATAATTTTTAGTTACTCTGCATTAGTTCCTACCATTAATCTTTGTCGTTTTCACTACTTATTAGTTATGGTCATCATTGTTAGTGAGTGTCTATTTCTGCTTTACCGAGAGCAGACTCTGAATTCGCGTGATCAATCTTCCCGGATTCATCTGTCAAGATAGAGCTAATCTTTAAGTCTAATTCGTTCATTTATTTTGTTCCAAAGTAAATTAGTGCTAACGAACTAAATAAACATCTGAATGTACCACACTGTAATTGAACATAGTGAACCGTTATAAAATGCTTTCGAAGACCATGATCTTTACTGTATTAATTCTAGCAGCTGTTATAGCTACTAACTAGTTATTAATGTTTTTTTTGTACAAAAGGAGAAAGGAGAAAGTCTGATATTACTGCGATATATAAATACCGAATTATCAATACTTTGAAAATATGAATAGTTCAGTGACACATTTTGACACAACTAGCGCCATCTGCTAACAAGTTTATGTAAAACAGCTGCTACAGGGTTCGCAGCAACTGCTTTTTATTCTGCTGCCAGCTTCTGACAATTCTTTTCCCTTTCGTGAGATGGCGTTGCGAACGCATTAAAAGTTGGTTCCCGGTGGTTTTAGAAAAGATTTTAGTTAAAAATCTTGATTCGTCTTAATCCTTCTTGAATCCATGAAATTTTTTTTTGTCGACTTGTAATAATGTTTTAAGAGCGTTTACGCCGCACACTAGCGCCGCCAATGAAAAAAAAACATATCTAGTAATTAGAGATAGAAAATCAAATTATGCTCAACAAAATATTTGAATGAAGTAATTTAACATTTTTACGTCACCTAATGAACATCTGACATGTTATGGTTTAGTTAAATACGGCGTTATAGTTGCCAGTGGCCGTTTTTAGCTGTAACGTCTTATTTAACTAAACCAAAACATGTCAGATGTTTATTAGGTGACATTAGGGTTAGGTCATATATTTTTTTTTTTATTGGCGGCGCTATTGTGCAGGGTAAACGCTCTTAACAACATTCATAAAAGAGTTATGACAAATGACAAGAATTTCTCTTTCAATCGCTATGTAAATAAGAAGCATAACTAAGAATATGATGTTAAGATGTTGAGGAGCTCGATGGCGCAGTGGTTAAAGCGCCCGGTCTACGAGTGCTGAGGTAAAGCAACTTTCGCAAAGGCCGATCATCGGATGGCTGACCAAAAATTTATAATCTCGACCTCCTCCGTGCTTCGGAAGGCACGTTAAGCCGTTGGTCCCGGCTGCATTAGCAGTCGTTAACAACCACCAATCCGCACTGAGCCCGCGTGGTGGTTTATGGTCCGTCCTACCTATGCATCCATTAGGATGGCTCGTGCCCCAGCAGTGGGGACATTAAATGAGCTTATATGATAAAAGAACACTTCAATGATTGAAGTATTCCCGAAAAAGCCTTAAAATTTACAATTAAATTGCTAACGGGCTTTAGGTCAAAATTCTCTTGTAGACACATTAGTATTCAAAATAGTTACCTATGTAATACTGTTTCCAATTTTATTAAGACAGCTCTAACAGTCTGTTTCGCTCTAGAAACTTTTGGGCCATCTTCTTTTTTATACTTGTACTTTGTTTTTAGGGTTCCGTAGCCAAATGGCAAAAAACGGAACCCTTATGGATTCGTCATGTCTGTCTGTCTGTCTGTCCGTCCGTATGTCACAGCCACTTTTTTCCGAAACTATAAGAACTAATAACTGTTGAAACTTGATAAGTAAATGTATTCTGTAAACCGCATTAAGATTTTCACACAAAAATAGAAAAAAAAAACAATAAATTTTGGGGGTTCCCCATACTTAGAACTGAAATTCAAAATTTTTTATACGTGTGGGGTATCTATGGATAGGTCTTCAAAAATGATATTGAGGTTTCTAATATCATTTTTTGTAACTTCCTGTAACTTCTAAAATAAGAGAATGAAAAAACTAAAACAAAATATATGATGTACATGCAAACTTCCACCGAAAATTGGTTTGAACGAGATCTAGTAATTAGTTTTTTTTTAATACGTCATAAAGTACGGAACCGTTCGTACGCGAGTCCGACTCGCACTTGGCCGGTTTTTTTGTCTAGTATTATGCAATTACAATTACACGCATGGCAAGTGTGCTGTAAATCGCGTGCCCTAGAGAAATCAGGCGATAGAGATTTAGAATTAAGTGCTGGGCTCACCAGTTATGTTGATAACAGACTTTACACAATTTGTGTTGTAGTGGGTAGGGTAGTGGAAACCAGTGTTCGATACATTTTTCCTTTAACCTTATACTTGGCAGAGTTATTTTTTGTGAAATTTTTTGTATAAAATGTGTTCTTAGGAATATTCAGACTTTTTTTGGAAGTTAGGTGTCTCACTATGAAAAGAATAGGGTTAATGATTATAAATAAAGGTCAGCAACAGAATGTTGACTCTAGCAACAAAAGAAAACAGACCACATACGAGATGCTGGCCTCCAGTAAAATTTCAATGAAATCACACTAATATTATAAATGCGAAAGTTTGTGTGTATGTGTGTATATTTGTTTTTTTTTTTGAGAGATTGTTGTTTGCCTCTAACGGCATTTTCAGCTTCACCGGGCTTGTTTGGGGGCGGCGAGGAACGTAAAGGGTCCCACAAGCCGTGTGAAACGAATCACCTTCGGAGGTTTTCTAGAGGGAACGGCATCGCGCACTACATGTCTGTACCTGGTATAGAGCGCGTGTGAACCGGTTCTTCGTACCCTTGTTCTACGAGTACGGTGTCTTGGACCTAAACTTCTGTAAATGTGTAGTGTCATTAAGAAGATCGGGCGGGTATATTTGTTGCTTCTTCACGCTGCAACGGATGGATGGATTTGGATGAAATTCGGCATACAGATAGTTTAGAACCTGCATTAACACAAAGAATACTTCTTATCCCGATATTCCCACGGGAACGGGAACCACGCGGGTGAAACTGCGGGCGGCCGCTAGTTCTTTATATAATTAATTTTTTTTTGTGTCGAAAACCGGTGTCAGACACTGGGTTACTGTGTCAGTCATTGGTGCCACTACTTAGTATTAGGTCTTTACCTATGAAATTGACGTTTTGTTTGAAGATTTTTTATAACATAAAGTTTTTCATACTAACGTATTTTCAATTTTCTTAGCATCTATTTATGTTAAAACTATAAAAATTGTAGGGTATTGTGTTTGTTTCACTTGCTAAATATCATCATCATCAACATCAGCTCATTCATGTCCCCCCTCCGCTGGGGCACGAGCCATATTTACGGATGGATAGGGAGAACGGTCATAAACCACCAAACGGTCCCAGTACGGATTGGTGGTTGCTAACGACTGCTAATGCTGCCGGGACCAACGGCTTAACGTGCCTTCCGAAGCACGGAGGAGCTCGAGATGATAAATTTTTAGTCACCCACCGATAACCGGTTTTTGCGAAAATTGCTTAATCTTAGCACTCGCAGACCGGGCGCGTTAACCACTGCGCCATCGAGCTCCTCTGCTAAATATAGCAGCTCTTAAAAAGAAAAAAAATAAAGTCCTTCAAAGCTACAATGAAATAAAAGGTCAATTCCGCTAACAAAAAAAAGAAGTCAATTTTAAAAACAGATTGGGCCATAAAGACACAAAATTAAAAATAATTGTTATTACTGAAGCTTATGTAACACATTCTTTATTAAATGTGTTTAATAATATTAACAACCGGTATTGAATTTTAGAAGTAATAAACATATTAATGAGTGGGAAAAAACGTGAATTTCATAGGTAAGGACCTACTATTTAAGTTACAAACATTGTCGAACTAACTATAAGTGGCATAACGATAAAGGATATTCATCGAATTGCAAAGACGACTATCTTTAATAACTATAACACTATAGTAATATAAAAAAATTACTTAAAAAAATCCTCGGCCTCGGTAGCTCAGTGGTCAGAGCATTGGGCCGGGTTTCCAAAGGTCCTGGGTTCGATTCCCACTCGAGCTTCCTGAGGCTGGTAGATTTTTTTTAAGTAAAATTTTATCTTGTAACCATATATCGCATTGTGATTGCAAAATTTAAAATCATAAAACTATAATAACACTTACTTATAGCGAAGCGATCATCGCGCGTCGGATACGCGTAAGATTTGAATTTAAAGATTAGAATAATAATTCCCACCGGATACTTTGTCTAGTAACAAACAGCAGTGTCTTGCAACGAGTAAGACACCCTATTAAATTACTAGTCATAAAGGCGTACCAAAGGCGTTTGAGTCGTAAACGCGTAGATTACATCCATGGTTTCATAAACGTTTATAGGCTGCGAAAATTAGCGCTGATATGACATCAAGCTTCTTATCTTATCTTAGTGGGGCCTGCTGAGGTTACCCTCTCCCAGAAGCACTTTGAACCATCGGGATCTTATGTCCAACCCCATCCTTTCACTCTTCTTCCTCACTAAACATAGATGCCATGAGTTTGGCAACGTCTTTGAGAGCGAAGAGCCAGAAGTCTTCTGGTTTCGAATAGGATGATCCCAGGAGTCCCATTTCTTTCCGTTTCCTCTCCACATGACGTATACAAGCTGTTTGCTAATGGATGCATTCTGTGGAGTATTGGGTTGTGGCATAGTGCCCCAACCCAATACTGGCTGGTCCACCAGTTAAAAGTCGCTCAGCGAGCTATGGAAAGAGCTATGCTCGGAGTTTCTCTGAAGGATAGGATTCGTAACGAATACATCCGACAGAGAACCAAAGTCATCGACATAGCTCTAAGAATTATCAAGTTGAAGTGGCAGTGGGCCGGCCATATCTGGCGAAGAACCGACAACCGCTGGGGTAAACGTGTTCTTGAGTGAAGACCACGACTCGGTAAACGTAGTGTAGGACGACCTCCGGCCAGGTGGGATGATGACCTGCGAAAGACTGCAGGCAGATGCTGGATGCGTCAAGCTGAAGACAGGGCGCTATGGCGCTCATTGGAGGAGGCCTATGTCTAGCAGTGGACTAAGATAGGCCGATGATGATGATGATGATGATAGTGCCCTGTCAAGGCACCGATAATTAATCATCATTAATAACCATCAAGCTACTAGAATTTGGCCAAAAGAACTCCATTCAATTTTTGCTCTCTAAAGTTTACGCAAACGCTACACATTGAAATGACACAACTTTTACAGATCTACTCGCGCGATCTACGCAATCTACTCTATTTTGATTTTATTTATGTGATATGAATGATATATGAAATCCGTAAAAGTTGTTTCATCCCATTTACTACAGGAATAATTAATTTATCATCATCAGCTCATTTTATGTCCCCACTGCTGGAGCACGAGCCTTCCCTATAGATGGATAGGGAGAATGGGCCATAAACCACCACGCGGGCCCATTGCGGATTGGTAGTTGTTAACGACTGCTAATGCAGCCGGGACCAACGGCTTTACGTGCCTTCCGAAGCACGGAGGAGCTCGAGAACATAAATTTTTGGTCACCCATCCGATGACCGGCCTTTGCGAAAGTTGCTTAACCTCAGCACTCGCAGACCGGGCGCGTTAACCACTGCGCCATCGAGCTCCTCGGGCTAATTAATTAATTAATTTAAATCAATAAAATTCATAATAAAATTAATAAAATCTCTTCTTAAGTTTCATCTGGGTATTGTTTATCGTCTGACACTAGTTACTTTTAAGGAATTCAAAACATTTATCGTTATTTACATATGTGATCATGAATATCAGAGATGTAAATACTAAATATGAATCGAGATGACTGTAACGTGTATCAGGTTCCGTGGTTTTATTTTACTGTAATGCATAGTAAGAACATTGAGAGGTTGGGAGAAGGTTGCGATCGCTGCGCCAATTTAGTTTTTTTAGGTATAGAAAGTACAATTATGTAAAAATATTATATAACTACGTTATTAAAGATAAGACAGATCGAAAACTAGTTATAGCTAAAAAAATATACAGTTTAAATTTTGCCAATGCGTACGAGAATGTCTACCATCATATTTATTCTTTTGGAAAATTAAAAAGAAGAAGGAAGTTGTATTATTGGTTAATCGATAACACTTTCTATGACATAAATGGGTTTTTTTATAATACTGAAATGTACACAAATATAGTAGGTAGGTACCTAGTATGTTATGTAGGTACGAGTAGGTGCATGCATAAGATCTTTCCTCAATCCTAACACGAGTTTTAATGATACCACACCTTGAATAACGATAACGTTCCACCATCTCGCTGGTGATCTCCAAGCGGTGTGAGTCAACTGTGAAACAATTGATCGATCATAAACTATCGCAACGGTGCACACACAGTCATCATATCGGCGATTGAGTTTTGACCAAACTAATAACAATCCACGGTCAAGAAACCAAAACAAGCGAGCAGCGACACATTCAGTCCATTGTCGGCATCCGATCCGCCAACGCCGTGTGTAATTGGTGCTATAAAACGAAAAAAAAAAAACAAATTGGAAAGAAAAGTTTTCTTCAAGGAGGTTTTATTGTTCGAAAATGTTCACCGCCACGAGCTGATATGGGAAGTGAAAGAAACAAGCGGAGATGATGACTCGATACGCTCTATTCGCCGTTTTCTCCATTCTCACAGTTATTACTTTACAGGTGAGTTTTATGTTGGTAGCAAACGTAGTGATTAGTGATACGAGTTCAAAAAGAGCAGGTTGGGAGATAGCGTGATGATTATTGAGATTGATAATTGATAGTTTTTACGTTAATCAACTTAAAAAATGATGCATAGCAACTATGAAAAAACTAAAAATCTTCGATATGGAAAATCGAGTCTTTCTTTAAAAAACTTCGGGAATCCTACTAGTCACTTATTAAAAGACGATTTACAGCCATAACAGTTTCATATTGCTATTGTTATTATTATAGTTATTTGACATTTTTCTACCGAGGCGAATCAATACATAAGTAGAAAAGAAAAGAATTAAATGCCTAACTTTATTTCTTTAAATACTGCTCAGCCAAAAGCCATCTAATTGATTTACTTAAGTTAAAAGATCAACGTCTACGATATCGTCAGATAATGGAGTTACCTTTATAATTACTAATGCCAATAGAATATTAAGAGGTATAGAAGTAGTAATTTGTCAAGTACTTACCAGTAAAGTCAAAGATAAATATTGCTTTCAATATTATAGCGTTAAAAATGTTTAGTTTATCAAAATTTAAACCATAAAAGTTAAGAAAACGGACAGAAAATAACTAAAAGCAACCAGAATTTAACGCGGTAATTATGTTTAATGAAACACAAAGAAAAGTCCAAAGTTTACTTTTTACGAAAGCTATTTATTCAACACCGTACAAAAAATTAGTAGCTGGTATTGCCTGCACTTTCCGCATTTATACCGAACTCGTAAACTTTATGCTCACTTTGGAGCAAGCAATGACTCTAAGCGTTCTGCTTTCTTTTGTTTCTTTGATTGTCATTTCATTGTTTTTATTGGAACAAGTGATCTTGAAATTAGCAGTAAAAGTTAAACGATTTTATGTGACCATGAAACAGAAGAAAGACGGTGCTCCTGAAAGGAATGTATTCGCGTTTATAATATAAAATCATGAAGCTTTCATATTTATTTAAATTCGCCTGAGATTTTAATTTATTTATACTTATTTATCTTGTGATAAGACTCGTATCAACCTTAGGTACGATTCGAAATATAAAGAACTACATTCAGGAAATGCTAGACTTTGACCTAGCATTATGGTATGTGACGAAGTTGGAAGCCTACTTCACGCGAATTTTTCGCTACTGAAGTTATTGAAGTTATCTTATCTCTTACTGCCCGAACACAACAATGATGTTTACCGGAACACAACAATGACATTTACTAGCATTGTTGTTTTGGTGAAAGACTTCGATAAGTTTGAAATAAGCCAGGTGGCCTCAGAACCAGCCGGATAGACAGCGATAGCTCTCTGGTTCGTAATCAACAACCGAATTCACATTATGTATTTCAATTAACATTAAGATCATTAATATAAACATAATTATTTTTACTAAATTCTAGGTATAAGCTGATAAATAGAATTTTGTTAAAATTAGCATACTATTTCTAGACCACAGACTTCCAAGACAACCTTATAAATGGATACAGAGCCCTAATAGCGGACATCCAGGTTCGCACGCAGAAGTCCAGGGAGGACATGGACACCCTTGTGTCACAGATAAAGCTATTGATGAAAAACGAAGCGGACAAAGCCATCAACTACATGACCGTGTACTTGGAGCAGATATCGTTATACTTTCAGGTAAATTTTGAGTTATTTTAAAACAAATTTCATTAGGAAACTAAGCTTCGTTTTTTCGTGAATCTATCCAACTACCAAACACAGAAAGAATATATATAAAATCAAAAACTTAAGGACGTTTTAAACCCTCAATAATGTCAAAAAGACAGATTCTCCTTAACGTTGCAACTCTTTGTTTGCATAGATAGACCGTACGTTTAATACTTAAGTCTCGTTCATATTTTGTTCGATCGAGATTCTTCTTGGACAGTTCTTGGAATTAAGAACTGTTGAATCTTTAAACGAAATTCGTTATGTATTACAAAGTTTTCCATGTGATAGTGGTGGGGTTGTCCTGTTACCTCATTGGGGACAAGTTTATGAATATAATTATTAACTTATTTATGTACTATATTTTCAGGTTATCATTCACGATAGAAAGCCACGCAACGGTACATATTGTAAAGAGACTATCGTGAAACTGCTTGGCGAAAACTTGCAGCTCGCAGACGAGAATGTCACGCTATGTCTCGCTTTGGGATACCAGAGAGTACAGAGGTTGCCAGGTATAGTCGATACTTTCTAATTATTTTGTTGCTGTGCATATAGTTAAGTAGAGGAATTTGGGCAATAAAGGATTCATCAATTAAAGACAGTTTAGATACGTTTCTTGTCTCTAGAGAAAGCACAATGTTTTCAAATCTCTTTTATACTTGGTTTATGTATTTTGTTAGACTGGGCAGGTACGAAAGACATCAGTGACTTCAATCTAGAAAGGAACCTTGATTCATATATGTCTCCATTCAAAAAATCTTGCTTTCTTTAACTAAATTTTCTTTTTTTAATTAAAAATACCTCAGAATTGGAATTCTTATAATGTCGCTATAAAATTGCCTGTTTTTAAGTTAAATAGAACAAAACAATTAAAAGCATAAAAATATAGCCCGCACATATTTTTCGACACAACAAAATGTATCCGTGAACAATTAGAGACTGTTTACTCATTACAACATCGTGTTGACGGAAAGTCCTGTGCTCACAAGGGCCCATTGTCACCGCACACGGCACAGTTTTATTTTGCGCGGCTCTTCCTTGTTTGGGCTCGCCGCCATTTCCTTTTGTGCAGGATGTGTCCAAAACAAACGCAGCCGTAATAATAGCAACTAGCGAATGTTTTGGATACAGGCAATGTGAATTTAGTTCGCCTTCTGCGTTGTGACCTACTTTAGTTAATTATATAGGTCACTAGGTATAGGTAAAATTTTGTTTTTATTTGTAATGGTGGCTTGAGAAAATGCTCTAGAGTAGAGTTAATTATTACCGAGGACTTCTACTTTTGGATTTAAGTTTCCACATGCTACCTGTAGATCCAGAACTCATTTACCGATGGATGTGTAAACTACGTGTGAACATATCATCCAGATACAGTTTTGTTTAAATAGGGGTCGTATTTTTATCTCTTGATCCTAAAACCAACACATTCTCCGAGTAAACTCTTGTATTCAAAAAACTAAGAAGGTACTAACAAGTGAAATGTATTATAAAAATTCACGTGACAACAATTTAGCTGAGCAATATAAGGAGAGTATAAAAACGTAGGTTTTCAAGAATTATAACCAATTCGCATAGTTTTAGTTTTGCAGATTGCATGCATTTACAATTTATCCTAGCAACTTGTTTATTCTGCCCTTTTTCTCGATGACACGATTATTGAAACAAACTGAGGAAAAGGGTAATGTTGTAAAGGTGAAAGTTAAAAACTACGATAAATATTATTACAAAACATAAATAAAATGTAGAAGTACGATTTGTAACTTTCACAGTTATTTTTTTTAACACAGTGGTATCCAATAGTAAATAAAAGATTATATTATTGAATCTATATAAATATGGGTTCAAATTACTTATGTTTATAAGGATAATATTTGTTAATGCTGTTATCCATCACGTTTTGCTTACTGGCGTATCTCACAGACCGGAGTCTATTTGAATAATAAAAAAGGATTATATTTTGTCAACAGCAATTCTATCCCCTTATATGCCTTAATGCTATCCCCAATTCCACCAATTTCATACAGTAATTTTCAAGTAGGTAAACTTATGTCTTGACATTTTGCGTTTGCTCCTGCAAAGTTTCTTGGTTGACTCTGTTTTTATAGCCTTATGTTGACTTTACTGCCCACAAATTATAAACTTAAAATCTTTTCTCACTATTTGAGCGTAGTTGTATTTCCTCAGTTAATGAAAATTATTGTCCCAAAGGTATCCTTTTAAAAGTTAAATCCACTGCTAGTTTAATATTTCCTTGTATTTATGCAGAGAAACTACAAGTCCACTTCGAGACCCTGGAGAATCTGAAAAAGTACTCGGCTTCGAAACTGTTCGAGTGCCAGAAGCAACAGCAAGTGGGGGGGAACTGCTCCCATGAGAGTCAAGACTTGGAAAGGACTGTTGTAAGTAAACCATTTTTACGCTTATCAAAAGTAATAAAGAAGTTTGACTTTCAAAACAAAGGAAACAATTTGGCATATCGTTATGGATCATCAGAAGCACGAATCAGAATTGAGCAAAAATCAATCAGCGGGCCGTAATTATGATTGGTGAGATTTCTTTTCCAACTTGAAATATAAAAGTTTTCAATAATCTGGGTTAAGTGGTAAATAGTGATATTATTTTGAAACTGACATCAGAAGGCAACCAGGATTTGGTGAAGAAGGAGAAATTGCGATCCTAACTTTTCTTAAGAATAAAAATAGAGCTTTGTAGTAATATTCATTGATTGTAAGATTCAGTCATGTAATCATTAACGAAATTTAAAATTTGAGAACAATAGTTAATATGAGAGCACGTAATCACAACTTAATCGTAGCGATATTCCGGGAATCCATGTGTTAATACAATAACAATCGCACTACGTTTTCGAAACATTGCAATATACTAATAAAGATATTATTTTAGCAGCTATTTAAGGATCTATAGGTGCTATCGATGTTACACTTGTAATTCACAAGTAACCCCTTTCTACGGTACCAAACAGTATAGGTACTGTTTGTCATAGGTGACGTCATTAATTGCTTGAGTTGCATTGTATGACGCTGAATTCGATTATGCTAACAGAATTATGCGTGTTTGCGAAAAATAGTTTCCATATTACCGAAAACTGTAGGAATGTTAACTGCTTTGTAAGTACTGTATTTAAGTTACTATAGTTAAAGTGTATTTGAGAATGTTTAACCCGACCCTACAAATAGTACTCATAATGTTGATGTAAGCGCGAATTGTTTTGAAAACGACACGATTGCTTTGAACGACATTAGGTTTGAGAGTGAAGGAAGTATACATACAAAATAAACAAAACAAATTGTTAAATAAATATTAAATTTTGACCATAATAACTCAACAACAAGTCCATGGTTACGTCCGGTGACGCTGAAAATTACGTCGGAGGCAATCAGCAAACTCTCTCTAAAAAACAACATCATGGAAATGAAACCATTTCGGATCTCTACCAAAATGTACTCTACTATTTTTTATGTTTTCTCAAGAAGTTAATGTAGGCTTCTGTTAATAAAGTTGATATATTGATATCTGCAAACATATTTATTGTAATATCTCGTGGATATAAAACCATTCTAGCAACATAAAGTGAATCCATCCAAAGCCTCTGATATACGATGCCATAAATAATCAGGTTAATTAAATTTCAAAACAAAGTTTTAGTACCCACCAGATAAAAATGTAATTACGGTTGTAGGCTATAATCATGGCGAGAAATCCAAATGGGTCAGTATAATGAAGTACTTAACTTAACAAACAAGTAATTGGAGATGCACTTCTGGGATCAGTCTATACAAAATCAGAGGACTCCAGGCTCTTCGCCCTTAAAGTTATTGTCATACTTATGGCACTGAGGAGGAAGAGTGAAAGGACGAGGTTGCACAAGGAAACCTCGGCAGTCCCTACTAACATTATACGATAAGCCTGAAGATAGGATATTTTTTCTAAGGATCCACGACGCCGATTTTAACACTTTAACAGCCAACTATTTTAAAGCGCACCTTTCCTGGTACGCCGGCAATTTTTGGCGATATTGTAAGATTTATAAAATAAAAACTAGTTGTAATAAGTACATCTATATATATTTTTTTTATTCATTACACCGAAGTTACACGCAAATCACGTACCACGGACGTCATTTTAAAACAAACGCTAAGAAAGTCAATGTCGTACAGAGGACGTGATCAGCGTCCTGAGCCGATTCCACCCACCCGTACCCAGTACGTGATCGGCTGTTAAAGTGTTAGAAATAGTAAAACTTCTTATTAAATAATTCTCTTAATTACTGTTTTGTTCTTTCAGTTCCTGTATGAAACCTCACCGTTCCCAGTCGTTATGGCGGAGATCGCGATTCATGGCTTTAAGGAGGTATCTGACCTCAGTGTCTGCCTCAAAGACATTATCTCCCGCATGATGACCCACTCAGTGAAGGTCATCGGTGACTTCAACAGGTGCATTCATAACATTGAAATGCCCAAGCTCAAGTATCTACTGAAGTTCATGAAGAAATACGCCTGATAGAACACCTTGGTGCGTGTACAAAGTGAACTAATGGGCTTATCCAACCTTTTTTCAGATATAAGTATTAATTTGTTGTCACATTTCAAAAAATCTGTCATTGTTTTTTATTCGTTTGCTCTTAATTTGTAAACAGAAATTAGTTTTTTGTTAATTTGAATGATGTGAGAAGTCGTTACTCAAAATACGGGTGTAGATAAAACTAAATAGAAACTTGTTATTATTGTGCTTGGAGGGCATGAACAATACTAGTTATTTAGTGAACATTCGAACTTTTCGAAGTCTATATTTAGTTTTATCAGTGGCAAAATTAAAATTAAAAATAAACTAAGTCGTTTTATCAATAAAAATTATTTTCATAAATTAATTATGTAACAAAGTATATCAATAGCCAAATATCAATAATAATCTTTTAATGTTGTTGTTTTTGATAATATTGACACAGTTACGGTACTAACAAACATTTAGAATAAAATACTTTTTTGATTTATTTAGGAAATGTAAATAAAAACGTTAATTATGTTTGTACTAAGATAACTTACGATTCATAACTATTAACAAGATTGTACTAAAATGTAAATTACGATTTATAAATAAATATATACACGTATAAATTATGATTTTTGTGTAATTTCTTGAACTTCTCCTAATAATTATGAAATTGTCGCAAAGGGCACGTACTTGCTTGCTTTGTACTCACAACTAAAATAATAAACGATAAATATTGACAGTAAACAATATTTTGTCAATAATCATACATTTCATTATTTTTAGGTTTTCCTAGGACAAGTTTTTGCATAAGACTTTTATCCCAAAGTAAGTTCAAAATTTTCGATAAACATTTCCTCAATAAATGAATTATTCAACACAAAAATAATTTTTCAATTCCAACCAGTAGTTCCCGAGATTAGTGCGTTCAACCAAACAAACAAACTCTTCAGCTTTATAATATTAGTATGATATAAAATTTATCTATGAGTTAGGTTACTCGACTGACTGAACCAGTAGTAACGAACTAATCTACTTATCGAAAGAATTAAAAGCTCATCCAGAAAATTTCAAATAAATCCGAAAAAGCTAAAACAGTATACTTATTTAGATCCTTCTATCTTGGCACACAAAGGAGGTTTCACAATGCCCACGTAAATAGGTTATTCAAATATAAATACGCTGACTCAGAATTAATGAAAACATCGAGCTATTTTTTTATTTGTCCTAAACATGAATTTCTGTAACGTAACTATTGACGAAACACAATAGTGACGTCATAGTTTGGCATTCCTATACAATTTCTACTAAAAACATATTTTTAAAAGTTGTTTATATATTTATTTATTTATTTATTCAGTTTAGTACAAAAGGCGGACTTAATGCCAAATGTCATTCTCTACCAGTCGACCTAAGGGCTATACAGAAAAATTGGTAAGCGGTGCGACAAAGAACGTAAATGAAACATATACTACATAAATTTAAAGAACTGAAATATACATATTAAGGTTATTACTAGTTAAGTACATAAGTTTATAGTTTCTCTATTGACTGACCAGTCAACTGCCCAATAAATAGATAGGTATAGATCGCGCCAAACTTCTAGTCTTCTCTGAAGTTGCTTCGTTGCGCAGCTGTACAGTCACGCTCTACCGCTCGTCTCCGCCTTCGCCCTACTAACGCCTATTTTTTACTACTGCGACGCGAATCGCGCCAACTTCAGAGGGGACTAGAAGTTTGGCGCGACATATACTGCCTCACTAGTTGAGGGTTCCGGGTAAAGTGCGTTTTCACTTTCGGCCTTCTCATCACTTAACATCAAGTGAGATGAAGGATCTTGGCTCACGGGATAGGTGATCAAATAAAATTTTCATAGACTTCATCGTTCTTCGGTAGGTATGTTTAACTGTTGGGCCTAGTTTAAGCTCTTCTGATGGCAGTCGTTAAACCCCTTTTATTTAACAATTGTTTTAAAAGGTCCGCAATATTTTTCTGGACAAGGCATATAGATAAAATGGTAACCGATATATTTTAGGGATTGTTTAAGTAAAATTAAATTGCTTCTTGATTTTTCTTTGAATAAATTACGTGATATTTTGTGTGCCATGATAATACAAAGATAACATATTCGAGTACTAATACCACATGAGTGAAACTCATGTGCTAATACTGTACCTATCCTATTAAATTATGATTCAACTACTTTCATTGTTATCCTTCAATCTCATCAATATTCTATCAAAATAAGTTTTCCATTTCATTTTATCACAGAGAACCCACAAACCTGATATCAGATTTAATAAATTTTTTTGTTAACAAAAACATAGGTCATTGTGGAGAATAACATAATTTCGTTCTGGTGGGTATTATGCCTGCTTATTGGCTCAGTGAAATAAATAAAATTAATAGTAAAAAGCCAGATTCAGACTACACAAAGACTTTGTAAATATATCTTCATGTTTAAATAAATAGGTTTCGTTGAAGAAAATACTATTTGCAAGACACGCACGCTACATAATTTTAATGTCGAAAATATCAGGTAAGTTGTTTCATTTAGCATTTCCTGCTTACGCTTATTATCTGGTAATGTAATGTGGTGAGACCAGAAAACTTAATTTGCTACCCAAATGAAAGCCATTTGCAAGTTAAAAAGTTCATACAAAATATTTTTCACTTCTTTTTTTTCTCTAAAGACGTACCAACCATTTAATTTATACAGCACGTTACTAGGCGGCTGGATTATATGCCGTAGTAAATTGTTACATAATTTGTCATTCTTAATGGTTTTACAGATAAGCTTTGATATCGCGATAGCGGTATTAAGTCATTGTGAATTACACGATAAGCGTTGTCAATATAAGTTGTAGTTAATGTTATGCTGACAGTTGAGTTATGTTGGGGATATATAATACCACAACTTAGATAACAACCACGAAAAAACACATACAGAAAACTATAAAAAAAATATTAACGGAATTTTAAAAGGCTCCGGCTAAATAATAATATTAAGCCTAGCGCGGCTTAAAACAATGTTTCTAGAACGTTTTGGCTCATTAACAACTTAATTAAAACACAATTTTCATACTCCACGTTCGTTATGAGGTAATTTGGTAGAAAAATATTTATTTTAAATTATTCTACTTACCAAAGTAATCGGAATATCAGCTGAACACGGTTGATACTTGAGTAGCCTGCTGAATCTAAGAGTTCGTTGGGCCATCGTCAAGGGACCTACGGGTCGGGACACGTGTATGAGCGGCGAGGGCGGCGGGTGAGCGGGCGGCGACGGCGCTGGCGGGATAGTCCGACGCACAGTCTCCAAGGGCACCGTTCTAGCGATCAAAGAGTCGCTGCCGACCGAAGTGGCACTACCACTAAACATATTCATCAGATCACCTATAGAGCCGCCGCCGCTTGAGCCACCGCCACACCTCAATTTATCCAAATCCGTCAAACTAGACCCTCTACGCACTCGCAGTCGCGAACCGGTTGCGTTTAATCGATTCTGAAAAGTCTGGTCGCGTCGGACGTCCGCCTCGCTCACCGCTTGCGCTTTACGACTCCGCACCATATTGAACATTACAATTTACAACATTACACTGCAAAGTCCACACCACCACTGAACGTTAGCACCTGAGCTGAAGGAAATTTGCATACAAATTGGTACGATAGGTGCGCTCGCGCCGCGCAATCAATAGGGCCACGGTCGCCCGCAGGATGCCGCTATCGCGTCCTCGCACGTTTCCGTCGCAAACGCTTGCGCAACATTCTCGAACGGTTTTTAAAAAGTTTCGAATTAAAATTTCTCCCACTTTTCCGTTCCTGAGGGGTGTTTGCGGTCCGAAGGCTGTTCACTTACTGAACAGTGCGTGGTAATGTATGTGCGTATGGCTAGAGCAACTCAGCTGAACTAATGAGGTGATCGAGTTCAAAGGCGTCGCGGGACTCGGCAGGCGACCGGTACTTAGCCCCCATACAGCGGGATACAACAACTGCGGATATGTAATAAAAAAGGGAAGCTACACATCGAGCGAATTCGATAGTAAATGCCCGAAGGACACAATTATTCTCATACAAAATATATAAGATTTCCTCTGAGTTAAGCAAATAAAAAAAAAAATATTTAATAATATTTGTTCCTGTAATTAACTTATTCTATATTTAGAAAAGATGATAACACTTTAACAGTAATATAAATACAACATAAAGACACCCTATAACGATATATACAATACCTAAATGGACATCAAAGTAAGTATTTATAGCATAAAGCTAATTAAGCTGCATAAAGTCTATTAGTCTATAAACTCGTACTTCAAACATAGTAAAGTTCGCAGTTACCAACACAACATAACAGTACTGTAAACTTGAGATATGAGGCCAGTTTCAAGCATTCCCAACGTAACCTATTCACTAAACACGTTCCCTCAACTTATGTCATCGGCAGTTAAACAACTTGGCTGCTAATAAATAACACATAAAGCTCAATAAAGCGTTATTTTATAGCTAAACTTGTTAAATGACAGCGCAGCCTCAAGCGTTGGGCATTCGAAAATGACCCTTGAGGATTTAGACACGAGTAATAGATGTAACTTCAGAATAATAACTAAGTTATTGTTCGGAGGACGTAACCATTGTGTTTTTTTTAATGCATCATTCATTTGTTTCCATAGAACAAAACTTGAATTAAGTATAAGTACTACTTTGACGTTCTTGGCGGGAAAGTGAAGAGCCATGTATGCGGTTTTTTTTTTCTAAAATTTGTGCTATATCAAATATTAATGTGAAATAATGGTGGATTATTAACCGTTAAGTGTTCGTGAGTGTGCATGAGTGTTGGCAAATGAAACAAAACAGTGCAACGTCACTTTTCAAATTCTCTCAAGAAGTCCGCCCGAGGACTTAGTAAAGCCCCACATCTTTACTGAGATACTCGAGGGGTTGGGGGGTATATCATTTCTCATTATCTATCATCATTGTTTATTTATGTATTACTTGTAAGAAAAATTACTTTGGCACTGGCTAAATGGGCTAATCGCACGAAGCCATCAACAAAAGGAGGAGAAAAAAAAGTACTACTTTATTATTTTGACGACCTCCGTAGCCGAGTGGCTTGCACATCGGACTTTGGGCGGCGCTAACTCTGAGGTCCCGGGTTGGATTCCCGGTCGGGTCAATGTCGGAAACTAACCTTTCGTATTGTGTCGGGTCTGGGTGGTTGTGGTACCATCGTTGTACCTGATTTCCATTAAATCAGTGCTTTAGCTACTTGGGATCAGAACAATGTATATGAAGTTGTCTAATATTTAAATTTGTTTAAATTTAAATATTTATTTATGGTTAACCACTTTTGATTTTGTTGGCAACTATAGGTATTTCTGTCCCCTTCATTCCGATCACTGCTTCGTCATCATCATCATCAGCCCCTCTCGACCCACTGTTGGGCATAGGCCTCTCTTTGCTTATCCTCTTTGTATTTTTGTTTCACTGCGTATCATAGACTTATTATAAAATGTTTTTGTTGCGAACAAACTTATTAGAAGATTAATTTTCGTTTTTAAATAATTTGACGTCTTTTCTACCTAAGTTTGATTTGTGAAAATTTACCAATTAAACTTTTTACTTGTTTAAATACTCTTGAACAGAGAATTTGATACATTATGTTAATGAGTATAAACTTTCTTACAAGAATCAAGGTCAACTTTTGAAGTACGATACTTTTTACTTTAATGAAGTCATTAACGAGCATATTTTTTAATATCATAATAAATGTGCTGTTAGTTCTGTAAACTTGTTATGTGTTCTAACCTCGCTATTGGTATAGATTAGCGTTTTATAACCTGAGTTGCCATTTAAAAAGAAAAACACAAACTATAAAATATCCGATATATATCCAGAGCGTCATATGAACAAGAGGAACCTACTATAAAGAGGTCATAACTTACGCGGACCCAACGTGAAAAAAAGGGAACTATATTCAATTTTTTTTTTCGAAAATACCGTAACTAAACTTAATCTGAATCCTCCAGAGTCACACTGCACTTCTTCAGACAATTTGAACATAGAATTGTAGGAATATTGCAGAAATTTTATAATAATAACAAGCTGATGCATAGTAGCTTGTTCCATTTTCCTGCCAATTATCTTACTACTGCAATTAAACGAATTTATGACACAACGTAATAGGAGCTCGTTCACATAAAGAGCAAAGTGTTTCAAGTCATTGATCTCAAAACTTAAAAATACACCCAATCGATTAAAGCTTATTTATACTTAAAGTTTATTTAAAAAAAAGTAAAGTTTATGGTATAGCAGGTAATGTTTTTATAACTATGTAAGTAGGTACTTCTAAAATAAACAATAAAATATTAGATTGCATTTGTGCTAATTCTTAATTTTTAACGTATTTCTTTATTTTTTTATATTTTTCTTGGTACGTGAGTTGCTTTAATCTCGAATGTATTATCAAAATTAAAGCTCGCGTTGCGTCGAAGCTGAGTTGTGGCACTCTTGTATTGTTTGCTTAGAAATCGTACTGTAATTCCTCAGTAAATACGTACAGACTACATAATTCAGTGGTCATTTTCCCCATTTTCTGTTCAAGGTTGACATTGAGAGGTCAACAGACTAAGCTGCTTACAGCGCTTTCGCATTTACTGGGCCCGTTAGCACAGCGGGATCGCCGTACTATTTGTTGCTAGATGCGCTTATCTTGTACGCTGGTATATGTATTATATGTATAACCAAAACAGTTATGCCATTTTATTTCTTTATCATTTATTGTACGGTAACAAATAAAATGTGAGATGTGACACACAGAAAATTGGGGTACGCAAGTTACATGACACTTACAAAAGTGAAGTAGGTACGATGAATTGGGAAGAAGTAAAACTTAAACAGTCCTGTTTCTGTTAATTTGTGTAAGTTATTATCAAAAAGCTTATCTTATCTTTTATGTAGGTGGCTTGTGTCTAAATCTTAGTCTAGATTCTGCTAAATCCTGCTTAAATCATATCTGGTATCTTTTTCAATTGATATTGCTAAAGACTTAGAATTATGTTTTAAGGATTTTTAGCTAAATTTAAATTATAGTACTAGCTGCCTTTGGATATAAAGGTAAAGTAGATTTAGTAGATGCTATTTTCTGAACAAATATTCTTCTAACAACAATTGGTCTTACACGTCCTCACCGCATGAAGGTCAACATAATTACCGTTCATCATCACCAGACAGCCTTAAGTGGTAAACCCTGCAAATCGTTATCACAATTTCCTAAACATCTATGTCACAGCAGGGGTAAGACCACCCGCTGTACTAGACAGCTATTACCTTACCAGATAATGATCCAGAAATTGCGAACGTAATGCTTAGTCATTAGGTGAATCAGTAGCGTTTTTGTTAAAGTAATGCAGTTCATTTTGTTGTGTGTTGTTGTGTGTTTAATTCCATAATTTGACGATAGTTTGAAGTAAGTCTTTTGCTAGAAACGGCACGTGAAAATAATGTGTACTTATTGGTAAATCGAAGCGTGATATTGAGAAGAGAAATATTTAATTAGAACTAAGTATTCATTTGAAAATATCATAGTTTTGTTACAACATGTTTTTAATTTAATGTACAAACGCCTGCACGTCAACGATCTCAACCTATCCAAAACTGACAAAATCTATACTAATATTGTAAAGCTGAAGAGTTTGTTTGTTTTTTGGTTGAACGCGCTAATCTCAGGAACTAATGGTTAGAATTGAAAAATTATTTTTGTGTTGAATAGTCCATTTATTGAGGAAGGCTATAGGCTATATTACATCACGCTATGACTAATAAGAGTGGAGTTAAAGCGGGTAAAACCGCGGATCACAGCTAGTTCTTTAATAAATGTTCAACCATTTGCCATATACTCGTACATAAAGTGCAAAGCCTATTAAGAAAATTTGACAGTTTGTTTGTTGGTAGTCTTATGTGCAGGCGTGTGTACGCTCCTGTAAATTATTCTTTATATTTATGTTACTTCCTACCTAACGAATAATTTTTCTTTTTCTATTTTAAATGTAGGTAAATTAGTTTTGTACTTAACAACATTTTATTTTATTTCCGTTATTTTTTATCTGAAATACAGCCAATCGAATGACTTACCTTGAAAGTTTCGCATTATTGTTTCTCCATTGAAGACGCAATTCATAAAAATAAAAACCTGCACCTGATAAAAACATTTAAAGAATTTGAAACGACAAAAGCAAATACAAAATTCATTGAATTCATTAAATAAATGATAACATAAGGAGTTAAATAAACTTGATTAACCTTTAAGAAAAATTTTTTGATAAATAAACACCAAATCAATAGAAATTAAAAATTGAAAAACTACATCAGTAAACAATAAAATCAACAATAACTTTGCTTTTGCCGTTATAATCAAGAAAATCACTCACGTTAAGCTGCATCACCACTTTGTTGTAGGCCCGATGCCACCATTGCTTCGGTGTCAGCTTCGGCTGCTCTGGCTGAAACTCGATGCGCTCTTTTTCAGCCCTCTGCTTATCTTGGAACACATTATCCTCTTCCTGATACTCCGCTTCATCAGTCTCATTAAACTGCTCCTGGTCTTCGAATTTCTCGTCCTCTTCGTGAAACGTTTCTTCCTGTTCGTGAAATGGTTCTCTCTCATCACGGAACTCGTCAACCTGCTCGTCGTAAGGTTCAGATTCATGAAAGCCGTTTGTTTGGTCTGGCACCTCATGGTAGGTAGTGCGTTCATCGTGGAATTTCACTTTGGATTTATCTGTAATAGCTTCTGTGGGAAAAATTTACGTATTAAGTATTTATCCAATGTAGGAGGATCTTTTTTGTAAGTTGTTAACTTGACCTTTTTTACTTATTCATTCAAATCATTATTTGCATGAACTTAAAGACAAAAATCTGTTTTAGCTCGACTTTCAAATAGTATTTACTTTAACCTTTTTTTCTCACTTATATTACAGAGGACCTTAAAATTAAAAAAAAAACAATTTACAAAACTATTGAATTACCTTCTTGTGTTGTCGGAACTGTAAGTTTTTCATCGTGATGAAAAGAACTCTGAGAAGTTCTGCGATCAACTATTGAAGGCGCTTGACTGTGATAGCTGTCTACCGAAGGCTTTCTCTTTTGTAAGCCATTCCGCGTAGGTGACGCAATCTTTTGCAGTCCACTTGGCTCCTGTGACAAACGCCTTTCTTCCGTAACATCTTCATGGATAGTATCGTGAACATAATCTTCGTCCCGAAACCTATCCAAGGAGGTTTTGTCACGGTCAATAGATTGATCGTATTCAGTCTTATTGTACTCGTCCTCGTAGGCACTATCGTCGTAACTCGACGGGGGTAAGTCTTCTGGAGCATCAGGTAACGTCCGTGTACGACGCACAGGGGGTCTTTGTATCGACTCCTGTCTTCTTAGCGACGGAGTTCGTGGCAAAATGACAGGAGTTGTTGAGGTTGTAACTATTGAAACTGGCACTAATGGTGAGACTTCTGGGACGGATGCGGTGATCGGTGCTGTAATTGTGCTTGTGAAGGGTGTAACTGGCGCAATTGCTGATGTAAACTGACTACTGGTTGTGGTTGTTACAACTGCTGGCGCAATAGCTTGACTTGCATGTGGAGGGGCAACCGCAGCAGCAGCGGCGCCAAAAAAGCTTCCTAGCTTTTTCGCACCACCTGCCATCAAGGAACCTAACGTAGCCGCTCCAGTAAGAACACTAGCTTGCAATTGTTGAGCAGGTTGTTTTTGTTGGTGTTGATATTGCTGCTGTTGGAGTTCCTGCTGCTTGAGCAGATCTTGTTGGTGCTGCTGTTGATGCAGCTGCATTGGTTGTTGTAAGTGCTGCTGTTGAAACTGAAGTTGTCCTTGCTGAAACTGCGGTTGTTGTTGAGTTGTTTGCACTTCCTGATATGGTTGCTCAAACGGTTGTTGATACTCAAAATCTTGTTTATTCTCATACTGATCTTGATAAAACTGATTTTGCTCATAACGTTGATCTTGTTGGTCAAACTGATATTGTTGTGTTTCTTCATACGGTTCACCATACTGTTGATAACCCTCTTGATACACATCTTGTTGACTAGTCAATGGTGGTTGTAATTTATAGTTTAAAATAACACTTTGCACAGATTTAGATATAACCGTATCTTCATCACTCGTCACAGGATATGTAAACGTTGTATCTGCATCAATCCATGACGACGGCTTTTGAGCTGTGGAAAGAATACGAAATAAATAAACAGAGCATTCGGCACACAGCTTATGAATTAATTGACACGACATTTGTCATGCTTAGTGTGTAACCAACTACTGATTATAATAACTATATTGTTATGATTGTTTTGTACCGGATATTTTTATCAGTTTATGTAATTGCTTTTAATGTCAATGTTATGAATACAACGCAAATGGAAGTTAATTTTTAGTGTCGGGAGAAATCATCAGGATCATCATCATCAGAAATTAACAAAGCATGATTTCGTTATCAGAAAACTAAGCACTTTATTATAATATGTTAGATTCAATATTACTGATTATGGTTAAGTACATATAATTTTACGCAAATTTTGTTGCGAACAAAATACAATTTGAAAAAAGTGTTGAAAATATTTTACAAGTTTTATTCGGCGGATTGGACAGAACCACGATAGCATAAGGTAGTGCAGTCTGACCCGGTATGTCACCAGGTGTGCTTCGTAAATTCATTATTACTGTTTATTAATCTTCTTATATTAAAATGTAGACAAGTAGTATATATTTACCTGCACCAGGAGGCGTGGCGTGTGGTGTTTCATCGAAGAAAGGCTGCATCCCATCTTCGTCGAAGCTGTGAAAAAATATCACCAATCTAGTAATTCTTTTTATTGATTATACCTATAGGTGATACCTTTAGATGGTCCCTTGTGCTTGCGCAAGGTTGTCTGATACCTACTTCATACCCTGACGATTGGTGGGGGGTGCCAGTATAAATTTTAAAGTCGTGTATAGCGGAGTTGTTATTGGTTATATCTATAGGGTCTTACAAATAAACAAAGAGTAAGTTTCGAATAGTTATCCCGTGTTTTGTCTCTTTTACTCTTATTTGAACCTTAGAGTTTAGAGGAGCTCGATAGCGCAGTGGTTAACGCACCCGGTCTGCGAGTGCTGAGGTTAAGCGAGGGTACGAGTATAAAGGTAAATCGCCAATCGTAGATTTGATTTTAACACTAGAACATAAACTACGATTTACCCGATAAAAATATGATAGATACTGCAGCATACTTGAAAAGGACTCGACTAAGTGAAAGCATAATATAATTAAATTTTATCGGTAATAAAAAATCACGAACTTACGTTACTTTTTAACTATTATCAATTTATTTTCAATTTGATGCATATTACTGAGCCAATATTTAAACACATAATATCAAATTATATTACCAAGCGACCCTATTAGCGATTTGAAAAAATAATGTATATTTTACGAGTAATTAAACTAAAACTTATTAGGGGCTTACGACATTCTTATTCAGCGCAGAACGCTCCACAGTCTGTCGCACCTGACCTGAGGCAACAGGCATGTTTTGTTTCATCGAACGTTGTGGTTTATCTTATAGTGTTAAAATCAAATCTACGATTGGATACCCCCTCTTAAGCAACTTACGCAAAGGCCGATCATCGGATGGGTGACCAAAAATGTATCATCTCGAGCTCCTCCGTGCTTCAGAAGACTCGTAAAGCCGTTGGTCCCGGCTGCATTAGCAGTCGTTAACAACCACCAATCCCTATGTTTTTGGCCCGTTCTCCCTATCCATCCATAGGGAAGGCTCGTGCCCCAGCAGTGGGGACATAAAATGAGCTGATGATGATGATGATGATGATGATGATGATGATGATGATGATGATGAACTATATGACTGGAACAAAACACGGAATAACTATTCGGAGCTTATTCTTTGTTTATTTGTAAAGCGCTTAATGTATAAACATTTAAATTTAAATATAAATTTGCGGATATTTGTAAATGTCTCACTGCGGGGTACTAGTCATCTATATGAATAGAAAACCACAATGAGAACTACCACACGTGCCCAGTGTGGATTGATGCATAATAAAGCCGGGACCAACTGTGGAATTGTACGAATGTGGAATTGTACGAATGTGGAATTGTACGAATGTGGAATTGTACAAATGTAGAATTGTACGAATGTGGAAATTGTACGAATGTGTCCGGAGCCACTTTACGTGCCTTTCGAAGAAGTGAAGAGCTCACGATGATACATTTTTTTGTCATCCGTCTGATGACCGATGAGGCAAAGGTTGCCTTTACGAAAGTTTAAGTTCAGAAATTGCAGACCGAGCGCGCTACTCAAACTATTTATTTATTTATTGAGAAAACCAACAATGTTTTACTTAAATGACTCGTAAGATCCATCCATTGTCCATTTTGCTTTTTGAAAGATTATGCACTTGCTTATAAAAAATATTTCTAAAGTCTAATTGGCGTAATAAAATTTCTAATTAAAATAAATCAATTTTATAAAACTATAATGTTCATTAAAATATACAGTCGATGACTCAACAACACTAGACTACTAAGTCATAGCTATTAAGAGTAATTTACGTACCTCGTATAATCATTATAATCAGTATCCACGTAGTTGCTGCAGCCAAAGCTTTCGTCAGGTATTCTATTGGGTTCTGTTAAAGCAATACATAATGCCATTAGTTATCAATACTGAAACACAGGGTGCTTTAAAGTTCCAATAAGAATAAAAAGAACCAAACTTTTAAGGGCCTTACAAATAAACAAAAAATAGTGTCCGAATAGTTATTCCGTGTTTTGTCTCTTTTACTCTCATTTGAAATGACGTTTACATGACGGGAACAAAACACGGAATAACTATTCGGACCTTATTCTTTGTTTATTTTTAAAGGGCTAAGAGTTTTTTGTCCGAAAATTTAATATAATTTTACATCATAATATTAAGTACCTAGGTAGGTCATATTATATAGGTTCAAGAAAGACTGTCATGACGTTGCAAAGGACCGGAAGGTGTGGAAAGGCCCTTGCCCAGGAGTGGAAGAGTAATGGCTGACATAATAATAATAATAATATTCAAATTCATAATATCATCAGTAGTCATAAACATCTCTTACACTACTTTTTGACTTTATAAAAATGTCTTTTCATAACTATTTCTTACACTACTATTAAGTAACATACACTTGAGCATGATAATATATAATATTTTCAGTCACCCGGTGAGACGCTCTGTAGAGTTTATGGGGGCAGCGTGTGGGCAGCCGAGCGACGCTCCTTAGAGCCTATATCATTCACAGGCTGATGATGATGAACTCACCAGAGGCCTAAGTTACGTGCTGGTGCGCGGGCTGGGGACAGCAGGCAGCTGGTAAGACAGCCGTGGCGAGCGGGCGAGGGAGGCGACGACCGAGCCCCGACCGCAGGGAGCCAGTCTCGCTACCCGGTGAGGCTGACGTTCTTTGAGTTTATACCGTTCATAGGCTGATGATATACTTACCAAAGTCGTAAGGCACGTGCTAGTACGCAAGCGGGGGGGCAGTGTGTGGGCAGCGCAGGAAGCCAGTATCGCTAATCGCTACCCGGCGAATCCGACGCTCATTAGTATATGGGTCTTACAAATAAACAGAGAATAAGCTTGTAACAGTTATTCCGTGATATGTCTCTTTTACTCTAATCTGAAATGAAGTTTACATGAGGGGAACAAAACACGAAATAACTATTCGAAGCTTATTCTCTGTTTATTTGTAAGGTACTATATCGTTTACAGGTTGATGATGATCAACTCACCAGGGGCGTGAGGCACGTTCTGCTGCACGGGCGTGGGGGGTAGCGTGTGAGCAGCGGGTAGGACAGCCGCGGCGGGCAGGCGGGGGAGGCGACGACCACGCCCCGAACGCAGGTAGCCAGTCTCGTTGTACGGCGAGACCGACGCTCTTAGGAATCTACATCGCTTGCAGACCGATGATAATTAACTTACCAGGGACTTAAGGCACGTGCTGGTGCCAGGCGTGAGGGGCGGCGTGACGGCAGCCGACCGCAAGAAGCCAATATCGCTTATGGCTACCCGGCGAAAACGACGCTCTTTAGAGTTTAAACCGTTTATAGGCTGATGATATACTTACCAGAGTTGTAAGGCACGTGATGGTGCGCGGGCGTGGGGGGCAGCGTCTGGGCAGGCAAGCGCAGGAAACCAGTATCGCCGCCCAGCGTGACCGACGCTCTTAAGATTTTATAGAGTTTATATGTTGATGATGGGAACTCACCAGGGGCGTAAGGCACGTGCTGGTGCGCGGGCGTGGGGGGCAGCGTATGGGCAGCTGGTAGGACAGCCGCGGCGGGTGGGCGGGGAAGGCGACGGCCGCGCCCTGACCGCAAGGAGCCAGTCTCGCTGCCCGGCGGGACTGGCAACGCGCGACCACGCTTCGGAGTTGAAGATGGCGTTGCTGAAAACATATTGTTTTATTTAAAGTGACCAGTAATAGCAAATGGGCAGAGTGTTTAGGTGCTTTTCCACCAGAAAAATCCACCAAAAGGATTAATCCATTTTACACGACAAGGAATGGGACCACATAGCTGTTGTTAAGCTCTCGCAAAGGTTTACTATAGTTTGGACTTGTTGCTAGGCTTTGTGACTAGCCAAGCAATTGAAAAGAACAAGCCAGGCTTTATTTAAAAAAAATGTTTAACTTTTTTTAATTAATGGCAATTTAATTTTATATGGTAATATTATACAACAAACAAGAATTAATAAGGTTACTTTATTTAAGTAACGAATAAT
Organism: Eudonia mercurella; assembly: GCA_963082485.1. NCBI lineage: Eukaryota > Metazoa > Arthropoda > Insecta > Lepidoptera > Crambidae > Eudonia > Eudonia mercurella. The sequence goes on along the minus strand of OY720039.1, from coordinate 9,625,974 downwards.
ATATTTAAATCAAATTACCCGGAAGACTTGCGGCAGTACGCCGTTGCCGCGGTCTGTACGGCGCCATCTCATTGTAGTCCGAATACCGAGATGAAGGTGGCAGCTGTAACAATAAGTAAGGCGTAAATTGGGCGGGCTACGATAAGCGTGTCATCTCCATAGCAGATTACTTCAGCACGGGGAAGGAGGACCCCCTCAGAAGTCAAATCCCACATTCAAAAGGAGAGGCCCGAGGACGCGTCCTTGTGGGACACCTAATATACAACAAGTTTTTTTTAGTAAATTATTGATCTTAACTAAGGCGTTTACTAGAGGTGTAAAGAGTATATTATTGACGACATTATTGCAATCTGTCGGTCGTCGTGAGGCCTGAGTTGTTGTAGTAGAAGCCTAAGTTGTCATCAACGTGCCCTTCACCACGAATCGTATCCCAGGTATCAAATCTGATACTTTTGGAAGTACTCCATTGTAGTCACCTGTTTCGGCCGTATTTGCGGCATCTTCACAGCCGATGACCGTCTCTTGTTGACAGCATTCTCGTATTCGGCCAGCGTGAGGCCCAAGTTGTCGTCAAAGAAGAACTGCCCCCTACCACGAGTCGTAAACTATTAGAAATACTTCTCGTTATCGTAACTACTTCGTTGTAATTACCTGGTTGGGCGGTATTTGCAGCAGCTGTACTAAAAAGCCTAAGTACCAAATCTATAAATATTGTTCGTAGCTACTTAATTATAATTACCTGTTTCGAAGGTATTAGCAACTGCACCACCGACCGTCTCTTGTTGATGGTATTCTTGTACTCGGTCGGCGTGAGGCCTAAAATGTTAACGTAGAAGAGTTGCCCCCAACCACGAGACATATTCCAAGTATCCAATCAACAACCGTTGAAAGTTCTATTCGTAACTAATTATTTATAATCACCTGTTTCGGCGGTACTTGCGGCAGCTGCACCACCGACGACCGTCTTTTGTTGACGGCATTCTCGTACTCGGTCGGCGTGATGCCCAAGTTGTCGTCGAAGAAGAACTGCCCCCCACTGTCCCACTGCCGCGAGTCGTCCCCTAAGTACGACGTCTGGTAGGGGTAACTAGTGGAGTCGTAGTACTCTTCGTAGCTGTGCTGTTGCGATATATTATGTGAATGGTCCCTATGGAGACAAAGGAGGTAGTGTGAACAAAGGTTACTGGTACAGCGCTGGTAACAAATAGAGACAAAACAATGAGTAAAGTATATCTTATCTTATCTTAGTGGGGCCTTCTGAGATTTCCCTCTCCCAGTAGCAAGTAAATTACTGTCCCACTGCTGGGGAAAGGTCTCAACCATTAAAATCAAGTCATCACTACAATTGACGGGTACTGGCCTAATCTCAACGCTCTTGCCAAATCGTAAAATCCGAATTACCCTTTGGCAATCCTGGTAATTCAACAAATGTTGAAATATGATAGACAATATCCCTGAAGCACGTAGCTAATTTAATGATACGTGATGATACATACTAATGTATAATAGTTACACTCAGATTTAATTACAAAGTAATCATTATTCAGAAATGGCGTTGAAAAAATATATACAGGCGAGTCAGACCCTATTTTTTAAATCCTGCTTTTAGAATTTCGATTAGCATTTTTTCTGGATTATTATTAATATAATAAACAAATGATAATTCAAAAATGGTGTCAAGAAATATCCACGAGCAAGATTTAACCCGGTTGGTCAGAAGGTGCCAATCTCATCATCATCATTATCAGCTTACACTAGTCCATTGCTGGACATAAGCCTCTCCAAGTGCACGCCACTAATCACGATCCGCGGGTACTCTCATCCAGCTTTTACCAGCCACATTGCTTGCCAGTTCAATCTCGCTTTTAGAATTTCGTTCAGCACCTTTTCAGTATTGTACAGGAAACTGTAGCCAGTATACCAGTTTTGCTGTAGTCTGGGACCAATAATAACAATATATTATAGAAGCTATATTAAAGAACCATTTAAACTATCATGGCATTAGAGTAATTATTAACTGGATTCGTACCATGTTTATTACTTGTGAGTATCCGATATTCCAGCACAGTTGCAAACGCCATGATCAATTCAATTCAATCAATTCAATCGTTTATTGCTCTCCATAAGTATACATGAGTTGTTACAATATTAGTTAGATAGAACACGGAATTACTGAAGATATGGCGGGTGTGTTTTTATGAGCAGACACAATGATATACCCTCTTCTTTAGTCGTTATTTCCGCTTGACGCCCGTACCATCGATTTCTAAGTCGCTACTCACTTGAAATTACTCACGACACACTTCACTCACAGTACCAAAACTCGAAACAGCTTTACTTTTGTTTTTACGATTTTTAACTCGAATAATAATAAATATCGGATACTCACAAGTAATAAATATTGTAAAAGTCCTGTTAATAATTACTCTATAATATATTGTTCAAATTACCTAATGTGCGTGCTATTGGTGAAGGGGTCATACCCGTAGCCCACCCCATCATCATACAACGTGTTCTGACGCTCGAGGCTTGGCCGCCGCTGCTCCTCTGAAATCAGTAGAAGTTTTTCATCAGCGAAGCGTAAATATTGAGTTGAGAATTAAAGCAAACATCGAAGGTCCATCAGGCAAGTTCAATGACATTTTGACAAGTGTAAAATTTAAGTTTATACCTTCGATCAATAATGTACTAGATTCCCACGCCCAAAGTCGTGGGACGGTGGCCACGGAGCCACAATAACGTTTGGGGCGATGATAGTAAATATGAAGTACAAATATTTTGCAACCTTAATTTAATCTTTATATTTAAGATTTAAGATATTCCTCAAAAGGGATCTTATAGCCCGGTCAAAATAGCCCAAAAATAGGGGTACCCTTGCATTAATTCACAACAAGCTGAAAATTTAAAGGTACATAAGGGATACCACTCTAATTTTGGATTTTTTGGCCAAACGGTTAGTTTTACGATAAAAATAGCTTGAATTAAAATTGTAGATCAGGTAATTATCTACAAAAAATTTTCATATATTTTTTTCTCTAAGATTTACCATTTCTGAGAAAAAGCCATTCGAAAGGGATCCATGGGGACTTTTCGGTATTTCATTAGAGTGTATTTACGTGGTTGTAAATTTTCAGCTTATTGTGAATTAATGCAAGGGTCAATTTCTATTTTGACCGGGCTATTAGGCTTTATTATCTTATCTCTTAGTAGATAGGCAAAATATTTTGAGACGATTCAAAAGCGCTTATCTAATAAGTTTACTTGTATAAAGATTCAATTCATTTCATTTCAAATCCGCAATAAGCACGGCGAAGCCCTTGCCCTTCTTGCTTAATATCTCCAAAGCCTTTGATAGGGTCTGGCATGGCAGCCTAATCAGTAAACTTTCCTCATATAGAATCTCTGATGGCCTTTGCATCTTGATCACTGACTACCTCAAGAAACGCAAAATTCGAGTCGTGGTCAATCATCCGACCTAGTCGAAGTATATTTATTTATTTATTTATTTATTAGGTACACAAAACAGATAAAAATTAAAAAATAACAAAAAAGCATGATAATTGTATAAGAACTAAATTTCTATCTAAAAACATGTGTACACATCATGATTAATAATTAGCGTCTATGTTAAAGTTTACCTAATCTAAAATTATATTAAATTAAAAACTAATTATATACATAATAATGGTGAATAATAGAAATATAACAAACTGAAAACTTATTCTAGGTTAATGTTCGTCAACATTTTATTAATAATTGGGAGATGCCGGACTGTATACTATATGCCGGAGTTCCACAAGGATCAGTGTTATCTGCGACACTATTTTTTTTACATATTAACGACCTTCTAGTGCCCGGTACCATTGCTTGGGTATGCGGATGACACTACAATAACTAGCAGATACCTATCCGATGCAAAGGCCTCCAAAGATGATATCCAGTCTTGTCGAGAGTCCCTGGTTGAGCGAATAAATCTGGCACTTCAGGCTGTCTCAGACTGGGGAAATGACAATCTTGTCAGTTTTAACGCTACCAAAACGCAGGCGTGCTTATTCACCGCTAAACGGAGTAATTTCCAGCTGACTCTAACTTTCCGAAGTGTATCTTTGCCATTGACCGAACACCTTCAACTTCTTGGCCTGAATTTGTCGTCCACTCTAAATTTTGGCGAGTACATCGAGTCCATAGCAAAAAGTGCCTCTAAAAAACTAGATGTCCTCTCAAGGGCTAGGCGTTACTTCTCACAGGACAAACTGCTTATGTTATACAAAGCACAGATCCGTCCATGCATGGAAGACTGCAGTCATCTTTGGAATGGTTCTGCTAGTTATCAGCTGGCAACTTTAGACTCGATTGAAAACCGGGCCTAAAGGCTCGTAGGTGACTCAACATTGGCTACAGCTGAAATTCAGGGCCTCAGTTACCGTCGCAGAGTTGCTGGTCTATCGGTGTTTTATAGAATACACTTTGGAGAGTGTGCGAGTGAACTACACGATCTCGTTCCCCCAGCCCCCCTCCACCATCGGGATACTAGACGCAGGTTAGCCTACCATCCGTACGTTGTATACATACCACCTGTCCGTACCAAGCGGTTTGCTAATTCTTTTCTTTTGCCAACCGCCAAAGAGTGTAATGCGCTACCTGGTCACGTGTTCCCTGTTCACTACAACCTGGGTCTCTTCAAAGCAAGAGTGAATAGGCATTTTTGTCTAAGCATGTACCACCTTAGGCCACATCCCGCTCACTAACAGGCAGGTTGGTGGCCAAAGGAATAGACAGTTTGACTTTTTTTTTAAATCTTTGTTGATCTTCTTTTCCTGTCAGCGACAACGGCATCATCATATACGTCTTGACCAGAAAGCTACCACGTCTACAGCTTTGTTCATAGTATGTATCTATTAAACTGAACTATTTCGTATATGAATTACCTCCAGATTGCCAATCTGTAGCTGTCCGCCACGATGTACCGGACTCCACACTCGCTTGGGCGTGCAGCTGCGACCACGTCTCTATCCTGAAACAAATATAATACAACTATTTATACTATGATGTTTTAATAATTATATTAGTCTATAAACGGCTAAGCACTGGATTATATGGACAATAGCATTTCGACGTTTCGTTCTTTTACTTTAAGGTTTTTTTAAAGAAGATACTGATAACCTTTATTTATATGCATTATCAGCCGTTAGACGTCCCACCGTTAATCTTAGGCATTGCCACATAAACGGTAACACATCGGGCTCTAACCCACCACACAAAACACATCTCTTTATTTATTCGAACCTGGGATCTTTGGGGTTGTAAAAAAAATCTCGCGTAGCCCGCGATTTTCCATATGCCTGCCGATATGCGAAAAGCCAATATTACCACGTAAAGAAAACACAATAAAAACTCTGGTCAGTACTAACTACCACACCAGACGGCTGTCTTAATTCTATTCCTGCTTCTCAATCCTCTTACCTTTCAAGCAGTAAGCTTTCTTAATTAATTTATTACAAAAACAATTTTCTGAAATTTGATATAAAAAAGAGGGCTGAACTCTATTTCTTGTATTAAAATAATAATTATAGAGTTGTCTTTACCTATTAGTCCTCGGCTGACTATTATAATACAAAGGGTCTGTATCGCCGTGGATATGATACTCGTCTCTCTCGTAAGAATTCTCTCGTGACACCTCCAATGACCTCTGAAATTAAAACGAAATACATATCATGAGAAATTGTTACAAATTTAAGTAGAAACATTTTGTAGTACAAAATTGTACTCTCGATGTGCCTATCATACTATCATACTAATATTATAAAGCTGAAGAGGTTTGTTTGTTTGGTTGAACGCGCTAATCTCAGGAACTACTGGTTCAAATTGAAAAATTATTTTTGTGTTGAATAGTCCATTTATTGAGTAAGGCTTATAGGGTATATTTAAAAAAAAATTAAAAATAAAAGTACACCCGTGCGAAGCCGGGGCGGGCCGCTAGTTTGAAATATAATAAGTGGGCTGCATAAGAAAACAAACGTAGCACACTACTGATAGCAATAATCGTAGTAGCGTTTATAATAACAATACACTGGACCGCAAAGAAAAAGGGTCGGTTAGAAAATCTTCAATATCTTCAAAAGAACCTGATCTAGCTTTATGAAATAAATACTAAATTAAGAATATTTAATGCCACATAAAATAATATAGAAAACTTTTTATTTATTTTTGACAGTTGTATAAAAACTGAAAATTTAAAATAATGGTCTTTTTTTGAATTTAGTACCAAAAAATTCAAATCAATTGTTTCGCTTTTTTTTGGGCGGCTTTTGCAAGAGCTGCTTAACTTCAGCACTCTCAGACTGGGCGCGTTAACCACTGCACCATCGAACTCCTCTGTTACAATAATTAGTGCTTATGATAATAAAATAAGATACTTCTCGTTAGTAAATAAAGCGCAGTGGTTAACACGCTCGGTCTGAAATTGCTGAAGTTAAGCAGCTTTTGCAAAAGTCGGTCAACGGATGGGTGACCAAAATTTTTTTGTTTTGAGCTCCTCTGTGCTTTGGAGGGCACGTGAAAATCTGCTGGTCACGGCTGCATTAGCAGTCGTTAACAAGCACCAACTGGGCCCGCATGGTGGTTTATGGCCCGTTCTCCCTATCCATCCATAGGAGACGCTCGTGCCCCAGCACTGGGGAAATGAGCTGGTGATGATGGAGGTTAGTACCTGTGGTGTATGCATCTGATGTGCCGCATTCCTGAACTGCGACGCGCTGCAGTTCGCATGCTGCCCCACGGGGTAGTTGAGATCGGACGTGTAGTCCGAATCCTCTGAGTAACCCGCTGTAAACACCAGAATCACAAACGTTAATTATTGGTAGCAGTAAATAGTCTACATTCTCTCTAAACTAGCCTACGTCTAGCTGGGCAAAGGCCTGCATTTGTCCCCCTACGATTGATGGATATTATCCTAACCACCCATCTCATGGCCTGTTGCCAAAAATACATGTAACTTAAGATTGAGTGTAATGTATAAACATATGTAGTATTAAATGTTCAAATAATTTTTAACTCAAATTTTGTTGCGAACAAATTACAAAAACAAATGTCCTGCTCGTGTGAATGATCCTGCTTTTGGAAAATTTTTCAACATTTGTTTTTGTAATATGTAGTGTTTGTGTTAACTTTAGCAAACAATATGTTGCTTTAATGTATCCTATCCTACTTTTTATTGACTCGGTAGGCTGGTGTTCACGAACCCGGGCTAGGTATGCATCGAAAAATCTGAAACTCTCCTTGCCCGAACTAAGAATTGAGCGAGCGATTCTGTGAACATGGTGCTTTTATCTTGCCAAGATTAGTTAGGTTAGCAAAATTCTTGTGAAAAAGTGTCTCCGGTAATGAACTACCTTTGTAGTTAACTTTTTAAACTATCGTGGTCACTTACAATGCTCATGGATGTAGATACTGAATATGTGATCAAGGCGCATGCAACTATGCCGAAAAATTGTGAGTATCCAAATAATTTCGTTTATTTGTACTTACAACAAAAACATGGTTATAAACCCATAAATAATTAATATTTTTTTGAACTAGCAATGTTAAAATCAGGCTCTTAAAATGCTTTTTATTGATTCAAGCCGATTATCTATTTAGTCTACAATTTAATTTTGAGACTGATAAGTCTGTAACTACAGAACGAGTGGGCCTGCATTTGAAAGAAACCGGGGTGGTAGGGTTCTTTCCTACCCTTTTATAAATTTCTACCACCAAGCAGAATAGTTTTGCAATGATATGATAATTTTTATGGGTATGAGAAGATTAAGTAAGAATAATAAGGCATAGAGGTAAAGGAACTAAAGCTCTATGGCTGACCATAACCATGTCACCGATTTTGATAAAAAGAAAAACCGCATTCATACATTTGAAAAAAAACTGTACCCAGCTCGGGAATCGTACCCGGTTGTTTTGAAAAAATAAACTTACACTTTTTCTATTTAAATATCGATTGTGTAGGTCTTAAGCTGTAAATGTCTCTAAGAAACATGATATCTAAAATGACGGCCTACTCCACAATAAGGTACTCATGTTTAAAATTTATGATGGACATTTGGACAGATTCAAGTACCTTGCAATCTTAGAAGATCTTTTAGAGGCCGTAGGAGAAACGTCAGCAGAAGTAAGAGAACAACTTTATTTTCAACAGGACGGAGCACCGGCTCACAATAGTCGCATAGCAAGAGACTTTTTAAATGAAAACTTTCCGCGAAAATGGATTGGTACGAACGGCCCTATCAAATGGCCGGCGAGGTCGCCCGATTTAACGCCTCTAGACTATTTCTTGTGGGGTTACGTTAAGGATGAAGTTTACAAAACAAGCTATGACACCGTTGAAGACCTAAAAGCAGCCATAGAGTCAATTTTAACGCAAATTCACCACATGAAGATACAAAATGCAATAGTAAGATCGTTACCTAAACGTGTTGAATATTGTATTGAAAAAAACGGTGGTCACTTCGAACACCTACTATGATAAATTAAAGTATGTCAAAACAATACATTTTATTCATTTTAGACATCATGTTTCTTAGAGACATTTACAGCTTAAGACCTACACAATCGATATTTAAATACAAAAAGTGTAAGTTTATTTTTTCAAAACAACCGGGTTCGATTCCCGAGCTGGGTACAGTTTTTTTTCAAATGTATGAATGCAGTTTTTCTTTTTATCAAAATCGGTGACATGGTTCCTAAGAACAAATTTTCGTATGTCTTATAGTTTCAGACATTCCCATACTGACCGATTTGAATGAGCCACCCTGTATAATCACTCCCACAAATTATATGTATAGAAGGCGAGCGGAAAGATGTTACACATCAATAAACAGGACAAGCTAAATAAAACCGTTTAAAAATAGCACATGGGCAGGGTCATAGCCCAGGATATGGTAATGAGAAACTAACGCGTTAAGCGGACTTACAATGAGCAATGTACTGCATCTGCCTGTACGCCTGCTCCGCACGCTCTCGTCGTAAGCCATCTTAGTATCATATAAAAGCAGCACATGGGCAGGGCCATAGCCCAGAATATGGTAATGAAAAACAAATGATTTACTAGCGGACTTACAATGAGCAATGTTCTGCATCTGCCTGTACGCCTGCTCCGCACGCTCTCGTCGTAAGCCATCTTAGTATCATATAAAAGCAGCACATGAGCAGGGCCATAGCCCAGAATTTGGTAATGAAAAACAAATGATTTTCTAGCGGACTTACAATGAGCAATGTACTGCAGCTGCCTGTACGCCTGCTCCGCACGCTCTCGTCGTAAGCCATCTCAGTATCATATAAAAGCAGCACATGGGCTCGGCCATAGCTCAGAATATGGTAATGAAAAACAAATGATTTACTAGCGAACTTACAATGAGCAATGTACTGCATCTGCCTGCGCGCTTGCTCCGCACGTTCGGCATCCAGCGCGCCGTTGAGCAGGTCCAGCTTCCGCTGCAGGTCGGCACCGCCCGTGCCCTCTGCATCTGGAATGTAAACGAAAAATTATCAACTGACCGTTACATCTATTTTTGATGTGTAACATCTTTCCGCTCGCCTTCTATATATATAATTTGTGGGAGTGATTTCGTAGAAATGTGACGGAAGTAGGCCGTAACAGTGTGATCCGCTCACCTTCTATACAACATGTGGGAGTGATTTCGTTCGTAGAAAATAGCGCGCGCCATTTTGTAAATTTAAAATCGATATTATGAACAAGACATATTATTATTATATGTGACATATTGTGTCAATATTTTGATGTGTCAAATGTCTTCCAATGAGTATTTACTGCATTGTCCATAAGATTTGTAAAAAAAATATACGTAATTGTTAATTCTATATTCTATTTTCTATTGTAATATTGATTTCAAAAGGTGGGATGTCAAATGTTACACATCATATGCGACTACTGTAAGGCTCGCTCTTTTTTTTTAATATATCTTACGGATAAGCCCTTGACCTTCATCTGACCTGATGTTAAGTGATGATAAGGCCGAAGGTAGAAGCGTTCTTCACCCGGAATCCTCAACTACTGAGGCACTGGCTATCTTATCTCTAGCTGCCGGAACACAACAATGCTACAAACATTAATGTTTTGGTGACATTTAGATAAGATGGTGGTAGCTAGCTAGACGGACAAACAAGCCTAACCACCAACCAAACCAAGTACACAAACACGTACCCCACGCTGGGAATCGAACGCGGGGCCTCTGGGTCTAAACCGGCGGTCTTAACCACTAGACCACAAAGGCGGTTGGATATCGTTACGATCATGAGATGTAAGGAAATAGCCTAAATACGGTTTCACGGCTGGGCAAAGGCCTCTATCATTGAAATCAAGTCATAATCACGTCATAGGTGTCAATCACCACGCTTGGGCTATACATCGTAACATCCGATAAAAACCCAGCACTTTTGGAGATGAAGCTGACTATTTTTTTAATGTTGATCGATCATTTAAACTCTTGAAGTTTGCGAAGGTTAGTAATTATCATTGCAATCTACAAAACAACTGCCACTCTTATCAATGAGTGACAGTTATGTTCTTAACCAAATGTCGGGATATAGGCTGTATCTTAAAGTCTTCTTCTCCTAACCTCCTAAAAACTGTTTCTTACAGTAATTCAGTTTCATAATACTGAGTCGGCAGACAAACATACAACCCACCTAAAAGAAAGCGGCCCATTGATTCTCACAACATCAAGAATCGTCAAACCGTCTTCACTACCATAATGGGACTTATCCTGTAATGATACTCGTAATTATAACTGTGGTTAATAAATATCACCCGCACGTTGCTGATCATGAAGCTTTAGTGCTTACGCTTCTATGTCTTGTTATTTTACTGAATCTAGTCCTGAGTCTATCTTTAAGTTCTCTTTAAACCAGCACAGCAAAAAAAATTCATGCTGCTTGGCAGCAGAAATACGAGTAGGTAGGTATTAAGTTGTATCGAGTCTAATTCTGGTGGCGCATTCTACTACCGACGAAACAGTGTTGACACTTGCATTCTGTAGAATATTTTGTCTCAGCTTGATTATTAAAGATTTTATCGGGATACATTCAAAAACTTTTTTAACGAACTTCTAGTAACTTTTAAATGAAACAACTTTTACGGATCTACTCGCGTTTATTTTATTTTACATTATTTAATGTTTATCCTGACGTTTCGGATCCTTTGCAGGGTCCGTGGTCACAGGGAGACTGAGGTGTTGGTCATCTCATAATTAGTTAGTAGCTTGTATACCCTCATTTAATTTAATCGGGTGCGTTCCGTTTTACGCAGAAAAAGCTTACAGTATCTTTTGGTCTGGCAGTATGGTGTTGTGGCTGGGATTTAATATTTTGTATGATGGGGTCCCAGGCTGGTGGTAGACTCCAACCATCTTCTCTATTAAAATTAGGATGTTTTTTAATTTCAATAGCCTCGCGTATCATCCTAGGGATGAATCGTTGTTCTCTAGCGAGTACTTGCAGTTTATGAAATCTGATGTAATGGTTGGGCCCCTCTTGGGAATGTTCGCATACTGCAGACTTATTTTCGCGCCTATGCTAGTAACTTTCAACCAAATGTATCTATTCTGAACCGATAATGGACCGGAAGCAATTACCGAACGATATAAACAATTTGGCGAACACTCTTTGTGCCCGATGCGAACAACCTTAAAGCACAAAGGCGTTAACCCCAATCACAAGCCCATCTCCGATGTAATGTACTCCTTCGGCGACCCAATTTCTTAAATTCATTTTATTCACTGCTCCCGGGAATATGCCTAATAACCACTACATAAAGTGTAGTTTCAGCCTATTAGCTTTTTATCTGATTACATACTGGTGTAATTAGTTTAAGAAATTCACGTTCACATCAGAGAGGAGGTTGATCTTCTTTTGTTTCTTATTCCTTACTACGGGTAAGCACTTAGCTTTAATCTCACCAGATGTTAAGTAATGAGAAGGTGGAACGCCCCTTGCCCGGAATAGTCGAGAAGTTCGATGGCGCAGTGGTTAACGCGCCCGGTCGGCGAGTGCTGAGGTTAAGCAACTTTCACAAAGGCCGGTCATCGGATGGGTGACCAAATATATATCATCTCGAGCTCCTCCGTGCTTCGGAAGGCACGTAAAGCCGTTAGTCCAGGCTGCATTAGTAGTCGTTAACAACCACCAACCCGCACCGGGCCCGCGTGGTGGTTTATGGCCCGTCCTCCCTATCTATCCATAGGGAAGGCTTGTGCCCCAGTAGTGGGGACATAAAATGAGCTGATGATGATGATGATGAAGTTCACATCAGAGAGGTAGTTGATCTTCTTTTGTTTTTTATTCCTTACGGGTAAGCACTTGACTTTCATCTCACCTGATGTTAAGTAATGAGAAGATGGAAGCGCTTTTTACCCGGAATAGTAAGCTACTGAGGAACCAGCTACCTTATCTCTAGTTGTCACAACAATGCTACTAACATTGATGTTATGAAGAGTAATTAAGATAAGATGGTTGTAGCTTTCCAGGCAGACTTAAAATAAGCCCTACCACCAACCAAACCGAGATCGCTGTATAATAGAGCTAGAGATGTTTTATGATGGTCACCAATCTCGACCTGGCACCGCGAATGTTTACCTTGCAAGATCTCAACAAGAACGCGGGTGTTTCGATCTACTTATTTACTGCATCTGACGGGAGCGGCGGCGCCAGAACGGCTCACATTTAAAAAACATTGCGTTTTGGTAGATGCTTTCTGGAGACACTATGCCTATAGATAAATGCAAGTAATAATGTACTGGCCAAAGCCCTAACTATGGTAGCTTGGGATATTGTCCAGTAAAAGGCAAGTGGACTGTATAAAGGTGCCGGTGCATTTCGCAACCGTACAAATTCGTCCCGACAATTTGAGCGAACGCGGTGTGACGTGCGCCCGAGTGGCTGGTACGTCGTCGAAGAAGTGGGGATCGATTCCAACTGTGTGTCGCTGCGGTGGACGGCGCCGCGCGTAGCTTTAGAGCCATCGCAAACTGGACGACGTGTCGCTGCGTCTAGTCGCCGCGTCTAGTCGCGGCGTTGTCGTTTGCGTCGGCGACTAATCGTTACAACAGACGTCGTGCAGGAAGCGATCGTTAGTAGTAGAGTATTCGAGAAAGACGGCATTATTCTGATCCCAAGGTAAAAGCGAAACTGACGCTCACGACTGTCGCACGACTGTCGCACGACTGTCGCACGACTGTCGCACGACTGTCGTCGTGTGTGCGCGTGCACAACGCCACTAGACGCGGCGACAAATAGCGAGCGTGTGCGACTCCCTTAGCTTGTCGTCGCGACTCTGCGACTCTGATGCCAAGTGTGCGGAGCTTTGAACAAAATATGAAAATTGTCGGCCGCAGCCTGTCGTCGCGTCTAGTCGCCGAGCTGTCGCGGTCGTGTGTCGCCTAGTGTGCGCCTACGTTTAAGCACATGTTCCCCGCGCGCCTCTTCCGTGGCCATGGAGCCGGTCCGTGCGGCCTTGTCTCATAGTGTTTACGAATATTGTGTAAAAATTTACAATGTTAACAATTGTGCAGTGACTGGACAAGCTCATCAGGGATTTTCATACTTAGGAGCTGAATCGTAATTTTGAAACATACGGTTAATAGACGCTTATATGACGGGCAAGTCTACTAATTCAGTAACGCCTCGATTGTGTGCCGACAGTCTGATTACACATTAGGACTATGGGGAACATTTTCAAAATCAGATAGATAGACAGATAAATTATATATTGCTCACACGCAGATGGAAACAAAAAAAAACAACAGTTACACAAAAACTTAAAGCTAATATATGGGCAAAGGCGGACTTATCAAGCGATTCCTTCCTTTTTTTTATTTCTTTAGATTTAATTTGTTTCTTTAGTAAAACGGTTACATAATCAATTACAAAAATAAATTATGGTCCAAGCCCCATTTGCATGTACATGTAACGACGACAAGCTTTTTAAAATTATTAATCATAATAAATAATTTTTTTTCTAAGTTAACCAATGAAAAGTGAACTTTTTGTTGCTGGCTGGCTAATTCTAAAGAATAATTACGACATTATTTATTAGCCAAGGCACTATAATTAATTTATAATTTACTAGCACAATTTTACATAGTTGTTTAGCACGCTCCAAAAAACTTTTAGACAGAATAATTTTACAAAGTTAAAGGTACGAGGTATTATAATGCCAATGACATTTATGTCAAAAACGAATGTACTTACAATTCAGAACAATAAGCTTATTGTACTGAAACACAAAAAGCGGTGGAAGTTATATATAACTTCCACCGCTTATTATTTTATATATTATTTTATATTTAATAAGTAACATATGAATAAAAAGTTTATTACGCGGTGCTGAAAATAGCATATGGAAAATTGCATTTGGCTTAGTAGGAAACAGGGTATGAATCCAATTGCAAGAAACGAAGGAACTCGACACATTTTAATTTACTCACCCATCAAGTTAACCAGCACTGTTAATTTTGCTTTACTTGCAAGCAATTGCGTCATTTAACTCCTTCGTTATGAATACTCATCGTAGTGCCACTATTGTTCGACACAGTAAAAAAATGTTCGAGATGAGATGTTTGAGAGGTTAAAGTTACTCGCGTCCGTAGGTTTACCCTTGAGACCCTACACGTGACCCCTGGGTGGTGCTAAATAAGTGACACTGTCCGAGTGGTAGGGCCACGCTGCGTTGCAGCACGAAATGGGCCGGCTTGTCCGGCGTAATACCATCCTCTCACAGAATATCGGCGTGAAACAATGGCACTCGTAGCTGTTGTGTTTCGTCCGGTGAGTGACAGTACCGGAGGCCCATCTCTCACCCTTCCCCCCTCTCAATTCCTACTCCCTCCTCAAGAGTCAACTCCTTGCTCAAGACCGGCGACGCTTTGGTTTTGCGGGTGTCCATGGGCGGCGGTGATTACTTTCCATCAGGTGACCCGCCTGCACGTTTGCCTCCTTTTTAACATTAAAAAAAAGATCAGGGTGCCTAGTGTGAGTTTCATTAGACATTCGATCACGTTAACGAAAACGAAAACTAGTATGGCATTGAAGCAGCGCCTCCTAGCGACATACGAGAAGAGTTAAAATATTGCCATACTCGTTCAAATTCTCGTTCTCGTTAACGTTATCAAATGGCGTATGAAACTTGCACTGGGCACCCAGTTTTCGTCGCTAAAAATATAATTTAATTTTATTATATTTTTTTGAAATTTTACTGGATGACCGCCAAGAAGCTGGTGATCTGTAAATTGTTGCTTAGCTCAGAGTCAATAAATAAATAATAAAAAAATTAAAAATCACGACTGCCATGACAAAAAAGGCAAAAAAAAAGAACTAAAAGGCAAAAAAGAAGATGTCATGTATTTATTTATCTGTAATTATAAAAGTGAAATGTCGCTCGTTCACTCACTGACTATGCCTATATAAAAAATCCAAACTGCTTGATTAATAAAACTGAAATTTTCATCGCAGTCGGGGGACTGCTTTGCGGAATACTTTCTTATTTATAAGGTCCCCCGAATAAAACATGTCATGCTAGGTAATTTAATTTGTAAGCATTTTTATACATGAAGAAATAAAAATTAACCTCTACAGATATCATGCAAACACCAAGTTCTAGTCTCTAACTCCAATAATGACGAATTTTCATCATACAAAATTTCATCCCCTATTTTTTTAAGGGTTGAATTTCCAAATTTTACTAGCCTATTTTAGCCGGAACGATGCAAGAATTGTAACGATACCTCATATATCTAAATCGGTTCAGGCGTTTAGAAGTTATGGTGGAATAAAAAAACATCACATATACATACATGAACCCTGAAAACATAACACTCCTTTTATTGGCAGTCGTGTAAGAATCAGTTGCTGACCGCTATTTCTAATGACTTTCTAATTTCTCGGTCTGCGATTGCTGAAGTAAAGTAAAGGCCGGTCATCGGATGGGTGCTCAAAAATTTATCATCTCGTGCTTCGGAAGGCACGTTAAGCCGTTGATCCTGGCTGCAATAGTAGTTGTTAACAGCCACCAATCCGCACTGAGCCCGCGTGGTGGTTTATGGCCCGTTCTCCTTATCTATCCATAGGGTAGGCTCGTGCCCCAGCAGTGGGGATATAAAATGAGCTGATGATGATGATTTCTGATGGCTAAAGGAAAAATGTCGATAACTGTTTCCTGTCGAGCACTGGCGGTACTACCCTACTTTCGCATGCTACGCTTTGTTTCCTAGATTAGTACCGAGGTTATAAGTAAGCTTAGCTGTAAAAATACCAAGTTAAGTTGCGTGACCAAGGCACTACGTCAACTGACCTGAGCACTAAATTAATCATAAAACCGTTGCAATTTCATATAGGTATTTCAGCCGTTTTAAGTGCTCACTGGGTTTTGTGGCTTTCGCGCAAGAATGTTGGAAAATGAAATTATTAAATACTTTTTTACGGTATTCGGCTATGATTGTTGGCGTAAAGTAGCTACGCGGTAATTGCTTGTGACATTTATGGGGGTAGTATTAGTTAAAAGATTATATCGTCCTTTTAAAAAACAAAAAAAAAATCCATCAAACTGTAAACAAATTTTCAAGGTAAATAAAAGTTGACAAAACAAAAGTTAAAAAAGATAGATAGGAGAACTCGCTAGCGAACAACGATTCATCTTATAAGATAATAAGAGGCTTCTAAAGTTAAAAAAACATCCTAATTAGAAAACAGTTAAAAATTTGTCCCTCCCTGTTCCCATCACCTAACTCCAGTACCGAAACATATTATTATCGTAAGCAAGCTTTTGGTAAAAAATGTGGCCGCAAACCAAATACGCACCTTATGCACGCATGCACGGTTCAAAATAAAAGAAAACCAATCAAATAAGTATAAGTTTGGCTTACGTGCACAAGTCTGACATTTAGACAACAATACATAACATATCATACTGTGAAATAAATCCGCCTGATCAGCGTTCGCCCTAAGAACCCCAACCCATCCGTATCATGATTGATGATCATCGTATGTCATCTACATAGGTACTTTGCATAAAAACAGTTCAACAATAATCATAAAGTTCAAATAATCATAGTTCTGTCCATTCGACTCGACAAGCACACGTAGTCTTACCGACGACACCATAAACAAAGATTTTAGCCTTGCAAGCAACCTCACCCATCTATTTATTCCAATCCGACTTTACCAGGGATCAGTGTAAAATCCAGCGCTGATCTTAGCTTAGCATTATGCTAAGAAGGGTACTTCATAAAAATATTTTGATGACGTTTTCTTAACTTTTATTTCCTTAAAGTTGTAACAATAAGTTATTGTTCACCTTTATTTTTAAGAGACTTTATATGCTTCGGTATCTCATATTAATGTTAAAGTAAAATATTTTTAGAGGAGCTCAATGGCGCAGTGGTTAACGCGCCCGATTTGCGTATGTTGACGTTAAGCAACTTTCGCTGGTCATGGGATGGGTGGCCAAAAATTAATCATCTCGAGCTTTTCCGTTCTTTGAAAGGCACGAAAAGCCGTTGGTCCCGGCTGCTTTAGCAGTCGTTAACAACCACCAATCCGCACTGGGCCTGCGTGGTGGTTTATGGCCCGTTCTCCCTATCCATCTATAGGGAAGGCTCGTGCCCCAGCAGTGGGGACATAAAAAATGAGCTGATGATGATGATGATGATGATGATGATTGGTAATGCCATATAACAAACACTAGCTTTTTTTAATTTATATTGCTTAAATAATGCTATCCATAATATCCATTTAACATAATTTGAAAATATATTAAAATAAATATCAGTTAAAATTTATTTGTATCTGTGTTGCCGTCGCATTTGAAATTCGAACGAAAATTTTCGAAGTATTTTTGCATACCTTACCTTTATTATATCATTACATTAGGGATACAAAAGGATACAATAACGAAATGAAACAATTAAATCATTGCCTGCCATTAAGTATAAAACTACCAGGAGACCATAAAATTATATAATAAGCGCATGTTAAAACATCGTAAATTAAATCAGGCGCGTAGCAAAAGTAATAATCTTAACTAGGGTTGGGCGTTCCACGGGATTTCTAAAGGCTTTTTATTATTCCACAACGGGGGAACGGTTGACCTTCATCTCATTAAATTAAGTGACGATAAGGCCAAAGATGGATACGCTCTTCACCCGGAATCCTTAAGCACTGAGGAGCTAGCTACCTTTTGGGAAACGACAATGCTATTAATATTTCTGTTATGGCGGCCGATTTAGATAAAATTTTATTCGGTAGGAGGAACTCAATGGTGCAGTGGTAAACGCACCCAATCTGCAATTGCTGAGGTTAAGCAACTATCGCAAAGGCCGGTCATCGGATGGGTGACCAAAAATTGATCATCTCGAGCTTCTCCATGCTTCGGAAGGTACGTAAAGCCGTTGGTCCTGGCTGCATTAGCAGTCGTTAATAACCGCCAATCTACACTGGGCGCGCGTGGCGGTTTATGGCCCGTTTTCCCTACCCATCCATAGGGTAGAACAAATCCTGATTGCAATATCACCCGCTGACCAGCCCCTCAAGTTTCATAACAAAATCCGTTACGATATCGTTGGAACTTCGTTCGAATTACTTTAAAATCAGATGTTAGTATGAAACAGTGTTTTACGGGTTTTGTTATTGGAGTCGGAAGGCTGGACCTCGGCGTCTGAGACCGATGTTTTAACCATTGAACAATAGTAATTGCTGAAATGTGAAACTGAACTGTTATAGAATGGTAATGTTATTTTATTTATAACACAGTTATATGTACTTACCTACACAATGGGTTGCAGTTTACAGAATAGATAAAGTACACATGTTAGGTCATAAGAGACAACGAGAAAACTCTAAAATTAGAATTCAAATGTACAATAAGCGTGATGATTAGACTATTTAAATAATATCTGTTTTTACTTCTTATTAAGTCATCATTTGCAAGGTTAACCTGGCATCAGTCTTTTATGACTTGGTTTACGACTGCAATCTTGTAGCAGCTATGGCTAACAGCTGAACACCCATTCATTGAAAATTGCCGAAATAAACCTTACAATATTATTTTATTATTTTTATGTTATTATTTTATTAGCCTAAGAATAATATGTATATGCTGTAACAACATTGAAGGAGACAAAGCATATGACAACATATTATTTTAAAACATTTGTATTGTTTTTCTATTCCGCATTTAAATCGAACATTATCAAATTTTAATAACAGTTAAATCATTACTCATTACATAATAAAATAAAAAAACATGGTACAACAAAGTTATAAAAGACCAAGCTTACTTTAGAAGACGTAAGCAATGTCTATAAACCACACTACGGTCGTACTAAGAATAGAAACAAATCAAAGCAAACAACGTACCAGGTCACGTAGCACGAGACTACGCCGTAGACACTCGACTCGCTACGACGTAGACATTACAGACTTTGTTGCACGACTGCCTTTAGAGCGGTATTATTAGAGGCAGGTCATCGTGACTACTCGGAAGATGCCCCCATTTCATCATAAAGCACACGTCCGACTTCACAAGACCTCTACAGAAGTCGTCTTGTAACTCTACGGCTACGGGTTTACAACGGTTTTTGAAATAACTGACGTCCTACTTATAATGGACGTGTGCCGGGAAGCGCGGGGATAGGTTTAACTTTTTTTTCTGTCGTTTACATTGCGTGGAACTACGTTACCTTTATTGAGTTTGGAGTTTAAATAGCGCTATTAACTTAGTTTGGCCCTGAACCGTACGTAAACAAAATGGCTGTTTAAGTAACTATCGTCAGAATGAAAGCTATTTGCTTTCGAACGATAAGCTAATGCTTTCGTCGTTATTTGAATTACTTCTTATTAGGGCTTATTGATACTAATATTATTGATAATACAGAAACTGTTGATATATTTTGATAAACAATGAGAATGAACCTTATTTGATAAATTAGTAGTAAGGCTTGTTTTAAGTCTACCTACCTATAACGACACTAACCAAGCGGAGCATAATTAATATGTAGCTGTCGCCTGTTGGAAATTGAACCTCTGCGATTCTGATTTTACAAAAATCTAATGATATCATTATAGTGTTATCATAACCTACCCCAAGACACCTTAGAGTAGTTTTTGCCATTTCTGAATAATTTTAGAATTGGCCATATGTGTTTTCTACATTCATCCTGTATATGAGTTTCACTACCAAGGTGGCGTGTGCGTCGGGGTCGTACCTCCCATCATAATATATTTGAGCGATGTGAAGGCTGATTCATATTTCATGCCTGCGAACGGGTGCCGCATGCGGCGCGTGGATCTGCTATTTTCTAATTACTTTTATAGGTTATTACCATAGATCGGAATGTACACAGCTTTTTACATACTTTTGCAATATTCGTAAAGCATGGACACTGCTACGCGAGCTTAGTTATTTTCGAAATTTGGATAAAACAAAGTATAATTAATATTTTTAGAAATAATCTCCTGTAACGATCACATAAATTATATTAATATATTGGATGGGTGACCAAAAGTTTACTATCTCGAGCTCCTCCGTGCTTCGGAAGGCACGTTAAGCCGTTGGTCCCGACTGCTTTAGCAGTCGTTAACAACCACCAATCCACGCTGGGCCCGCGTGGTGGTTTATGGCCCGTTCTTCCTATCCATTCATAGGGAAGGCTCGTGCCCCAGCAGTAGGGACATAAAATGATCTGATGTTGATAGATGATTTTTGTCTATAAATCTTCATAGAAATACATAAATAAATAAAATGTCAATAATGCAACATAAATGCATTTTTCTTTTTAATCAGCACCCAAATACTGCGCTCCAAATCATTCATCATATCATCATAGACAATTAGACATATTATTGGATATTTACTTTATTATTTGGGTGTCAAGCTAATACTAGACCACATATGAAACACGCAGTATACTCAAATATAGAAATATCTTTGGAGCTCTAATAGTAAAGTGTGAGAAAAGAAAAAAACTCCTAATCAATTTCATGCCAGCCCATTTAAGTCCAAGGACTCATGGGCTCATGAAGTAGTATTATATTTGTAGGCAAAATCGAATAAGGAAAATCTGAATATTATGTAGATTTATTTTCTCGATGGCGCAGCGGTTCGTGCGTTCGGGTAACGATCTTGCAAGTTCAGTAACTTTCGCAACGCAGGGTCACTGGGTGAATAAACCAAATAAAATATTCATACAATGCCTATCTATAGTCATACCTTGTATCTATCAAAATCTTACTGCTCGGCTAAGACTACTGGGACCTGCGAGGCGGCGAGCTATTTCTAGTTCATTGCGTTCTTTCTTTAACCGTAGACTGACTGCCGTAGTATAACGCGCAATGAATGCAGGCCTTACGGGTAAACGCTAAGACGCTGTGTATGACGCATTAAAGAACTGAACATTGGTTGTAATAATGTGACAATGTAAATAATGTAACAAAAGACCATTGAGAAGAACAACCGATTGTTGTGTCTCGTAGTTTTTTATTTAACAGAACAAAGTACTAGTAAATATTAACCCAACTCGTTCATTGAGGTATTTCTGACTAATGTGAGAAATATAAAAACATGTTTTTCAAATAATCAGTTTGGAGCAGACTTTTTTTACCATTAAATGCACATAGCATTGTTCTATGTTTGATTCTAACACACGCACACACCTTGTTCGGAATAATTTGCATGTGTGTGTCATGTAACTTAATGTATTACTCCACTCAATCATTGTCAATGATTGATACAGTATGTTACTATTGTTTTTCGTTTAGTTGGGGTTAAATTTGAAAGAAAAAAAAGTATTGCGCTTTTTCTTTCTCATTTATAAGGTCCCCGAATGCCATGAAAATTTCAGTTGTATCAATCAAGTCAAATATTTATAAAATATAGTTAAAAAATAAAATATTTAATTCAGCTTCAGTGCAGCAATTAGCACTTAAGAATAAAAAGTAAAATTTAATCAAGTCAAGCAGTTTTGATTTTTTATATTATAGTCAGTGAATAAACGAGTGACATTTGACTTTTATTAATACAGATAAATAAATATATGACATCTTGTATTTTGCCTTTGAGTTCTTTTTTTGTCATGGCAGTCGTTTTTTTTATTTAATTTTATTTTTTTATTTTTTTGTACCTTTTAGCGATAAGTTTAATTTTAATAAAATATGTCACGCTAGGTAATTTGATTTGTTAGCATTTTTATACAAGAAGAAACAAAAATTAACCTCTTCAGATATCACGCTAAACATCAAGTTCTAGTCTTTAACTCCAATAATGACGAATTTTTATCATACAAAACTTCATTCCCTATTTTACCCACATAGGGGTTGAATTTCCAAATTTTTACTAACCTATGTTAGTCGGAACGATGCAAGGATTGTAACGATACCTCATATATCTAAATCGATTGAGGCGTTTAGAAGTTATGGTGGAATAAAGAAACATCACATACATATATACATAAACCCTGAAAACATAACACTCCTTTTTTGGCAGTCATATAAAAAGTAGTGTAAAGTAGTACACGGGTTCCAATATTTGTCAAAAGCGTAAGGTCACGTTGTATAAGCCAACCTTCTTTAAAGTTGCACAACACTCGCTAAAGTTTATGCTCGTAATAAATAAACTGAAGTCATTGACCCACCGGATCTTTCCGGCCAATAAACTTTCGGTCAATCTCTCAGTTTCCAAGACTACAGAGAATATCGAAAAAAATCGTGGAGCAGGGGTAAGCATCCTTCTAATTAATTATATCAGTGCGACGGCCTTCATGGAGGCAATTTGAGCTGTTGGTGGCTATTGTCGTTAGATGATAGTCGCTGACTACTACCAATTGGCTTTGACGCCTCGGTGGCCGAGTGGCAAGACGCTCGGGTATCGGACCCGAAGGTCTCGGGTTCAATTCCCAGGTCGGGCAAAATGTGTTCCGGATTTTTCGATGCATAGCCCGGGTTTGTGATCACCGACCCGCATTTGGCAAGCGTGGTGATTAAGCCATTATCCATCAATTGTAGCGATGAATTGATTTCAATGATGGAGGCCTTTGCCCAGCAGTGGGACAGTCATAGGCTGTTTACCACTTACTAATCAGTTTTGAACCCAACCTTAGGTTAATTATTGAGTTTAGCCCATCATTCCATATGTTTAAATTCCAATGTCCTTAAGAGGCCTGAATTGTACTATCTTTGGTCTTATTTAAAATTCATACTTCATTAGGCTACAATTGAGCTCATATTACTCGTAACATGAAAGGAACTACGCCATAGGTTCGTAAGTCTAGATCGGGAGACTGATGGTAACTAACAAAAAACCAGCAAGGGCATTTCTTTTATTCTATACTTGTACTACGTCATAAATATTGCAAAATGTTCTTCCTACCATGGAAGGACACTTTCCAACACTCACCCGCACAAATATTAAGTTCTTTAAAGAAAGAAAACTGTACAAAGCTCTAAAAAACTTCTCATAATAAGGTTCCTAAATAATCCTTTATTTGCAAAAAGTACACACCTTACACAGTAACTAGTAGGTAAGTAAGTAAATAAATAGCCTATTATATACCCTCCCACTAGTGGACTCCGTCATTGAAAATAAGCAATTATTAAAATTGATGGGAAATAGCTTAATACAAGCCCAAGCCATATATCGAATAATCTGAAACACACTGCCCAACCCAAGAACTGTGGGCGATCTTGAAGCTCATTGGTGATCTCGAAATTATAAGTGACATGAAATAAACTAAGAAATATTTTGCTTTTTTATTTCAAGTGCTGCACTGAATCTGAATTAAATACTTATAAAATACAGTGAAAAAAATTAAACGCCTACCCGACCCAGCCAGGAATCAAACCGGGGTTTTCCGCAATCTGGGCGGCTGCAAAAACCGCTATGCTACCGGGGAGGCTGACGTAAGCGCTGAATTTTGTCACTGCTTTTTTATTTATTTTTTATTTTTTTATATTTATTTTTTTTATTATTAGAGTGCCATCTATCCAACGGTCATTGCAACCGACGATGGCCATGTAGATTCATTTTTACAGATGAAATACCACAAATTTGATAACACAACGCTATAGAGGATTAGTAACCTCTGTGTACTCACATTTATGATCACTGCGGCTTGCTTAAGCGCGCCTGACGCGCACGACTTCACTGATATACAAATTTGATTAAAATTGGACAAATTAAATTTAATAATTATGTTTCAGTAACAACACATACAAGATCTAAATCGGATACACTTTGGATCTTTTCATTTTTACCACACCTTGCTACACGTTGTATACTTAGGTATACAGTTAGCTGTATACCATGCATTGGAGTCCTAACCGTACCCTATTCACACCACACATTCAAGATTCATGATTAACGTGACGTTTTCCCCTTATTATTTAGGAGCGGACACAGCAATGGTGTCACATCACACGATCAGTGTACATTACATACCGTTAATATATAATGATAGGAGACACGCGAACCACCTGGTGTCAACCTTCGTCATGACCAAATAACGTAAATAATCTTGAAAATTTAGTTTCATTAGCTGCAAACTATCCTTTTTAGTGTTATAATAAAACAGAAACAGAGTCGCGCTTGGGGGACGATTTTGTAATCTTACCGGGGCAGGTGATCTTGAAACACTATGACATAACATTTTAACGGAGATAAATGCAAACTACTCAGTTATACGCAAAGAATTCGCTAAGATTTGGCAAGCTGAAGTGGCAATGGGCTGGTCATATAAGCCGTAAGATAACCGTTGGGGTAGACGTGTTCTAGAGTGGAGACCGCGACTCGGCAGACGTAGTGTTGGACACCCTCCGGCACGATGAAGCGACGATATAGTGGCTGGCAGTGGTTGGATGAAAATAGCCGAGGATCGGGCTCAGTGGCATGCATTGGGAGATGTCCAGCAGTGGACTGATGTGGGCTGATTATGATGATAACTCAGTTATTACTGTAGGGAAGCGGACAGTATGTTGTTTGATGGTAGGGGCTGGTAGTTCTACAGGGTTTAAATAAATACGCCGAGGTATGTCCAAACGGAGCTCGGTGGCGTAGTGATCAACGCGCTCGATGTGCGATTGCTGAAGTTAAGCAACTTTCGTAAAGGCCGGTCATCAGATGGGTGACCAAAAATTTATCATCTCCAGCTCCTCCGTGCTTCGGAAGGCACGTTAAGCCGTTGGTCCCGGCAGCATTAGCAGTCGTTAGCAACCACCAATCCGTACTGGGACCGTTTGGTGGTTTATGACCGTTCTCCCTATCTATCCATAGGGAAATCTCGTGCCCCAGCAGTGGGGACATAAAATGAACTGACGATGATGATGATGATTTAGGTTGGTTTAATATCAAAATAGAAGCCGGTGACTTCGAATACGACTGGCACTCGTAATGGAAACCATATTGTGAGAATAATAATTAGAGTAATAAGTGTCTGACATTAATGATTACTTAGCACCTAAAATTGTCTATTGTAAAATAGTCTCTAACAGTGACTTTATAAACACATTTTCGACTGAACAATTTCGCTTCGGCCGTCTAATAAACTGGAGCTTCGTAACCAGTTACGAACAACACATAATTCGTTCTTATACGATACCAGTTATGTAGAAATACGTTTTTTTCCTTACACGAAACTTGGTTTCGTAGTAGGTAATGTGTTTAGGTGACAAGTAATCATTAATGATAATTGACGTCTATGAGTGCGGCAGTGAGACGTCATGATTACTCAGTCACGTTCAAATAATTTTTAAGGCAAATTTTGTTGCGAACAAATTACAAAAACACAAATGTCAAAAAAATTTCCACGAGCACGAGCACATACATAAGGGTGCAGGTTCAAATACTGCTCGTGGAATTTTTTTCAACATTTGTGTTTTTTTAGGGTTCCGTAGCCAAATGGCAAAAAACGGAACCCTTATGGATTCGTCATGTCTGTCTGTCTGTCTGTCTGTCTGTCCGTCCGTATGTCACAGCCACTTTTTTCCGAAACTATAAGAACTATACTGTTGAAACTTGGTAAGTAGATGTATTATTTGAACCGCATTAAGATTTTCACACAAAAAGAGAAAAAAAATTTTTTTGGGGGTTCCTCTTACTTAGAACTGAAACTCAAAATATTTTTTTTCATCAAACCCATACGTGTAAGGTATCAATGGATAGGTCTTAAAAAATAATATTAAATAAATAAAATAAATAAATAATATTGAGGTTTCTAATATCATTTTTTTCTAAATTGAATAGTTTACGCGAGAGACACTTCCAAAGTGGTAAAATGTGTGTTTTCTAAAATAAGAGAATGATAAAACTAAAAAAAATATATGATGTACCATACAAATTTCCACCAAAAATTGGTTTGAACGAGATCTAGTAAGTAGTTTTTTTTAATACGTCATAAAGTACGGAACCCTTCGTGCGCGAGTCCAACTCGCACTTGGCCGGTTTTTTTGGAATTATAACAGTAAAACATTATGTCCTTTAAACTTCCCTTTGTCCTCTGTCGAATATTTTTATTGGTTTACGGCTACAAGAGAAGAGCTTATGCCTCCAAAAGCTATTTCCAGCAGGATCATGTCTTGAATCTTGAGTAGCCCGACATTGACATCCAGCCGCGGCCCACTTGAATTGTCGAATTGTATTTAAATTATTTTGTTAACAATTCTCATTTCTGCCATGACGCGAAGCTCAAGTTGTTTTTTAATGAAAAAAAGAAGTGATATCGTCACTTGCTTTTTATGATGCTCTCTTTTTTATCTTTTGTTTACAACTTTGAATATCATGAAAATGTAGGCCAAGATTTAGGGCTGCTTTTGGCATATTACTTCGTAAAAAATGGTTGTGCTTTAGAATGCTGCTAGGACTAAAAAATTTGTTGATCACCGAGTATTTTTTTTGTTATCTAGTTGAGGGTTATGTAATGTCAAATTAATTATTAAGTAATATGATATTCAAAAATGTTTTTTGTCTATTCTAATAAGAAAACTATATCATATCATCTCACTCTATATCATCATATATTATCTTATTACATTACACGAAGTCAAAATAATAAATATAAAAACCTATCTTTGTCTTGACATAGATTTTGATTTAAAAAAAAAACACTTTTATTTAATTTTAATTCTAAAAAAGACGTTTTATATCATCATCATCACCATCATCAGCTCATTTATGTCTCCACTACTGGGGCATGAGATTTCCCCATCGATGGATAGGGAGAACGGGCCATAAACCACCACGCAGGCCCAGGGCGGATTGGTGGTTGTTAACGACTGCTAATGCAGCTGGGACCAACGGCTTAACGGGCCTTCCGAAGCACAGAGAAGCTCGAGATGATTAATTGGTCACCCATCCGAAGACCGGCCTTTGCTAAAGTTGCTTAACCTCAGCACTCGCAGACCGGGCGCGTTAACCACTGCGCCATCGAGCTCCAGGTCTACATGTATATTATTTTACCGTTTCACAACCTTATCCCCTATGCGCTGCCTACAGGTTGTTTTGATATCTAACGCGGGCACCGTGCACTGGAGCGTAAGAGAGCTTTGATGTCGTGTGCTCGCTGATGTTGCTCTATATTTCATTTATTAGTTAGTAAAGCATTTCACCATTACTTGCCTTGAACATATATATTTATTGATAATTGTCGATATAAGACAAAGCGGGGATTACAGCTTGAGTGAAGTGGACGAACCATGCAACTAATCCACTTCAACCCATAAATGCGCTTCGTTAGAAATCGCTTGACCTTAACGTTTAAACAATGAGGAATTGGCTGTCTTATCTCTAACTGCTGTAACACAACAATGTCCAACATTGTTTTTATTTATTTATTAGACGTGCCAGCAGTGTACATATTATATTATTATTATTTATTACAAAAGTGATATAATGAACCCTACCTTAGTCTGTAGCTATAACAGTTAGTTACTCGCATCCGTAGGTTTATCTTGAGACCCTACCCCTGGGTGGTGCTAAATGAGTGACACTGTCTGAGTGATAGAGCCACGCTGCATTGCAGCACGAAACGGGCCGGCTCGCCCGGCGTAATACGACCCTCTCACAGATCGGCGTGAAACAATGGCACTCGTTGCTGTTGTGTTTCGTCTGGTGAGTGTAAGTTCCAGAGGCCCATTTCTTACCGCTCCCCCCTCACAATTCCTACTTCCTCCTCAAGATCCAACTCCTTCCTTAAGGCGGGCAACGCATCTGCGATTACTTTAGTTTAGCGGGTGTCCATGGGCGGTGACGTTTACTTTCCATCAGGTGACCGCCTGATCGTTTGCCTCCTTTTAATATAAAAAAAATAACAACTACAGACTAAGATAGGGTTCATTATATCATTTATGTGGTGCTGAAAGTATGGAAAGTTAGTTAGTAAGTAGTTAGTCGTGGTTTCAATTATGAAGACATTTGCTCATTTGCATTAGTGGGACAGTTATAGGCTATTTACCACTACTAATCGTATAGTGGTGGTGTAATAAGCTTCCATTATCGGCCTTACTGGAGACGACAAGGCCGATACTATACGACGAAAATTTTAAAAGATTTAAACCAGTGATGAGTGTGGAAGTCAAAAAAGAAGGTCAAGAGCATCGCAAAAACATTAAAATGCTACTATTCGTTTATTTTAAACATTAGGTTTAATTACACACAACATACATTAAGTTTTATTTAAATGTGTACAGTTCGCGTAAACTTTAGAAAACTCTATTAAAATATTAGTCCGACAGTGTATTTATAGCAAGCATCACAAGGCGGTATACTGCAAGCTGACGTGCCAGTATTGAAAGATCCTCATTTACAGTCGCTCGATGCCCACGTGTACCCCTCCCCTATTTCCTGTTCCCGTCACCGAGGAAGCGAACACAACGAACGTCACAACGTTCTCTTACCTACGTGTATAGAAAAATTTACTTTTGATACCACTTTTGATACATTTTCAAAGAGAAAAAATTACGTTTATGTCAATCCCATACAATAATCATTATATTTATTTTCTATTCTATTAGCGTTTTGCCACTTGTATAGGGGGGCTGGCTGGAGTCAAAACTGTTATTAAACGTTGACCTGCCGTCTCTATCTGTTTCAAGTAAAAAAAAGAGACAGCATTATCTTATCCACTTGTCCACGATTGTATAAGACGGCTATAGTTTGGTCATGTCCGATTATCCGTACCTTGTACTTGCATGCTTGGGTAAACCCTTTTTACTTAGAAACAACATTATATTCCATCATAAGATTATTCAAGTAATGTAATCTGTCATCGATAACAATCTCGAATGGTTTATTATAAAAACCAAATCTCGCATATAAAATGGACCAAAATAGAAAGCTAAAAATAAATCTGGGTTACTTTTGAATCAAGTGTAACATAACATTAATTCTGTCGTTGTCATTTACCATTAAACCTACCGTAAGTATGATTCAGTGGGAGTTTTTATTTTTTATCCACAACGGAGAAACGCTTCGCCTTCATCTTACTTGATGATAAATGACAAAGGCCGAGTGGAAGGTGTAAGCGCAATTCACCAGAAATCTTCAATTAATAAGGAGCTGGCCATTTGTCCAGCTGTGGACTAGTATAGGCCGATGATGATGATGATGATGTCGAAAAACCCATGCCACTAACATTATCGTTATGGCGGCAGATTTAAAAAGATAGTGCTAGCCAGCCAGGCGGGCAAAACAATGAATATGACCTACCAAAATCAAGTATAGTAAGTACGTATCCCTCGCTGAGAATCAAAACCTACTAGGCCACAAGGGCAGTTAAAAAAGTAGTCACAACAAGTCACAACAGCTTACAACGCTAGGGAGCGCTATTTTACCAGCTAGGATCTTTAGTTGTTATCAAGGAAAGTGAAAGAAGCGAAGTGAAATATAACACACTTTGTTCAAAGTATTCGACACTTAAATACACTTATAACACTAGGGGCACCTTATTTAGCAGCTACTAAAAGATCTTTAGCTGTAATCAAGCTGTAATAAAGTGACATAGACTTTATTCAAAAGTAACCCCGTTGTTTCACTACCTAATTATAGATGTGACCACTTCATTAAAAAATCAATGGCCCCGAACTCAATTACGGGCATCAAGTTCGTTTAACACTCGACTTGAGACTAAATTGCGTGGCCCACAAAGTTCGATCCATCAAATTTGACGTGCCATCCTGGGTTCACGCAAACGGGAGAAGCGAAAAGTGGAAACTTTTTGGTGGTAAAAAATATTGGAAGGCTAAAGTTACACAAAAAATATTAATGGGAACATTCACTGTAGGAAAGTTATATTCATCACGCTGCCGTCGCTGTGGCGGCGACATTTATTTATTTGATACTTTAATATTAACTCTTGCTAAAATAGAAATGTTTTCTTCCACTGCCTCATCGCATATTTGATGTGAGATCTCGTTTCTTTGATATGAGTAAGAAAGTTCTATAGCCAAGTTAACAATATAAAAGTTCTTGTATTATGGCTAAAGTTCCGAGTGCTAATATTATTCACCATTTGATCATGTTAACACAAGAGTATTTGTATAGGTTCGGCCCAATATACAGAGGTCCTGGGTTCAATCACCAGGTCGGGCAAAGTATGTTTCGGATTTTTCAAATTCAAATTCAAAATTATTTATTGTATGCCACATTGGTGTTCATAGTAATTAAATAAATAGGTACAAAAGGTGTAGCGGCCCGTAAGGGCATAACAATAATAGAGGGAGTAAACGTATGTACTAAAGTTGAATTTTAAATACAAATTTATTTTTTATTTATTTTCCTCCCCCACCTGAGCTTTCCTGATACTGGTTGACTTTCTCTAGCGGAACTTATCTTTCAAAGCATAGCTCAAGTTTGTGATCATCAACACGCATTTGACAAAACCAAATCCCTGTCAATAGTAACTTTAGCATAATTTTTATGATGGAAGCTTTTATCCAACAATGGGACAGTACGTATAATTTATTTTTTCTTTTACTAACTCACTGCTTTCTAAACACGCAGTCACTGCACATTGAAAAAGCCACTCTATTCTCCTTTTACTTAAGCCTAAATCTAAAGATAATTTGTCACAGCCCCTATCTTCTGATGAAAAGAGGTCAACCAGGGTATCTCCCGTTCCCAAATAGCCCAGATCTCGCCGCAGCGTCTGCTGAGGTCATTCGTTAGAGGCGCGACCTTGACGCCCGCCCACGCCCCGTCAGTCCCGTCAGCGCCCAGACGGCGCCACGCACCCCGCATTTGATACAATAACAATCTCTCTGATCTGTCTATCTGACACACAGATAAAATGGAAATCATTTATTCTGTGTCACACTCATGTAGACCCACAAAAAACACAGTTCAAATTTAGAATGCGTAAGAAGTGACCCAGACAAAGGATGTACCGTTGCTGATCATCCACGGCCAAAATTATAGATGTAGTTGTTTTTTTTGTCCCTAAGAATTTCATACAGGGCGATTAGTTAGCGAACATAATCAGAATAATTAATAGATGTCATCACTGGTCTTTTACTTATATATTCGCAACATATTATTATATAATTAAATGTTATGTATAAAAAGTAAATAAAACAAAATCTTGTTAGGTAGGTATACGAGAATGAGAAGAAAAAGATTTAGAATACATAATCACAAAGTAAACGCGAGCGAATAGCATAAATAACATGTATTACCACAAAATATAAAAGAAGCATTGAGTAAACATATTCTCGAACCCTGAAGAACTAAGCAGTTTCTAAGATTTGTATCGTTTCGTTTATCCAAACTTGTATTACAGCAATTTATTACAAATCTGTCTACCAAGCATACGTACTATTCCACAGAATAACATAACAAATCTCGTTATCGTTTTCAGACTGTATTGTAGACAACAATTATTGTATTTTTTTTTATAATCATTTGATATATTTCATAATAATATATCGTTTATTTTTTTTTAGGAAAACTAACAGCTCATATATCTAGTTTAGTAACATATATATCGTAGGAGAAAACATGCCTTATAGTTCTCACTTGTAGATCTTACCTTAACCCTTTAACAGACAGAACATGTTTTAATATTTCATTGGTTTTCAATCTTATCTCAGTCACATAAAGTTTAAAATATGGTGGGAACATACATCCCTTTGACAGTGAAAGGGTTAAAAGATTAGGTATGGGTTCAGGTCAGTAATCTAACGGACCTATGGATTGAACCACGATTTCTCGCATACAAACCCAAGCTTTTATCCGTTCGGCTTCCTTCGCTTCTTTGTCTCAAATAGACACATATACATATATACAGTATATTAAAGTTGGTATACTAAAGGGCAGGATATATTGGCAAGGCTATCACGGCACGTGGCGCCGACCTGACACACTCGAGGCCTATGCCAAGTAACGCAGACTAAATTGCCCTCAAAATGAACCTAACAGCATAAATCTATTAACCGAATAGGAGCTTATCTTATTATTCAAGGAATTATATATGTTTGTGCGAACAGGCCATTGAACCCATAACCATTACATAAGAGAGATTGATTTTTAGGGTTCCGTAGTCAACAAGGAACCCTTATAGTTTCGCCATGTCCGTCTGTCTGTCTGTCTGTCCCCAGCTTAGCTCATAGACTCTTAGTACTAGAAAGCTGTAATTTGGCATGGATATACATATTAATCATGCCGACAAAGTGATGAAGTAAAATTTCAAAAATATTGCGGGTTTGTGGAAACAGTTTTTTGACTGAGGCATTCGTTTGAGAACTATTAAGCTTTAAGTGCAAAATTTTGTTAGAGTCAAGTGTCCCCCCCCCTGCCCGCCAAATTGTTGTTTTTGGATACGTGAAAAAATTCACGGTAGTTGTATACTTATATGACGAAATTAAAAGGAAAACTATCACAGCAAAATAGGCTTTACAAGTTTGCGAGTAACACTCGACCAACTTATAAAATGTACTTGGCACAGTACAAATTCCTCATTGGGAACTATTTAAATAACGTTGTCAGGTGTGTTAAACCGGTAGTATCTACAAAGGCAATTGTATGGGCTACGGAACCCTACTCTGCGCGTGGCCCGACACGCACTTGGCCGGTTTTTAGGATAGAGAACTCGATGGCGCTGTGTCTTGCGTATTCGGGGCAACTAACCGCTCTTTGTGGTCTTAACCACAGACCCAGAGGTCCCGGGTTAGATAGTTCTCGGTTTGGTTGGCGGAAGGGCTTGTTTGTCCGCCTGACTAGCTAATGTATATATACCGCCATAGCATCAATGTCAGTAGCATTGTTGTGTTCCGGCAGCTACAGATAAGATAGCCAGTGCCTCAGTAGTTGAGGATTCCGGGTAAAGTGCGCTTCCATCATTGGCCTTATCATCACTTAACATCAGGTGAGATAAAGGCACTGTGGTTACTCGTAAGAGTATAAAATAAAAAATATAAAACTTTCGAAATGCCAGTCTGGATGTTATCCATAAAATCTAGAGCTTCTCGGTGTTCCAGAAGGCACGATAAATTTTGGTCCTGGTTGTTGTCGTAATATGGAAGCCGTTTAAGCTAGCATTGTGGGTAATGGCCCATCTTCCATGTGCATATCAGTGGGTAATCTTATCATCGCGTTATGAAATTGCGCAGCCCCACAACCACACTTCATCATCATCATCAGCCTACACACGTCCACTGCTGAACATAAGCCTCTCCAAGTGTACGCCACTGATCACGATCCGCGGCTACTCTCATCCAGCTCTTACCAGCCACTTTGCGAAGATCGTCGTTCCACCTAGTCTGAGGGCGTCCTACACTACGTTTGCCGATACGCGGTCTCCTTTCAAGAACTCGTTTACCCCATCGGTAATCGGTTTTGAGGCTAATATGGCCGGCCCACTGCCACTTCAGCTTGCTAATCCTGTGGGTTATGTCGACGACTTTGGTTCTCTGTCGGATCACCTTCACACTTCCAAAAGTGAATATCGTGAGCTCATTTTGAGTGAGACGGAACGCGCTTTAAAATATTGGAAGATATTTATATTATTTGGAATGTTACATTCACAACGCTATATACTCATGACGTCTAAAAACGGGTCCACATAGGACTATGGTAACTAAAGAAGGAGTTATAAAATCCAACTTCACAAGTGAAGTTAGAAAAAATATTATATTACTTTTGTTATAGTTACAAGATAAAAAAATTATTAGAAAAATCAACCAGCCTTAGCCATCCAGTGGGTTCGATTTCCATTCGCGCTTCCTGAGACCTATATACATAAATAGTTTTTTTCAACATTTGTGTTTTTGTAATTTGTTTCGCATCAAAATTTGCGTTAAAAATTATATAAACAAATCAAAAACATTTTAAAAATTTTATCTCATTTTAAGGTACTTAGAATGTCACAATATAAAGTAAAATATCCGGCTTAAATAGTGTTCAAAATCTAATACGGCGGATTTCGTTCCGCTAATGCCGATCGTCTAAATTCCTTTAAAGTCTAATTCCACGAACGTCTGATTCTTGGATCGTCTAAATTCCCAAATTAATATATAAATAACTTATAATTCAAAATAATCTGACGACAATGTTTTACAAGTGTCATTTTGTCGCGCACTTTTAAAACATTAGCGTTTTGTCATAATTATTAGCTTAATATTAGAAGTTGACCAGCGCTTTTTAGTTAGATTTTTTAGTTGCTATGACTAAATACTAAAGTGCTAAGCAATTTTTATTGCTGACTGTACAAAAGTAAACGTTGATAGATGTCTTCGCCGTATAATCAACATGTCCACAATATAAGTTGGAGTCATTTACATGAAGATGATTACATGAAAATATGATCAAATTACATTACTTACATCTTGGTAGCAGTAATAAGAAATAAGATAATAATGATACAGCGTACTTCCATGGCTTAGTAATTATATTCATGCCTGTTAAGTAAGACCCTTGCGTGTTCTTGGCGGGAAAGTGAAGAGTCATGTCTGCGGTTTTGTTTTATTTTAGAAAATTTGTGTTATATCGAATATTAATGTGAAATAATGGTGGATTATTAACCGTTAAGTGTTCGTGAGTGAGTGTTGGCAAATAAAACAAAACAGTGCAACGTCACTTTTCAAATTCCCTCAAGAAGTCCGCCCGAGGACTTAGTAAAGGCCCACATCTTTACTGAGATACTCGAGGGGTTGGGGGGTATATCATTTCTCACTTCTCATTTCTATTATCATTCATCATCATTATACAGAAAATAAATATTATTTATTTATGTATTATTTGTTAGAAAAATTACTTTGACACTGGCTAAATATGCTAATCGCACGAAGCCATCAACAAAAAGAAAAAAAAAGTAAGACCCATATATTTGTTTTTATTGGATTGCTTTTTATAACAGGCTTCATTTTCTGCCCCAAGAACAAACAAAATATACTAAAATTATAACTTTTAGTGTAGATGACTACTGCTAGTTCTGGCGTTATTATTCTAAGGTTCTAGGTAAGAACTAACGATAAGAAAATAAAGATTGGATAAATCAAAATAAAAAGAACTCAAGGTGAAGTGCTCGCTACCTTTGGTCGAACGCCTAGATGTAGAAAAAAAACATGGAGTAAAGGTATAATATAATAATAATAATAATAAAACCCTTTATACTGGGATTACAGATGATGTGCGCGTTTGCATCGTTCGTTTTTTATAAAATGTCTCTAATCTCAGTGTGCCTCTTGACATAGGCCTCATCCAACAATTTCCACTGTGGTCTGTCCTGAGTTACACGTCTCCACCTTGGGCCAGCAGTCATTTTGATGTCATCTTCCCGTCTTATACACTGTCTTCCACGGCTTCTCTTCCCATCTCTTGGGTGCCACTCTGAAACTGCCTTACACCATTTTCCTTATTTGTCACGCATCATATGACCGGTCCACCTCCACTTTTGTTGGTCGATGCGTAGTAGGATATCAGTTAGTTTGGTTAAAGTTATAATATACTAGTTATAATACTATAGTGTCGGATATAAAAATATTCAATAATAATAATTGAAACTTCTCGAACTCCAAATAGGGATGTTTGTATATTTCTCCTCTCCACTTAGACAACTTTTGCTTGTTTTTACTTAATCGCAACTTGAGACGTATCAAAGGCTTTAAGGTTATTCAACCATTACGAACAGTCAGCGTCTGCATTCCCTAATTAGGTCTTTATTTGTTTATGTTTCTTTTGTGTACGGTAAAGAGCAAAGCTCTACAGTCAGCATTAAATTTATAAAATGAATAATCAAAACGATCTTCTCACCTAAGAAAAATAAGTTTTGATGTGTAACTTTTAATTATATTTTTAGTTGAATCAAAATATTGACAGTGTAACACAATAACATACGCTAATGGTACAACGCTAAGGATTGGTTTTCTAAAACAATAAGACAATTTTGACTTCGTATTTCATGCAGTGTACATTTGTACTTTTACCATCATCTTAACATGATAATATTATGATAAAATTGGTTAGACTGATTCATCTCAACGTCCCATTACTGGGCTCACGCTGTAACAATAGCACATGAAGTGTTTGGGCTATAACCCACTGTATTGGTGGATAACGACTGCCGTCTTACCATTGAAACCAAAACCAACGGATAAACATGCCTTCCAAACTCCAAACATGATAATTTGGTTACTAATCCAGTGACACAGCATTGCGAACTTGAAAGATCGCAACTCGAATGCGCTACACTATCAACGAGGAACTCATTCAATCTCTATGAGTCATTACTTCAATCATACAGCGACATCTGTTGACTGAACTCTCAAATTAAGCTAAAAAGATAATAAATAAATGCACAAGATGGAAAGTCCTGATCTACATTTGTTTGATCAATTTGTGCAGTCGCGTATAAAGTGAGTTGAGTATTATTCGAGTATCAAGATCTTTCTAGCTCCAAGAATAACATAAAATTGGAGGAGCAAGTCATAAAATTGTGTGTCGTTCGGAGTTCGGTTCGTGAACCGCTATTGTGTGCCCGCTTCCGCGGAGACCGGGACAAAAATTTGGCTAGACTTTTAGCGCCAACTAACGCTTCACCCTAGTAACAAAGTTATGCCTGTTTTATTAGACGGAAATCTGTTTTTTCACTCCTTAGTGGTATATAGTTTTCTTACTTTACTTTGTTTAAGATTTAGAACCGCAAAATGTTTAATATTTTTTATAAATATTGTGTAAAACTTAATGTTAATGTTTCTTTATAACTTATTTGTAAATTCTATACAAAAGGTATGGTGGGTGCATAGGTGTTTACATCACTAGTGTCTATCTGAAACTCCCTATTGTTTATTACTGTTACCAAAAATACTTATACACATAAAATACTCAGTAAAAGTACAAAAAAATGTAATTTGCGGAAGAGATATACATATGACTTGTCTTTACCAAATATTAATAATGCCCTGTATCACAAGAGTGCCTATGTAACTGGTATCCAAATATTCAATCATCTGCCCAGAGATCAAAAAACCTCAGTAAATTTAAGTTGTTTTAAAATTAAATTAAAAAGATGGCTTATAGATAAGGCGTTCTACAGTTTGACTGAATATTTCGATACAAAAACAGCATAGCGGCTGTTTCTATGTAATACAATTTTATGGCAATAAAAATTTATCTTATCTTATCTTATCTTATCTTATCAGAAAGTCTTGTTTTTTTTATAAACTATCTTATCTCTTCCTACGGAAAGACAACTGCAACGTTTCGTTTTAAATAAATGTTCAGGTCAACCTGCGTACTGATACAGAAATTATGTTTAAAACCCTCCAAAAATGTAGTAGTCATTTGTAACAATCTATTTTCAGACCTATTACAAACTTTCAATGGGGAAAGCCCTTCCATTTCACTGACAAAAGAAAATCGAAGCCGCCATGATTCGTCGTAAAAAATAGACGTTTGATTCATTCGGGCACGTTGACCGTGGTACCCCTGCCTTGGTATCCGAGGCATAAATCTGAGGCGGCCAGAGACGCGGCGCCGTCCCGGCACACTTTAAGCCTTTGCCAACTAGATAAAGCCTCGCCCAAACAGAGGCGGTCTGCCGCCGCGGATGTGGTAATTCTAAATTCAAAATTCAAAATCATTTATTCAGTTTAGGCTACAAGTAGCTCTTGTGAATGTCACTATGCCGTCGGTTCGTAAGTCTACTCAGGGCGGGAGACCTTGTACTGAGAAGGACCGGCAAGAAACTCAGCAAGGGTAGTCAATGGCACCAGTGTTTTATACTTTTAGCCCAGTGTTCGTCAGTTTTCGTCGCCAAAAATAACATAGATTTTCATTAAAATATTACAAAATAACAGCAAGGAAGCAGGTGGTCAGTATTCAACTGTTGCTAAATACTAAAATCAGTTGCTGACCCTTATTTTTAATGATTAAAGGACAAAAATATCGATCACTGATTCCTATCGAACACATTTGCCACTACTCTATATCAAATAAGCGCGAGCAGGCTGCGTCCTACATGAGGGCACCCGCGAGCGCATGCGGGAAATTGAACAAAACCGCAGATATGAGATTTTATTTAATTTTCTAAAATTTGTGTTATGTCGAATATTAATGTGAAACAATGGTGGGTTATTAATCGTTAAGTGTTCGTGAACGTGCATGAGTGTTGGCAAATTAAACAAAACAGTGCAACGTCACTTTTCAAATTATCTCAAGAAGTCCTCGTAAGGTCTTAGTAAAGCCCCACATCGTTACCGAGATACAAAAGGGGTTGGGGGTAAGTACATATATCATTTCTCACTTTTCATTTCTATTACCATTTATCATCATCATACAGGAAGGAATAGTACATTGTTCACCGAGAGGAGAAAGTGACCGATTACCGTCGAGGGTGTCGTTTGAAGCCCGAGCCGTAGGCGAGGGCTTTAAAACACCCGAGATCGGGAATCGCAGTTTCTCTCGAGTGATACATAGTGCTTTATACTACACCTGATACTTTATCAAATTTACGGTAGAAAGTACGTCATTGCATATCGAACAAATATGCGGGGAGAAAACGCATCTGAGCGGGAGAGAAAAGTGTATGAAAATCCATTTCTTACGTGGTTTTTGCGTTTTCTCCCCGCATATTTGTTCGATATGCAATGACGTACTTTCTACCGTAAATTTGATAAAGTATCAAGGTACTTTCCAAGCAGGTGTAGTATAAATATTATTTTTATGTATAATTTGTAAGAAAAAATACTTTGATACTGGCTAGCCGCGGTGGCGCTAGTGTGTACTACGTTCCCGCGCGGGCAGACCACGACCGTCCCGCGGCCGCAGACCGCCTCTGTTTGGCCGAGGCCTTAGGGTGGTATCATTGAAACAAGCGAATAAAATGTTGTGCGAAAAATTGACACATCCTTTCTCTTTATATTCGGTTATCAACGTTGACCGATCAAATAGTTCTGTTCTAAGTTGTTTTATAAAATATATTCCCTAGTAGTCAAAGATAAATGTAGTTACGTTTAAAGATTCATATAATTATGAAATGGTGATCTTTTGAATCGCTTTCTTTCAGATGATGAGATGAGAGATGGTTTCGATGACACTCGTTCCGATCGTATTAGTTTTAGGCCATAGCTAGCATAGCTATAGGCATTATTTATATCCAGATCATTCGCTTTAGGCCAGCGTTATAGTCCGATCTCCCCAACTGCTGTTTGTCATGTGGGAAGGCCTAAACCCAGAAGTTGCACATTTATATATAGTCTAATGAAGATGAAATTGAAGACGATTGTTATCTCTGAAAATACTACAATGCTCTCTCAACGTTGGTAAAAGACAAACTTGCCAGCAGTAATAAACACGTACAGCCAAAATTCACAAAAACGCCACTTCACCAGCTCATTTTAAATCCCCATTGCTGGGACACGATCCGCTCTATAGATGGAAACATCACAATGAAAACATGCCATAAGCCACACCTATTGGTGGTTGTTAAAGACTGCTAATGCAGTCAAGACCAACGGCTTTACGTACCTTACATACAACCAAGATGATATTTTTTTGTGCCACATTTGCATTATAAAAAATTCGTTGACAAATACAAAGTATCGACTGATTTCCAGCATAACACCTCTTGGCGGTATGAGTGTACTTTATTATCTTTTATTTCATCTGCGGCCTCAGAACATCGGAACGATAGCGGCGAACTCCGACAACTCGTTGTCGTACGTGGTATACCTTTGTCATTTGCATGTGGGAATGGAAAAGCCATAATCGGCGGAATGGGCTGAGGAAACTTCCTCCACGCTGTATATATGTTTATTTTATTTACGTGCCATTCCCACAGTCAGTATACAAAGTTATTTAAGTAGCTCTGTGAATCGTTGTTACCAATGATAGCAGCTACACAGCAGACGCAGTCCTAAATGCTGCTAAAATGTGTAGAGTTTTAAGCGTTTTGGCTACCTCCAGAATCATGCTATAGTTTTACATAACCTTCAAAAATTTGATTTTGTGATTACTTATTTTTTTTTGATAAATTTATGTATGCCTTTGTTAGACGTTAGTTAGACTCAAACTTAAACCTCTCGCAATCCGTGTGACTCTTCCAACTGAGTTAACGAGGCATTATTGGTTTTTCTACGCTAGTAACCAGCTTTCGTTAATCTTTAGGTATTAGGTACACTTTAGACAACACTTGATTGCGAAATGTCTTGGGTTCAAATCCCAAAGTACTAACAACAGCAACTTAGCAATAAGGCTATATTTAGCTAGATATAGACACAAAATAAGGAGACCCCAGAAGGTAAGCTTAATATACCGGGTGTCCCAGAATATGTGATTCAAATTGTAACGAGAGTTTCCTTAGGACTTAGGACCTTTGGAATATCCTAAATAAAAGAATAAAAAATTAATACCATTGTGTAAAAAAAAAACAAAATTTTAAAAAAGTACGACTTTTTAAGACTTTCAACTTCGTTTATTGGTAATTTTTATTTTATTTTTTTCACTATTATTATTTGTGAAGGATTAATTCGTCAAACTGCAAACGGTTTTATAAAAAGACTATTACGTAGATTTAAAGTTGCAGCATTATTATGATGTATTTTTTTTGCAGCAAAGTAAAAATTTATTTAGCACATTCGAATATTCGAATATTCACACAACATTATATAAACAAAGATAAATTTTATTCAGTTCGACCTCATGTTATGTATTTTTTCGTTATACCCGAGAATATTTATTGAAAATTTATATATTATATACACAACAAAAAGAAACATTACTTAATTTAACTTGAAAAAAAAAACAGAAAAAATAATTAGAATATTAATTAAGTCGTAAGCACTTTATTAGTTTTAAGAAAAATAGACGTACACTTACGTAATTTACAAATAAGGAGAATGATCTTGAATTATTATGT
The DNA here is from genome assembly GCA_963082485.1 of Eudonia mercurella. Taxonomy (NCBI): domain Eukaryota; kingdom Metazoa; phylum Arthropoda; class Insecta; order Lepidoptera; family Crambidae; genus Eudonia; species Eudonia mercurella. The sequence goes on along the minus strand of OY720039.1, from coordinate 9,584,584 downwards.
TCCGTTAATTGACTAACAGTTTTAACTAACAAAATGTAAGATTGCAGACGTTTGTGTTTCGGCAAATCAAAAAGCGTAAATGTTTTTACCGGTTACGTGATGTTATTTAAACGTTTGTTTAACCTTTTATTAATGTTATGTTGTTGCTGTTAGCATTTCTATTGTGTAAAAGTTCGCAGAAACACGTGTTTCCTTAAAAGTATTTTATTTGTAAAATTCTAAAAGAAAAAAATGTTACGGCACGGTCCTTATGTAACTTTTCAGAGATTCTATTCACGCATTGTTGGTGTGGTTGCACAACCACTGTGATTGTAGTTTAGAACATAAGTATAGTAATAAAATTATGTCCAAAATCAATTCCAATCCTTTCAGCCGAGTAAAAATACGCAAAGATTAACGCTGGCTTGCGATATTTTATTCTTACCAGTGAGTAGTTCAAAAAATAAAAAATAAAAATTTTAAAAATTGGTCCACAACTGACAGAGAAATCGATGAACATACATAAAAAAAATATGAACAGAGGAACATAGAACCTCCTCCTTTTTTGAAGTCGGTTAAAAATAGACATAATTCACGATAGAATGTAATATCGTTTGCATTACCATTATTATATAAATTTAATTGTATTACGGCCATGTGACTTTAAATACGAGTGGGAAGCACTCATAATTGATATCATAGAGTGCAAGTTATTGATACTGGTTTAATAGTCGCACCCTTCAATAAAATTAAACTCTGCAACAGTGAGTGCATGTACCGAGCTGTTCCTATCAGATCCGAACCTCTTGTAGGGCATCTATTAGGGCACGGGGACACGCACAAATGCGTGATGCCGTTCCCTCTAGAAAACCTCTGACGGTGATTCGTTTCACACGGCTTGAGGAACCTTTTAAGTTTCTCGCCACCCCCAAAAAGGCCCGGTGAAGCGGAAAATGCCCAGAAGCAATCAACAAACTCTAAAAATGTACCGAGAATATAACCCATCATCTTAGGTAAGTGTTGTTTTTACGAGCGAAACCACATCTAAGTATAAGTATCGAGAGTATAAAAATCCCAGTGTTTATAACAATGTCGAAAAACTAGTTCTCTTCTTTAATTAAGTTCACCAATACCGTTGTCTATACGCACTTTCTTACAACTGTGTAACTACTTAAGGAAAACCCATTTCGAGAGGAGCGTCACGAACTTCTTCATCTGTTACCGCGCCGTCACAATGAAAGCTTGGGCGTGGATTAGGGCAAAACCAAACTCTTCTAATTAATAATGAATCACGTGTTCATGTTCTTAATTACCGAGAGGGTGCGATTTCTTGAACTTGATGACTCGTGCCTAGCATTAAGCTTTAAGTTAGACTTGAGCACGCGCAACGCACTTTCATTGTGTTGGGACCTAACTGCTCTCCCAAAATGAAAACAAAAGTGTCGCGACAACAACCGATGTCGTGTTTCTGCGTACATTACACACAGTATTTACAGTACAGTGTTTGGTACATTCCAAGGGTAAAATTTTGTCAGGGTCAGAATCCGTGTGGATATTGACTCTTATGCCTATTACTGACGCAGAGTAGAATTGTTTTGTTCTGGTATAAAGGTGAGGAACTCCAGTATTCTAGATCCAATTAAATTACAAGACATAAGAACTAAAGGCCCAGGATTGGCAACGCGCATTTGTTTCCCTTGGTGTCCGTGGACGTCGCTAACCGCTTTCCATCAGGCAACCAGTAATTTTTTTACCGAAAAAGTAAAAAAAGAAAAGACAGTAGCATGCGCCAGCCCTCGCCCGTAGCATATAAAAAGCACGCGTAGTATTTTTACAATGATCGATTCCCAGAAGTCCTAGTCAACTACCACGCACGCGCTTTCATTGTTTATACTAAATTGTTTATACTAAAACTGAAATAACCAATATTGCCCTGGCTAAGTTTCTTATCGGTTTATCAAACTTAAAAATTGAATGAATTATAATTCAATTTAAACAACTGATCTTACACTAGTACCTATAAATCTGGATAAAACATTTGAATTAAACTTAGCGACTTACCGAATGGCGGTTCGAACCGGCAGTCGAGCAGCAGCGCGTGGCCGGTGGGCCCGGTAGTGCCGACCACAGCCCCACCGCGCATCATCAGCTGCGCTTCCAGCTCTATCCAGCGCCCGCCACACTCTTGCTGCAAGCAAACACTATCATCATCAACAGCTCATTTTTTATGTCCCCACTGCTGGGGCACGAGCCTTCCCTATGGATGGATAGGGAGAATGGGCCATAAACCACCACGCGGGACCTGCGGTTTGGTGGTTGTTAACGACTGCTAAAGCGACCGTGGCTTTACGTGCCTTCCAAAGCAAGAAGGAGCTCGAGAGTATGAATTTTTTAGGCACCCATGCTATTTAGTAAGAAGATGGCGTTTAAAAAAAAAACAATGTACTTTTTTAATACAACGGAATAAGAATTAAAACCTGTATACATTTGCGCGTGACTGTACCTACATAAGTGTACGTTTGTATTCGTCATTGTATCACCTGCGTACATCACGTACAGATATTACTTAGGTACATAAAATAATGTTATTCCAATACAACATTTCACAACACACTATGTCAACGTAGACTGTGATCAATCAGTTCGGCTCCACTTGGCCCTGGATTGCACTCCCATTAATGTTTCAGATCCAAGCAACTCAATCAATTACTAGGACGTTCTGTAATAATAGGTTAACTAGCTTAGAAGAGGCACAGGCTGCAGAGTACGAGGTATGTGGCTTTTGGACATACTGCAAATCTATGAGTATATTTAAGTAAAATTAAATTTCAATCGAGGACATCCGTTTATTGCCTCTTTAGACCCAATCTTGATGTTTTTGGTCTGTCTGTATCTCCTCCCTTTTGAATTACTAAATCTGAATAGGATGGATGCGCTTCGCGGCTCATGTCAGTGAACGTAAATACTACAGTCGCAAATACTCTCGAATAATATCTCAATTGCGTAGAGATGTTGCGTCACTCAGCGTGCTATACCGCTTATACCATGGCGAGTGCTCTGAAGAGTTCTTTGACCTCATCCCACCTTCTCCTTTCCTTTATAGGAGTACACGTGCTGCTCTTCGGAGTCACCGCTTCACTGTCTCAAATATCCCATCGCGCACAAAGAAATTTGGTGACTCGTTTCTTTGTCACACCTCCAAAAGATGGAATAGTCTACCAGCACACTTTTTCCCTCCTTCCTATGATATGGGGTCCTACAAAAGAGGCGTGAAGAAGCACCTTGTGGGCCGGCAGAGTGAGGTTAACTGATGCTACGTTTGTTTTCACACTGCGCCAGTTATCTTCGCGTCTGGACTCCATTTCCACTTAACATCAGCTGGGATGGAGTCATTTGCCGAGCTATGTATAAAAAAAAGGAAGGGTATCTCATAGGATGGGAGAATTAAGTTTGTATGAAAGGTTCATAAGTGTTCATAAGTTATTTTCTTGGTTCTTAATCATTTCTGATTTAAGCGGTTTTTTTATGTGATCCAACAACATATGTTACCAATATATGTTACCAACGCACACGAATTTGCAAGTACTTGAGACGACTAACAAAACTAACAAAACGCTGGCTTTATTTTATCATATTTAAGTCGTAGGTAATTTATTCGTCGTAAAATAAGTTGTACGTAAAATTACTTTCTGTTCGGCATTTTTATCATCTAGGGCGTCCATTAAACCGTAATATCGCATTACACCATTACTGAACGGACCCAATGCTCATTTAGGGCGGTAACATCAGTCAGTGTGTTGATTATGCGAATGCAAGTAATTATTTTAATTGCTAGCTCTACACTCTAATGTTACTAATGTTATTATTTTTTGCTGCACTCGCACTTCGCAATCTCTGCATGCGCGCTCTGAATTTCTACCATCTAAAAAGAACGTAACCTTATTATTTTAATGGTTATTTGAGTACAATCAACTTAATTCTGCAATAAGCCTATTGATTCTTAACCCTTTAACGGGCACATCATGTTGTAAATTCCATAGATTTTCGACCTTATGGCAAAGTGATAATGTTAAAATTATGATGTCTAATATATTGACAATTGTTTTTATTCCATAACGGGGAAGCTCTTGCCACTCACTTGATAAGTAAGTGGTAAGTATCGATAAGGCTGAAGGGTGAAAGCGCATTTAACTCGATATACTCAACTACTAAGTCTCTGGCTATCTTATCTCTAACTGTCAGAACACAACAACACAATACAATGCTATTAACATTGCTGTTATGCTACTGACTAAGAGATGGTGCCTCCTCCCGAGTCCCTGTCGAGACCCTCGGGTCTGGGCAGGGAGGCGGGAGCTGGAGGGGAGGACCTCACATAACCTCCCTGGGCGCGGTAGTACTCGAGCGACAAGTTTTCCATAGTCAAAAAAAGGCTTATAAAAAAACAGCTCCGACAACAAACTGAGTGTAACTTTGTGTCTGCTCGGATTTGTGGTAATTTATATTTACACATCCAAAATAAAACCTGCGAACGCCGCAAAAAACACAAAATAAATTGGCAACCTCTGCACAGGTGGCGTCCGTCAATTAACACCCATTATCTCGGTCCCACTCGACTTTTTTTGTTGAGCGCTCACCTTGATTTTCGCTTTATAACATTTTTGTGCGGGTTTTTCTAGTTTTTTTTTAATTAAAAGTCTGCAATCTAGGAGGTGGGCCGGCTAATGGTGAGCGGTCATCACCGCCCATGGACATCAGCAACGTCAGAGGTGTTTCTCTTGTGTTGGTGACATGAGGAAAACTTCTTTACACCCATTTTAAAAGAATCCATGTCGTAGCTCAATTGGAAAATCTTGGACGGCAGCTTAGTTCACAGTTTGTAGTGCGTGAATTAAAGGTCTTCTGAAAGCATACCGTTTGAGAAAACAGTGGCTTAGTGAAATTTTGGGTGTATAGAGTGTGTAGTCTAGTAAGGTTGTTATAAGTTTAGAATATTTCTTAGGACTTTTAGTGCGTTCTATCATCCATCATCAACATTGGCCTTTAAACAAATGCTAAGTTGGGGCCACCCAGACTCAAATTAGGCAAAAATCTATGCACGCTGGTCCAATGCCGCTTTTTGGGTTTTAATTACTGCTTTTTAAGACCAATAAAGGAGTCGAACCAACAGCTTAAAGTCTTCTGGAGGAGCTCGAGATATTTTAATTTGATGAGCCATTTGGTTACCAACATGATTGCTTAACTTGCAAGACAACCACCCGAACACGTTAACAAAATTATATACTTGTCTTAATTATTTTAGCACTAATACGAGTAATAATTTGTGAGATGCAAGCCAACTTAACATCGTCTTACATAATCTGACAATATTATGTAACAAATCCAACGAATCGTCATATTGCTTAAAACACAGGTAGATTCAAAATCAATTAACTCTACACTGATGAAACTTTATACACAGTAAGACGTTGATCAACATTAACTGTAACAAACACATCAACAAATTGGGTTAAGAGTTCAAACTTTCCATTCAATTAGGTAACATAGTATGTGACTTGAATATCAAAACAATGGAAAGCGAAACATCTAGAAGCACAGCCATCTCTTTCTTTCTTACCTCGGTGTAAGCGACGGAAGTGAGAGGCAGATAGTGGTAACCAAGCGCGCGGTCCCAGATCACACCTTTGTTCCACACCTCCACTAGTAGACCTTGATTGATGTCGTTAGTTTCACTGGGAACAAAATAATTTTATTAGTAATAACTTAGAAATGTTTAATTACCTTAAATCTAGAGTATTTAAACAACTTTTGTTACAAATTCCTGTGAATGAATAATAATCGGTAATGGTCACACATTAGGGCGAGTCGCGCCGCAACGCATCACTCTCCAAAAATCTTTCTGCATAAAAAAGAGATGCAAATGTTCATAGAAAGTTGGGCTTAACGATACAGTAACAATTTCATTTTTTATTTACACCCAAAATAATTACTGACTGACTTAAAAAGCTAGTAACTTAGTTTTTATCCATACATTGCATACGTAGAAATATAAAACTTGCGCTTTGGTTCAATCAATGTTCGTCTCGCTCGGCAGCATATATCGAAGTAAATCGAAAAACTTTAATGCCTTTGCCATCGGGAAATGTACTATTTGAATTGAAGGGAGGCAAGTCAATAAAGATAAAATATTGTCTAGTATAAAAACTACAAATGTATTCAGTCAATAGAAACTCACTGCTACATTAAAACGTAATGATTGTTGATTTAATTCAAACTTCAATGGAGCTGACGTAATATGATATTATTTATATTCTGGTTAATAACACTACATAATTTGGCAATAAGAACATATTCTGTCTTTCGAAAACAAAATTTAATACGAAAATATCATTGTTTAAATGGCTATGAAATAATGAAGTTCTACATAGATTCGGCCTTATTTCATAGATTAATCGATTTACATATAAAATGTGTAAATAAATGAAACCTATTTCTTACATATTTTATATAAATAACGTAACAGCACGTAAAGCCTTTGGTCCATTCTCTCTATCCATCTATAGGAAAGGCTCCTGGCCCAGCAGAGGGGACATAAAAAGGAGCTGATGAAGATGATGAATTTTTGCCATTTTGACGGTACGTTTACCATTTTTTTCACCAATAGCATACGAAACATCCTATCCTAGTTATGTTTAACTATAAGCTTTTCACATAAAAGCTAATCGTCCCATACAGATGCCCGCTCTCAAAATAGCGCGACCATCGATCCCCATGCCCAATCAAAGCCTACAAATCTATTTGTACCGAAATAAAACAGTGTACTAGACCGGCCAACTTCGTCTCTACGATTCCGCCTCGCAAGCAGTCCGTAAAATCAGTTCGCCCCACATAAAACGCCGCTCGTGAATATAAAAAAACGGAGATCTCGAATGGGATATAAACAAATGGTGAGCTGCGGTCCTTGAATAGGCTTCTATTTAGTTTGAATTGGAAATATAGGATAAACAGTTATTTTTCGCTTTTCTATAAGAGTTAGAAAGTAATACTTTGAAAAATCGCAAATCCACTTTTAGGTTTTTTTATAGTGGCAACACTGAAGTCAGCAGACTAAGGTTCCATACATAGAATGAAAAGGCGGAACTCTTAGAAGATCATTCATGTGTCTTACCTATTTGACTGTCACAAGCAATTTTCTTGTGTAGTTTGTGTGATGTCATAAATAAATAGTGTAATTAAAATTGTGTATACGTTAATTTTGTCGGTTTTAAGGTTAGGTACTAAAAATATTATTTTCAATATCTAAAATGTAGGAAGGTATAATATATATTAATAAAAATCAATTGCCACATGTATGCCATAGCATCACTTGAGAACGTTTGAGAACACTTGAGAACACTTGAGAGCGATTTGGCTGATAAATTTTTTGTTGTGTTCGTAATTGTCAGGACAATGTTTAAATAAAAATAAAAGTTTTCGCCGGTGACGGGTGTTCACTGAAGCGGACGAAGTCGCGAGCGAGCCGCTAGTAAAATATATAATTGTTAAACGAAGGTGTGTTTAAGAGACAGAAAACAATAAATAAAATTTGCTATTAAATGTCATATTTACATATTGCTCATATCTGGTTTGCCTTATTCGACTTAGAGAATGCACGATTCTTGCTCTAAATCACAACAGAGTTAGTAATACTTTGTTGGAAGGTGAGTAAGCAACATAGTTTCCCAGGAAACCTAATTTTCATTTGTCATCTCTATAAACTCCAAGCAAACGAGTAGCGGACACATTTAGTACTCGCATAAACGACTCGCTTCCACTATCTATATGAGATCAGCTCGTTTTATACCTTAGATTAACAAAGCAATTATAAACTATGTAGTAGGAGCTTTGATTGGAATTATTATTCATTTTTTTTTTATATTTTATTAGGAGTATATAAAAATCCAAAGAGACAGATAGAGCTTATACGATAAGCAAGCTGGAGTGACAGTGGGTTGGTCAAATATGTCGCAGTACGGATGATTGTTGGGGTAGGCGAGTTCTGGAGTAGAGACTGTGACTGGGCAAACGCAGTGAGGGACGTCCGACCAGACGGAGCGGCGCGGCGATCTGCACAGGGCGGCGAGGCGGGCAGAAATTGGATGCGGAGAGCTAAAGAACGGACTTAATGGCGCGCCCTGGGAGAGGCCTATGTTTTTGCAGTGAACTGCGATAGGTTGTTGATGATGAAGATGATGATGATGATGATGATATTAAAATTCATGCAGATAAATAAGAAATTACATTCTCCCACACCTATTGTGTTTCGGTACCGATGTTAGGCTTTACTGGTTGAGGATTGACTTTACCTTACATTACTTAACTCATTTAAACAATGAAAGCATTTTAAAAGTGACTTTGCAATGTTTTGTTTCATTTGCCAACACGTTCACGAACACGTAATGGTTAATAATCCACCATTATCTCTCATGAATATTCGGCAAAACACAAATTGTAGAAAATAAAACAGAACCGCAGACATGACTCGGCACTTTCCCTCCAAAAGCCTTAACAAAAGCCTTAAACGTATCAATGTTTTGCTAATGTTTCATGCCATTGTTATGAAACATTAGTTTTTACGATTTTATCTATAATGCCTTCGTAGCTGAGTGGCTAAGCGCTCTGTCACATAAAGAGGTCCTTGGTTCAATTCCCAGATCGGACAAAGTGTGTTTCGGCTAGCGTGGTGATTAGGTTTGCGATCAATTGTAGATCGATGACTTGATTTCCTAGATGGAAGCCTTAGCCCAGCTGTGAGACAGTGAATAGCTCTAGTAACTTGTAGTTATTTGACCTTGAACAACATTTACATTTTGCGTATTCCACGACCTGCATATGAACCCTGCCTTCATCGGAGCTTAACGCAAAGTTTTTTAATATATCCAAGGCATACCTTTTTATATACCCTTTGCAAGTTCCGTGATCACAGAGTACTATCTACCTATGACCATGGACTTTATGTAGACCTATATCAGCTAGGGCAGAAACCTTCCCTATAGTTGAAAACACCAGATAGAATCAAAGAACGGGCAAAAAATACAGTGCGGATCGATAGATTCATATAGTGTTTCATTTCTTGTATCTGCGTAAACTACAGTCTATGAATGTTTAATGAGTCATTATTAATTTGAATTGGGCCCATGGCGATAAACATGCAACGCTGACGCAAGCTCTGACGCTAAACGCTCTTATCACGAGGAACGAAGGTTCGATTTGAAGTGCACTCACTCGTGGAAATATTATAATCGATTAAAGAAAATTAATTTGATACGCGTTGTTTACTCTTGGTTAACTAATATCTTTATCGTATGCTTTTCTAATATGTGCAATCATGTATTTTATTCTATTCTATTATATCTTTTTTTTCTTTTTTGTATGCAAAATTCCACTACACCTGATTTCAAGCGGTAGCAGTAAATACTTTTTAGTAAATTTATACTTTTTTAAGTCGTCTTTGCTGTTAACGTTTTTTTGTTTTTCTCATCATTTTCGTATTTTTTGTCGTCGTTAAATTGATTTTGATTTGGTATGTTTTCTTCTTTTATAAATTAAGAAAAACTTTACCTTCCACTTTTATTTTTCTTACGCCTCCGTTACATTTTGGTTTTTCGTTGGGCCGCACGAGCCGACTTTACCGTGCCGACTAGCAAAACTTTGTTATCTGAAACACTATCAACGTCGTTAAGTTTCAACGGCTTCTGTTGTCATAAAACTTCAACAAATCATTAATCTACCCTATCACCAGCATGGATGAAAGTATGTTTGGCCACTATCTCCAGAGGTATGTTCGCACGGGGTGCGCCTAGACCCCGCCACTCCCCTAGAAACTTCGCCGGCTCAAACTTATCAAAATAAACAAATATTGGCGCACGCTCGCGTAGCGGATGAATGTTTTTCTTTTTAATTTTGCCTCTGACTCAGGGATGCCGCGCCTAACAGCCAAGAGCTTTTTCCTTTCAAATAAAAATAAAGGAGAAGGGAACGTTTTCTATTTGGAAGTTTTTTTTATATATTACAACGTTCATTAGAATTTAATTGTATAATTATGAAAACCAAAGGTAGTATGAAATGTCAAAATAAAAACAAATAAAAAACTTTACGCATGTTAGTTTAATTTAGTTTTGTTTTTGGATCATATTTTGGCAAAATACATTTTAAAAAAAACGGCCCTAGCTGTTTTCATATGTACATGAAAGCGTATTTATTTATTTTTATTTTACAAGTTTATGTACACACATATGAGGGTAACAAAATAAGTTCAACGGGTGAGTGTAGAACAAGAGCGCTGCTTATTTCACTTCTGAAATATCTTCCAGCAGGCCCGCAAAAGGAAACGTAATAAATAGAGGTAGAATTTATGTGTACCTCCTGCAAAAATTAAAATAAACTTACTTAAACATTTATAATACACTTACATACTAATAATTGCATAAACAAAGGAAATTTCATATACAAAACAAAAATAAAAGGTGAACACTAAAATAGAAAATAAAGAAAAGTAATCATAGGACGACAGAATCAACTGGACAGGTAGTGTTCCTTCAAACGCTTTTTAAAAAGGCTGATGTTAGGAGAGTCTTGACTATAAGGCGACAGCGCGTTCCACAACCTGACAGCATGCACGGAGAAGGAGTAGAGAAAAATCGGTTTTATGGGGTGGAGTTTTCAGTTGGTGTAGAAGGTGGGACCTGCAGAGAGCACCAGGAGGATGTGAAAAGGAAAAACGTTCTTGCAGATAGGATGGATAGGAGGGATTATAAAGGACATTGAAGAGGAGACATAAAAGCCTAGTATTCCTGCGTAGGCGAATTGGGAGCCACTTGAGTTTCTCGCGGAATAAATTATTAGCGTATTGATAATCAAGCAAAATTGAAAGTTAAATAAACCCTGGACAAAAAACAACTTCACAGCGTCGTGTTTTGTTTTAACTTTTTAACACTCACCATGCTGCTGAATGGTATTGTGTCGGTCAATTGTAAGCAAGCCTTTGCTACTGGAAATTTATATACAAACATCAAACAAAAAGGTACATGGAAGGTCGTTTTCCAGTCGACGGGTTTCGAACAATAGAAACGAATTAATATTAGATTTTGAACTGCCCCTTTTGACTTAGATGAACTTTAGGCTTACTGCAGTCTAGACAAATTTATTATTTGCGTGAGAGACGTCTCTGCCTATAATGGGATACCGAAATGTAATTTATTAAACGAGTCGGTTTTAGTACTTACTTGTTATTATAACTCATGGAACCTATCTAAAACTTTTGTATATTTTATATGATACGATATACAAACGAAACATGCTATAATTATAATTTTCTAAAAGTACACAAACTCTCTATTCCGATAAACTCACTTTAAAACTGGCTTTAAATTAATGCTATTTCGATATGTATTTCGGCTTGGTGTTAAAAAGTGACAGGTCCATTTTAAAGCTTGATTCATATTTGTGGATAAAGGTTTCATCAAATTAAAATATATATAAGGTCACATATGTTGTTGAATTTATCCTCAAATATTTTGAGGACAAATTCAACAACATATATAAACTATTTTATGAAAAAACCTTAAATTTTTATACGCTAGTTTTCAAGAAAAACGCCAAAAAACATTTCGAATAAAAAGTAAAATAAAGAAGCACTTTCGGTAGTTTCAATTCAAAAAAGCCGAAGCAGAGAGGCCGCAATGCCTCCACCGCTTGCATGTGCCCGTTGTTTCACTCAAAGGAGCCGACAAAGAGGCCGCTCTTAAAAATATTACAATTTTTGTGTCAGGAAAAGTAAAAAAATAACTAGCCTGAATTTTTTTAAATGCTAGGGTCTTATTTCTCTCATAATTATAATTAGATGTTTTGTCAAAATATTTGCAGTTGATAAAATGTGACCTTATATATTATATTTAGTGCCTCAAAATATTATGTAGTGTTAACCTAAAAATCATCCGATGGCATTATTGGTAAGGGAAATTAAGGTTGGTCATTTATCCAGTGATGGGATAAAGCGTTAATAGCTTAGTTTTCTACGTCTTTAGTCACTTCATTAATGAGTGCCTACTTCTTGTTTTTAATAACATCGACTGATGACAATTTATTTGGAATAAAACAGCTTCATTTCTTAACATGTTGGTCTCACATGTTCATGTCTTTATGAAGTGTAGTCACGAATAATGAAGAAAACGCATACTGGGGACTGAGAAACAAGGTTTTATATCGGTAACAATAAATACCGGTAACATAAAGGTAAACACCGGTACTATGTATTACCTTAACAAGAACCGGTTTTAACCTTTACGTATCGGTATCTGTATAAACATTAAACCATTCCTTGTGGATTCCTATATCCCTATACCTATATATCCAAAATGTTTCCCTTTCCTTAAATTTGCCGCCATACGGGCTTACGTCACTCTGTGACGCCAGCGCTCCTGCATCGCGTTCTTTCGACGGCAAAAACGCGAATCAGTCTTTTGAAGGAACATGGCGGTGTGAGACGGGAAAAGCGCGCTCGCGCATGATAAAATCTGTGAGAACTTCAAAAGGACCCCTCGCTAATGGTTTATTGACTTTTGGTGTTTCCTAAACTCCTGCCTGACAGAATAAGTGCAAGAACTTAGTGCCCTGTAGTGCTGATCGTGAGATTGCTGGCCGGCCGGCATGGTGCCCCGTCGTCGGTAATTCCTTTCGCTCCTGCCTATCCAGGTGAGTGTTTATAAGTTCCAACCACCTATAATTCGAGGGGTTTCTAGGGAATATCATCGGGAAAATGCAATAGCTATTTCAGCGAGGTTCAACCATTCTTTTCTGGTGCCTCCTGTGAGGATTTTCCTCACTTTTTTCTTAAAATATTAATATCTAATGTATTAAAGTTACATATTTCTTTGTTAGTTTGTGCATAAGTTCATTATCGAATTCTGCAAATAACATTTTAAACCATAACGCGACACATTTGTCGCTTTTGTTTCACCACTCGGCGGTCGGTACTTTTACCTACCTACATTCAATTTGTAAAAACAAACGCTCGCTGTGCTCGTTCTCGCTCGAACAGCGAAGAGCGGAATCGTATAGCCTAGGTGACCTAGTTATATGACCTTGCAAATTAGTAAAATAAATTCCTTGTAAAATTAATTTCCGAGTAAAATTAATATTATCGTAATAGCTTTTTGGCATTTAGCTGATGATATTTAAAGGCTATGTATGGAGTTGTTGTGCTCGTAAATTATAAAATTGATGACTGTTAAATTTACGCTAGATACTATTTAGTGTATGGTTAAGTGCCTATATTACGGGTTAAAGAAATAGGTACCTACTACGTGATTGAATCACACGTTGCATTGTGTATTTGTTTTAAAACATACTACCTACTTAGGTGTGTCGTTTTTTTTTTTGGTAGGTTCATAGTAAAATTATACCTACCTACCTACCTATAGCATTTCGGAGACTATCGCTTGTTAGTTTAAACGTAAGGACCTACTTATACTCAAGATGGCGGATGTCGAGTTGCAGTCGTACTTAAAAAGGCGTGAATATGAATTTAAAAATATGCAAATTATTTATGACCTAATTAAAATTGCGAGTGAAAATAAAGCAAAATTATCAACGTTTAACGCTAGATACAAAAAAATCGAGAAAATTAGAGAAAGTTTTATAGAAATCAATGACTATATTAATAATTTACAATTAAAAATTAATCCAAGATTTGTTATTGATAATGGAGCTTTGTTGTCGTTCGATGAGTTATACTATGCGGCTGTCGAGTTCGCCGACTCCTTTGAGTCAGGTGCGATTGCAACCTCTCAGTTGGAATCTGGTCGTAGTAATTCCATTTCACAAGTAAAGTTACCTAAGTTAGAAATACCTAAATTTGACGGAAAAATAGAACATTGGCAAACATTTAAAGATAGTTATGTACCGCTGATTCACAGCAATATTTCATTGTCAGACACAGAAAAATTCCATTATTTGCTGTCCTGCTTATCCGGAAGCGCGTTATCACTTGCTAAAGGTATTCCTATAACGTCATCGAATTATTCCGTGGTTTATAGTGCGTTGCTGGACAGATACGATAATAAACGTATTCTTGCTACAACTTATTTAGAAAATTTATTTAAACTCACGCCGATACAGAAGCCGTCTCTAAATAGTTTATCGGAGTTAACAAACACACTTTACGAAAGTGTAAATGCTTTGCGAGCTTTAGGCATCGATGACTTGGGCGAATTTGTTTTGTTCTTCATTGCATCGCGTTCGCTTGATGTAGAAACTAGGAAGCGTTTCGAGTTACAGAATAACGATAAAATTCCGAAATTTAATAATTTGGTGGCTTATTTACAAAGCTATATAAAAGTTCTGGAGGTAAGTCAGCCCGTCTCGACTACCCCATCGAACCAGACCACTAAGTCACTTCGTAATTTTAAAGTCGACAGTGCTACTCGTTTACAAAGACCGTCACTAGTCGCAACTACTAAACCTTTCCAAAGGGAAAATAAAATCGTGTGCACATGCTGTAATGAACATCATTCTATTTATCGCTGCGGGAAACTACATTCAATGTCTATAGACAAACGACAGAAATTTGTTCGAGACTTAAAGTTATGTTCTAACTGTCTAAGACCCGGTCATAATAGTGTGGGTTGTACGTCCAAGTCCAATTGTTTTATTTGTAATGCTAAGCATAATACATTGCTGCATGCCGAGAAGAACGGTTTACTAACGCCATCTGCCGACTTAAACTCGTCCGAAGGTTCGAGTGCTAGTACTTCGTTAACGTGTACGACTGAGTCGGAAAATTTTATTCCTAGTGGGAGCAGTGGGAATACGAAAATTCTGGGTACGGCGGTAGTGCGCATACGTCACGCGGACGGTTCGTTTCAGTACGCACGCGCCCTTATAGATAGTGGGTCGATGGATTCGTTCATTACAAGCGCGTGTGCACGTCGGCTTGGTTTACATATTAAAAAATGTAACCTGAGCGTAACGGGCCTTGGTGCAAACTTCGTTTGTAACATAAAAGGTTTTACTTTAGGGTCTATTGTACCTCGTGCTGGTGATTCACCGCAATTCAATTTATCATTGGTAGTTTTGCCAAAAATTACCTCAATGATGCCTTCGTCAACAATGCCATTGTTCGTCAAGGAAACCTTTCAACATCTTGATCTCGCCGACTGTGAATTTTACAAATCCGGTCCGATCGATCTTTTGTTAGGAGTCGAGTGTTTTGATCAGATTTATACTGGTTCACGATACACTGCTGGTCCCGGTTTACCCTGTGCTTTGTCCAGTGTATTCGGCTGGGTGATAAGTGGACAGTTTCTTCAAAACAAAAGGGATCAAACCCCTTCAGAACCCGTTACGTCACTCATCGCGTCTTCTTGCGCGCTCGATGATATCGTTCAACGATTCTGGGAGTCCGAGGAACCGCCGAAATGTAAAATTTCCGTTCCTGAGGACGAAATATGTGAGCAAAAATTCAAAACCGATACTTACCGAACCGAAAACGGTCGTTATGTTGTCCCAATCATGCTTAAAGATGATGCTCCTCCCTTGGGTGATTCTTATCGCCAAGCTTTTAATCGCTTTCTCAACTTAGAGAAACGTCTTATCAATCAGACAGAGTTGAAAGCGGAATACAAGGAATTTATGAGACAGTACGAAGACCTAGGACACATGCAGCCTGCAGAATCTTCGTCTACTGATCGTTATATTATTCCACATCATTGCGTCGTGCGTCCAGATAGTTCTACGACACGACTCCGAGTAGTTTTTGATGCTAGCAGTCGAACTACAAATAATCGTTCTTTAAATAATATAGTCCATGTTGGGCCTAAACTTCAAATTGATATAGTCGATTTGATCACCAAATTTCGACTTCACAAAATAGTTTTTACTGCGGACATTTGTAAAATGTATCGGCAGATACTTATAAGGCCGGAAGATAGATGTTATCAACACATACTATGGCGTAATGATCCCCACGAGTCCCTCTGTGAGTACGAGTTAAACACAGTCACGTATGGAGTGAGTAGCTCGCCTTACTTGGCCATCCGAACTCTTCATCAGCTAGCGGAAGATCATGGTCATGAGTATTCGAGCCGTGCTGCTGAGGTCTTGTCAGAAGAAACATTCGTAGACGACATCACTACTGGTTGTTCGTCTCTCCAAGAAGCGAGGCAGTTAAAGACAGATATTATTTCTCTATTATCCAAAGGTCACTTTGAACTGCGAAAGTGGAGTTCTAATACGCCCGAGCTGTTGTCTGATGTTCACTCTGATCATTGCCAAACTTCCAAGTCCTTCGATGAATCGGGAAATGAGTTTGTCAAAATCTTAGGAATCCGGTGGAATCCATCGAGTGACACCTTTTCGTACAGGTTTTCAGACTCGTTCAATGTTAACTTTACAAAAAGATCCATACTTTCAATAGTAGCTCGTATTTTCGACCCGTTAGGTTGGATCTGTCCAGTAGTTTTTTCAGCTAAATCTCTGCTGCAAGAGATGTGGCGTTTAAATTTAGCCTGGGATGAAGCCATTCCCAAGCATTTGGCAAAACAATGGCATTCAATCGCAGTAAATCTATCTGATTTACAAAATATTAGATTACCGCGCTTAGTATTACCTCCGGATCCTATGGAGATTCACTTAATAGGATTTTGTGATGGTTCAATAAAGGGATACGGCTGTTGCGTATACTTGTGTGTTGTTACAAATGAACACTGTACTGTTCCTCATTTGTTAATTGGAAAATCTAAAGTAGCTCCGTTAAAGCCGACAACAATAAATAGACTTGAACTAAGCGCAGCCGTGCTTCTAGCTCGAGTATTAACTTACATGTATAATTTACTTAAAGTCAAAATTAACATCACCTCTATTCGAGCATACTCAGACAGCAGTACAACCCTATCATGGTTAAATACTGCACCTCATTTACTCAAAATGTATGTAGCGAATCGCGTAGTCCAAGCCACTGATTTGATCAGCTGTGAGCACTGGTACCATGTTTCTACCAATGACAACCCAGCAGACTGCTGCAGCCGTGGCGTGTCTTGTATGGAACTTACCAACCATCCACTTTGGTGGAACGGTCCCTCCTGGTTGCAAACCTTGCCCAGCTCATGGCCTGGCGAGCGGGTATTGCTCCCGAATAAAGAGCTACCGGAATTGAAACCCATTACAACTGATAGTTTACACACCACTCCAGTGGAAAACGTGTTTCTGAATCTAATGTCAAAATATTCTAATTTCACAAGGATCCAAAGAATTGTAACATGGTGCTTACGTTTCCTTTCAAACGCTCGAGTCGTTAAGTCGAATCGGAACTCCTCGTTTCTCAAAAGTTCTGAACTTGATAAATCCTTAAAAGTGCTGGTTAAGATTACCCAGACGCACTTTATGAGTTCACAAGTCAGACAAGTAAAATTTCAGGAACAATGTGTAAAATCAATTCAAAAATTATCTCCGTTTTTAGATGATAATGGTTTATTGCGAGTGGGGGGACGTATTGATGAAGCCCATCTCGCCCCATCTGCGTTGCATCCAATGTTATTAGTTAAAGATTGCCGTTTATCTCGATTGATTGTTGAGCACTTTCATTTAAAGTATTTACATTGTGGTCCTCGAACATTACAATCTTTAATTCAAAGACAATTCTGGATAATCGGTTTAAGACTACTGATACGTAACGTTCTGTCAAAATGTGTCCAATGCTTCAAAGTGAAGCCACTCTCTAATCAACCTATCATGGGGAGTTTGCCTGCTGCGCGACTTCAACCTACTCGCTGTTTCCAAACCACTGGAATTGATTTTGGTGGTCCCTTTTGGATAAAAGAAAGTCGTCGACGTGGCGCAAAAACTTATAAGGCATATCTTTGTCTGTTTGTTTGCCTTAGTTCAAAGGCAGTTCATCTCGAAGCTGTCACGGAACTAAGTTCCGAAGCATTCCTTGCTGCATTGGATCGGTTCGTTTCTCGCCGCGGAATGTGTCATACAATTGTCACTGATTGTGGCACTAATTTCGTTGGGGCAAATAAGTACCTCAAAGAACTTATTGATGAGCTCCGCAAAAATTACCCCGAAATTTCCGATGGCTTGTCCAACCGTCAAATCAGTTGGAAATTTAACCCTCCGGGTGCTCCTCACTTTGGAGGTATATTTGAAAGTGGTATTAAGTCCACGAAATATCACCTCAAACGAGTTGTCGGCGCTCAGATTCTTACTCTGGAAGAGTTTATTACGGTTTTGGCAAAGGTAGAAGCCATTTTGAATTCCCGTCCGCTATGCTCACTATCTCCGGATCCTTCAGAAGCGGACGTGTTAACACCGGGACACTTCCTAACTGGAGGTCCTTTAGTATCCTTACCTGAAGAACCTATCAGTGAAATTACTTGTCCTCGTTCTCGTTGGCAAATGCTTAAGAAGATTACACAAAGCTTTTGGCGTATTTGGCAACGTGACTATCTTCATACGCTTCAACAAAAAAATAAATGGTTTCAAAATGCTCCGAATATAAAGGTAAACGATGTAGTACTTTTAAGTGAACCAAACCTACCTTCGTTATTTTGGAAGCTAGCTCGAGTAGATCAGGTCTATCCTGGTTCAGATAATGTAGTCAGAGTTGTTACTCTCCGAACTGCTAACGGTAAAATCTTGCGAAGACCCGTAGTTAAGGTCTGTCCTCTACCGGTTAATTAAACAAGATAATTCAATTGCTTCCATAGTTATAAGTAATATTCCTATATTATTAATATTAATCTCAATCTTCTCAAAACTCAAGTTAAAGTTAATTTGGTTACATAACTTTTCGAGCACAGCTTCTTATTTACATAGTTTTTAATCCCTGAAATCCTGGTGAATTTCAAGTGGGGGGAAAATGTATAAACATTAAACCATTCCTTGTGGATTCCTATATCCCTATACCTATATATCCAAAATGTTTCCCTTTCCTTAAATTTGCCGCCATACGGGCTTACGTCACTCTGTGACGCCAGCGCTCCTGCATCGCGTTCTTTCGACGGCAAAAACGCGAATCAGTCTTTTGAAGGAACATGGCGGTGTGAGACGGGAAAAGCGCGCTCGCGCATGATAAAATCTGTGAGAACTTCAAAAGGACCCCTCGCTAATGGTTTATTGACTTTTGGTGTTTCCTAAACTCCTGCCTGACAGAATAAGTGCAAGAACTTAGTGCCCTGTAGTGCTGATCGTGAGATTGCTGGCCGGCCGGCATGGTGCCCCGTCGTCGGTAATTCCTTTCGCTCCTGCCTATCCAGGTGAGTGTTTATAAGTTCCAACCACCTATAATTCGAGGGGTTTCTAGGGAATATCATCGGGAAAATGCAATAGCTATTTCAGCGAGGTTCAACCAGTATCAATAGCAGTTCCCGCGACGTAGCCAGTTCGACACGTAGGTGTGCTTCGGCCCCATCTCCTTACTGTGCTTTCGGTATTTTCCATATCGATACCGGGTATCGGTACCTCAACGAGAACCGATTTGTTACCTTCAAGTATCGGTATCAGTAGCGGTTTCCGCTACGTTGCCAGTTCGACACGTAGGTATACACTGGCCGGCCCTCTCCTGCTTACTGATATTACGGTATTCAAACCCAAATAATACCTGAATTATAGATACCGGTACCAACTCAAGTATGGGTATAAACCTTCGATCAACAATACACTAGATAACCGGTCAGGGTGTCAAAAACGGCCGAGCGAATAACGCCTCACATTCAAAGTGGGGTCTTATTTCTATTTAGTTCGCTGTTGACTGCGCCAACATGATAACGTACCACAATGCATCAGTGTGTATTCAAAAACTGTAAAAATAACTATCGAAATAAAAATATATCGGAAGGAATATCATACTTTCGGTAAGTAAATGCTTTTTCATAACATAAATAATAAAATACCTAACTGTTTTTATGAAATAACAATCTTTAATTTTTAAAACCAACCCACGCGCCAACATTTGCTAATGTTTGGCCAACGTATAGTTGCTCTGGGACAGTGAATCTATGGAGTAGTTTAAAAAAATTTATAGATAGGTACTTCTCAATTGTATTTTTTATTTCTAGATTTCCTGGCGACCCATTTCAATGTGCAAAATGGATTTCCATAGTAGCGGAAGAGAGACAGGAGGATTTTTTTAGACCTAAAAAAAATTCTGTAATTTGCTTAATACATTTTAAAAAATCCGATATTATGGGGAATGCACAAAGACGTCGATTGAGGAAAACGGCTATCCCCAAATTTAATAATTTAAATTTGAATTTGAATTTGGTTTATTGTTCTTTATATGAAAACCACTTCAAATAATGTATATTGTTACATAAATAAAACAATTTGATTGTGATTATATTGTTGTTTACATTACAATTTCTCATCAGGATTCTTTCATTTAAGCATGTTTTCCAACCATGCTCAAGGTAGGTATAGTTCATTATCAGTTAACTAGCTGTGCCCTGCGGTTTCACCCGCGTTAGTTAGCGACTGTTCCACTCCTATTATTCATAGCGTGATGTAATATAGCCTATAGCCTTCCTCAATAAATGGACTATTCAACACAAAAAGAATTTTTCAATTCGAACCAGTAGTTCCTGAGATTAGCGCGTTCAAACAAACAAACAAACAAACAAACTCTTCAGCTTTATAATATTAGTATAGATTTGTACTGAATCTACTATTACATAAATGTATGCAAAGTATAATAAATTGCTTTTTGTATACAATTTTGCAGTCAAATGCATAAGCCATAAAATAAAATAAACCTAATTCCTTATTAAAAATAACTTCCTTAAAACAAAAAATAAATTACTAAGCGCGACTCCATAATACTCTGTTCGGAGCAAGTAAAGTCAATAATGCAAAAATTCGAAATGAAGTAAGTAACATTTCGTGTCTGCCATCTGCTGTTTTATTTTTATGTAATAAGGTCGAATTTGGATGTAAAGGGTCTTTGTATATATTTTTAAATACACAAGTGTTTATTTAAATTTCTTATCTCTTTCTGTCGTTTTCGACGTAAGATCGTAAGTGAATGTCTTAATAATCAAAACTGTGCTTTATTCCTTGCAAAAAAAGTATAAATTAGGTTGAAATCATCAAAACTTAGGATAGTTTTTCTCCATTTATAGTAAAGTCAGCCAGTGCCATATTTGAGATTTGTTTTAGTTCGTGAGGCGTTATCTAGTGTATTGTTGATCGAAGGTATAAACCCATTTATTTATTATGACTTGTTATTATTAACAAGTCTATGAAACCGGTTCTCGTATTATGTATATATATTGATATCGGTACGGGTATTATCCGTCTGTAAAACCGGTTTCTGGAAATAAGTATTCCAAGCCCTACTCAGATATCTTTATGAGATATGTATGTAATCTGTTGAGAGGCTTAAGATACAGCAATACGAGATGTAATCGGCCATGTCCTTTTATTATTCAACATATCAAAGGTTCTTTGTCAAAAGCTTATCTACCCACTCGTCGTGAATTGATAATCAGGATTCAAGTACCTACATACGTGGTCTCACTGTGTGCGTTGCTCTGTCGCATAATAAATGTTATCTAATAATTAAAGTTAGAAAGCTTTATTTTATCGTTATGATATCATCATCAGCTTATAACCGTCCCCACTGATGGGCCCAGACCTTCCCATATGGAAATATCGAGCTATAATACGCTGAGCCAATGAGGGTAGGTGTATTTTAATGTCTGCCACCTTTCAACAACAAGAACTGAAACTAAAAGCTTCCTAAGCACGATGAAGCTATAGATAGTATACTTTAGCCACCCATAAAGTGACTCGGTATTGCGAAAGGTGTTAATTAATATATAAATCGAACGCTTCCATATCGTCGGCTTACTGCAGACTTTATACTCGTAATTTCTGTGAGCATTACCAAATTCGGGTCGTAGAACTATCTAGAGGAATATCGTACGAAACAACAGGAGGATCTCGATGGCGCAGTGGTTAACGCGCCCAGTCTGCGAGTGCTGAGGTTAGGTAACTTTCGCAAAGGCCGTCCATCGGATGGGTGACCAAAAATTTATCATCTTGAGCTCCTCCGTGCTTCGGAAGGCACGTAAAGCCGTTGGTCCCGGCTGCATTAGCAGTCGTTAACAACCACCAATCCGCACTGGGCCCGCGTGGTATGGCCCGGTCAATGAGCTGATGATAATGATGATGTACGAAACATTGATACAGCAGCGTCACAACACCTTTAAATGAACTAACAATTAGCAGACGTCATTAAAATAGATTTTATTAATACGGTTTTGATAGAAGTTCATGCTGATCTGATCACATCAACGCGTGAGATAAAAGCCGAACTCGCCCACGTAGAAAATAAAAAAAACCGTTTACAAACGCGGAAAAATAATGACAAGCGTGGGCACGCACAACAAAGGGTAATGTGCGGCCACAGAACGAGTGCCAACGATCACAATAGCACAGTTGAAATTATTACACGGTAATAGACCTTATTCCAATTTCGGGTGAAAGGATTCTGCTCAAAATACACAAGATGGCGACCACCATTATAGATATACGCGAATTATGTACTTTGGGGTAGACTTTTTAAGTAAAAGATTTTATTTAATAAAATTACTGTATTGAATAAACAATTTAAGACAATGTCTGTTCCTTACGCTACTGAAACGAGAGTGTCCCCTGGTCCCGTCTATCGTCTCGCCCACACACTTTGATATGACGTCACTTTACCACCCTACACTTACACACACTTTAACACCTCCACCCCTACTTCAAAGCCCTTTCTTCTTTTAAGAAAAAGGGCTGCTCGTTGCGGTGACTTCTTCCAGCTACAGTTGAACTATCTTCAGGGTCTTTCTCTTTCTTAGGTTTATCTTCCTTCTTTCTTTTCTGTATCTTTTTGTAAATAACAAAAGCTATTACCGTTGTTCCTAGTATTATATAGATAGGGACAGTCCAATAATAATAATCATTATCTTTTAGTTCATCCAAGTTAACCAATTTTTCCTTCTCAATCAAAGATTCTAGTCTATAGATATCATTCAATGGAACATTGTCCAATAGTAGTGGCTGGTTTACATTTTTTACAGTAATATTTTTAAGTTGAAATGATAATAGCTTGATAGGCGATCCTTTTATTTGATTCTTATAATTTCTTACATTATATGATTTAGTAGAAAAACTGCAACTATCAGGAACTTCAATCAAATATGTACCATAGCAGGATTTATAAATTTCTTGAGCACACATCAGATGTATTTTTGTATTGTTAGTGCAAAATAATATATAATGGGCATCATCAAGTTTCTGTATCAATTCAGTACTGGCCTTAAAATGTGTATATTCACAACTTTTAGACAATTCTTGTTCTAATATAAGTAGGTATATGCAGTCATTGGTGGTTTTAAAAGTGGCTATCAATTCTTGCTCTTGACAGTAATAGATTTCGTGAAATCTTTTACACTCTTGGTTTATATAATAATAGTTTTCGTTATTCATTGCCAGATAAGGTTTAGGTGGAATTAATATAGTACTATTAGAAGTAGGAATAGGAATAAGATGATAATATGTGTATGTATCAAAATGCATTATAGGGAACTTCAGAGCGAACACAACCTTATTATCTACAAAATAAGATCCACAATCAATAATATCGTAATAGTCTCTCACTTCAGTGTTTTCGTCCACCAATAACTCTGATTGATCATAGAGATCTTTTAAGGTATTTAACAAAAATTGAATGTTGGATGAGCTGATAACACTGTGATGAGTTACACCTAACTTAGAAAAACTAATGGCATTTTCTATCGAAACTACATAATCCAGAATTATTTGCAAATTAATTTTTAACAAATTAAACAAACTGTTAATTTTTATATAATCTTCCAGTCTATAGTTTGTCATATTAATTTCTTTTATGATTTCATTAAATTTTACATGTATTTTATATTCATTAGCGGTAACAGTGGATAGAGTTGTATTAAGTACATCCAAAAACTGTTTATTTAAACTAACACCAGAATTAACCTTATCTTTTAACCTTTCCTGATTCTTTTGCAATACATTTATAGCTCTATTGTAATACAGTGCATCTTCATGATCAAGGTTACCGGTTATTGCCTTTATGATTGAACCCAAACCATCAATAAGTCCGCGTTTTTGGTATGATCTTTTAGTTAGCGCATTATATTTTTCATATATAGTTTCTAGCATGTTGACAAGTACTTGATTTGAAACAATTAGTGTGTCACTAAAATAACTGGGATCAGAGGACTTAATATAATCTATATAACTACCTAAATAAGCTTCTATATTCTTAATGCTATCCTTTATCTTATCTAATTCAAAATAATGTAGGAACACATGTTCAGTTTTCTTAAATTTAGCACTGCCTAACTTAAAGGGAAGTATCCCTGGATTTTCCACCAACTCAGTTGTCAGAATTTGATGGGCCTGCAACATTCCTGAGATCCTGCAACAAGTTATTTTGTTGTTTCAGAGGTTTTCTCAAAATACGTTTATGGTGGACAATTTCCTTATCATCTAAGACCTTAAGTGCTAAGTTACTTCTTACTCTACGTCCTAAATATCTAGGTTTCGTCTTATGACGAACTGCTAGAGGGTTCTTAACATATAGGGCCTGTCCCTCTTTATAGGTTATAGGTTCTTGCCTATCTTTGTTAGCGTCAAATATTGTTCGTGCTTGATTCGAAAGCATCTTTTCACTTATATGTTTATATAGTTGAATACTGACATCTCTATGCCTATTTATATAGTGTTGCATATAAATACTTTCCAAATTTATATCAAATGGTACGTGACTACTGGTGTGACCATTTATAATTTCAAAGGGTGTTTTGTTTGTAACAGAGTGAGTACTATTGTTGTATCCAATCACGGCATAAAGCATTAGTTCAGTAGTATTTAATTCCTTTTGTGTAGCAGATAAGATCCGAATATGTTCTAATACTGTTGAATGAAACCTTTCAATTGCTCCGTTTGACTGAGGATTGTTAACACTTATGAAATGTAATTTTAATTTATGTAAGTTAGCGAATTCTTTAATAAGTAAGTTATTAAACTCAGTCCCTTGGTCTGCTGTGATACTCAAGGGTACTCCATGGTGAGATATAAAAATAGACAAAGAGTTTACTACGCTTATTCCAGTTAATGACTCTAATGGGTATGCTTGTGCATACTTGGAAAATACATCAATAATTGTTAAGAATTTTTGTCGATTTACAGTTAATGTATCTATATGCAGAACTTGAAATGGCTTGTCAGGTAATGGAACTATTTGCAGATTTTGTTTACAAGGGTTTCTTTCGTATTTGTTAGTCTGACATGTATTACAATTATTAATATATTCGGTAATACTATTTTTTATATTTGGCCAATAATAATGCAATCTAATTCTTCTTTCAACTTCTAAAATTCCACGATGATTAGTGTTATCTTCGTGAAAATCTTTAACAATCTGATATTGTTTCTCTTTACAAGTTACATCTTCAACTTTAGATTTAGAAATATTGATATTATATGCAGAATTACTATAATGTTTTTGTAAAGTAGATGTAATTATTGGAATAAAATTATGTTCAGCTAGATATAATCCGTATTTAATGTTAGGTTTAATGTGTTCTTTAAATAAGTTAATAAGGTCAGATTCAATATTATTCTGATTTATTTGAGCTAATATTCTTTTTTTACCCGGAAAAACTTCAATTACTTTTGGAATAGAGGAAGAATGGTAAACAACACTAAGATGTATTTGATTATCGAAAATATTGATGTGCTTTTCAGAAATAGGTATTTCTAATACTGGATTTTCCAACTCAGTATGGATGGTACTACATTTATCAGACATATTATCATTAACGGGCTTTCTGGAATAATTAACTATCATTGATAATGGCAAGTCATCTTCAGAACTAAAAGACATATTATCAATTTCATTGTTATTTATTTGTAGCCTAGATAGAGCATCGGCATTAGAGTTACTTTTCCCTTTTTGATATATAATTTTATAATCAAACTCTTCTAAACGTAAACGCCATCTAGTGAGCCGACTGTTGGGTTCTTTGATGTTCATTAAATATTGTAAAGGTTTGTGATCAGTGATAATATTGAATCTGCGGCCATATAGGTACGGCCTAAAATACTTAGTTGCCCACACAATTGCGAGCAACTCCCTTTCTATGGTGCTATATTTAACTTCAGTATCATTTAATGTACGGGATGCATATGCTATAGGTTTATCGGTTCCTATAGCACCCTGTGAAAGAATTGCGCCCAAAGCAAAGTTTGATGCGTCAGTTCGTAGGTTAAAATCTTTCTCAAAATTAGGGTACTGCAATATAGGGTCATTTATTAGTAGATTTTTGCAATGTTCGAAACATTTGATGTATTCGGGAATCATTTTAATTTTAGCACCTTTTTTTAAGAATGAAGTCATAGGTTTGGTTATGTGAGCAAAATTTGGGATAAATTTCCTATAATAGCCTAGTAAACCGAGGAATGACTTAATTTCTTTTGTAGATTGTGGTATGGGAAACTTCTGAATTATACTTATTTTTTCTGGATCAGGCTTAACGCCTTTATCTGTAACTATATGACCTAAGAACGGTGTTTCTCTTTTCATAAATTCGGTTTTATCCAACTGAATTTTAAAATTAGACTCCCGGAGTCTTTGGAATACTGCTTCTAAGTCCTGGATATGCTCTTGGAGTGAAGAATTATAGGTAATTATATCATCCATATATACGGTTACGTTTTTGAGACCACGCAGCACGTTGTCCATAACGCGCTGAAAGGTAGATGGAGCGTTTTTTAGCCCAAAGGGCATTCTGAGAAACTCGTAATGCCCTCGAAACCCGTCGTCAATACTGAACGCAGTTTTGGGGATATCCTTAGGGTTCAATTCAATTTGGTGAAATCCTGATTTTAAGTCTAAAACTGTAAAATATTGACATCTACCCAACTTGTCTAGAATATCATTAATATTTGGAATTGGGTATCTGTCACTAACGGTCTTTTCATTCAATTTCCGGAAATCAATAACGAGGCGCCATTTGATTTCCCCAGACGCATCCTTTTTTTTTGGCACAATCCACACCGGAGATGACCAAGGACTATTGGAAGGACGTATAATTTTCTGAGCTAACATTTCTTTTATTTGTTTTTCTACTTCAGTTTTATGCACATGTGGATACCTATAAGTTCTTGCAAACACTGGTACTTCATCAGTGGTGATTATTTGATGCTTAATCTGGTTAGTAAATGATAAGTCCGTACCAGGTGTATAAAAAATGTCACTATAATTTTTACACAATTTTAATAAATTATATTTTTCCTCCTCATTTAAGTGTTCAGTTCTGATAAGAGATTCTGCGACTTTACTTTTCTCTGCGACTGTATCAAAACTAAAAATATTGAAATTATTATACAATGTATGCGCTATAAGTGGAGAACTTAAGCTTACAATGATGTCATTATTTGTCGGGTTAGTTATTTCTAGGTATGCATAGCCTGACTGAGCTTTACTTATCGTCGCAGGTATGCAACACTTATTCAGCGACTCTACGTTGGGAATAAAAATATCGCCGTCCTGTACTGTTACCGGAATGTTGACTAATTTAGTAGTTTTAGATCTGACTAAAGCTTCAAAGAGATTATTAATTCCGGAATCTAAAATGTTAATCGGTATGACAGCATTTGGCGTAATTAATTTTTTATTACAAAGGTCAACATTTGCTTTAAGTTTTTCTAACATTTCGTATCCAATCAAACCATCAAACACATTATGGAATTTATACAAGTAAAATTTTGAATTAATATTTTCATTAAACTCGGAAAACAATGCTATCTGAATAGAATAGTTATTACTTGTCGTTGTATGTATATTGGTCACAGTAAAAGGTTCAAAGCACAAGGGCAAGCTGGGATAATATTTTTTAATTACATCTGGAGCTAAAAATGACTGATTTGCCCCAGTATCAATCAAAAGTTTAATAGGTGGTTCTGTTATTTCTAAATAAGGTAACTGTCTTTTAATATGAGCATTGACACTCAGGTACAAGGCCCTGGGTTCGAGTCCTGGCAAAAATTTTGTGTTTCATTATGCGAATCGGATTGACATTCCGTTTCAATCTGCTTAACATAATTATTCGGTTCAATCTGCTCTACATAGTTGCTATCTTCGAGCTCGCCGACTTGGGCGACGTCGTTATCAGTTTCGTATGGCTCGCCGCTGTACTGTGCGTGGGCGCCGCCGCCGGAGTCATAACAACAATTATGCGACTGCGTTTCTCCGTACTGATAAACGTTGTCTGGGCATTGTGTACTGTGATAATTATTGAGCATTGGCTTAAGGGGAATATTTGCCGAACTATAAGATAATCCGCTCATAGGTTGAGGTTTCGGAACCGAACTATTATTAAAATTATTATATGGTAAACTAGGCCTAAACTGAGGTTGTTGGAAACGATTTAAATTATAATTAGGTTTCTGAAAACTTTGATTTTGTGGGCGAAAGTTATTATTTCGTTGAAAGTATGGTGACGTAAATCTATTTTGATACATAAAATTTTGCCTTTGAGGTTGTAATGATCTGTTTAAATTGGGTAAAGGCCATTTTGAATTATTAGAAAAGTTGAAATTTGGTTTATTTTGATCTGGTTTTGTATAAAATTGGGGATTATTATTTTTTCGAATATATTGTATATTTTGTTCTTCTTTAATATAATTAAGAGCTGTTGCCAAATCTGCAGGCCGCATAGCTCTTATGGTTGTGCCCAGTGGTTCTTTAAGACCGGCCAAGAATGTTTTTAGTGTTTGAGCTTGGAAAAACTCCCTTTTACAGATTATTACAGCCTCATTAGTTTCGTGCAATTGAATATAGTTTGTAATAGTATTAAGAATATGTATGCATCTGTTATAGTATTCTTGTGGCGTTTCATTTTCCTGTTTCATGTTAACTAAGTCTCTGTTCAAACAATTTTCGTCTCTCTGATCACCGAAATTTTTTAGTAGCACAAATTTTAATTGTTCCCATGAGGTAACTCCGTTGATATTTACTATCTCCTCGGCTTTACCTTGTAGCTTATTCAAAATATTATGTAAAATGAGTGAATTATTAAAACAATTTGGTGTTTCCGCATCGTAATATTGTGTTAAAATTGTTTCACAAGTAGTAATAAATCTATGAAGTTGGTTGGGGTTTCCATCATAATTAGGTATTATTTGTAATGAGCTTTTAATTTGAGACAAGGTATTTTCAGAATGAGAAACAACTTGAGTAGCCATTTTACAAGTCAATGACAAAACAACACAGTGACAATCGAATTCATAAAGTTTATATTCACAAACACAATAAAAATCTATTTAATAAAAAATGTGAAAGTAAAAAAAAATATTAATTAAGATTTTACACACAAAATTAGATTATTGACTCTCGTTTATCATAAACAGATAGATAATACACAATCGTACTAACCACCATGAATATGTCGATTATATTTTTTAATAATACTACTCTTAACAACTTTTATTTTTCGCAATACAACAAAACTTATACATAAGACACACAAATCAATCAAATCATGCAACAAAATTATTTAATAATAATAACCTGTTCTGAAGTTCTCTATAAGCGAATGTGTACTATTCCACGTAAACTAATGAAGAAAACTGGACTTACATAGTCATCAGGAAACAGCAGATCCTCAGCATCTTCATTTTTACCACTTTTTATATATATTATATTTTTATACACTAGGCCAAACAGAAGCTCGGTAATCGTTGCGGAGAATTTACTTTTGATTTTTGAAAAGTAAGTACCGCAACTCGATCCTGTAGACTGCGCCAATTATGTACTTTGGGGTAGACTTTTTAAGTAAAAGATTTTATTTAATAAAATTACTGTATTGAATAAACAATTTAAGACAATGTCTGTTCCTTACGCTACTGAAACGAGAGTGTCCCCTGGTCCCGTCTATCGTCTCGCCCACACACTTTGATATGACGTCACTTTACCACCCTACACTTACACACACTTTAACACGCGTGTACAAAACAATGGCAAATCAACCTTTTATACAATTTCATTACAAGGTAAAGACGCCTGCAGATCAGCCTGTTAGGTACAAATTCTAGGGATCAAGTATATTTTAAAGTATCGTTGCGTTATAGAATTAATATTTTAACTTTTTTTGGATCGTTATTGATTCTTTTTAGTGAATTTCACGATATGATTGAAAACAATTTTTTACAATGTTTAAATATGGAAAATTAACTGTCAATCTGAATTCGTATAAAAGAGCGTAATCGTAATTTTACAAAAGCAGTACTATTTCTGTACTGGAAGTGAAAAAATTTGCAACGATATGGGGCGAACGGCGTCATTTGACAACGGAAGAGGTGTTGAGAGCCGTTGGAATTTTGGAAGCTGGTTCCAGGCAACGACGTACTGTGGCTGCCGCCATTGGCACTACATAGTGTCATAGGCCGCCTCTGGACACGCTATCGTATCACGGGCAGCGTGGCCGAGACATGGAGGAAGATCTCGTATCACCACTCAAAGACAAGACCGGTACATCCAAAATACTGCTCGACGGAATCGTACCATGACCACTATGATGTTGGCCGCAAGGCTCCACAGCGCTTCAGGCTTGCTGATAAGCAACCAAACCATCCGGAATCGTTTACGCGAAGTGCGTCCGCGTTCCCGAAGGCTGCTGAGGGTTCCACTCACAGCACCCTACAATCGTAGAGCCCGTTTACAATGGGCATGCGAACACCGAAATTGGGAGGAAGAAGACTGGCGCTGTGTTTGCTTCACTGATGAATCACGTTTCGGTGTGAGGCCGGATACAAGACGCACTCGAATTTGGAGGACCTCTGGACGTAAATAACGCTTGAGATTTTGTCAGGAAGTTCATTCATATGGAGGGGGAACAAGGTTTTGGCCGGTAATTGGATCGGTGGAAGAACCGATCGCATTTGGATCAGGGGCAACCTCAATGCTCAAATCTATGCAGAGAGGATTGTTTCAGATGTGATCATCCCCTTGCGAGGCTGGTTAGGTGATTCGTTTCGACTAATGCATGACAATGCACGTCAACACATGACTAGTCGTAACACGCACTCTTGCCGATTCTCATATCAAAACGTCAAGACGTTGATTTTGCAAGGCACGGCAAGCCGTGCCTTGCAAAATCACCAGACCTCAACCCAATTGAATATGCATGGGACATGCTCCAAATAAGAGCTCTGCCGAGTATGGATGCCGTGCACACCCCACAACAACTTTTTGACTTGATAGAAAAAACGTGGACGGCTATTCATCAAAGTAATTTGGATGAACTGATTTTAAGCATGCCAAATCGCTGTGCTTGTGTGATTCGTGTGAATGAGAATGGAATACAGATTATTATTATTTTTATTTTTAAAATAAAATTTAAAACATCGACCTTGTTCTTGTTTTTTTTTTGCCAATTAGGTGACGACCTTAACGTAAGCTAATTTTCCCCAATTTGTTAAAATTGCATTTTTCTTAATTTTTTCAACATATGTAATAGGGATAAAATTGTATACTAAAACAAAAAATAGAGCAAGAAGTCATTCTGGAAAACCAGTTTAGCAAATATTATTAGAAAAAAAAATTATAGCTTGTCCCCTAGACATTTTTGATGTGTGTATGTGCTCTATGTGATCTATTTGTTGTTTCTGTTTACTACATTGTATAAATAAATGATAAATAATTTAAACTTGTAGTTAATTATTTAACTTTACATATCAGAAATGCAACACGATCTATTTAAATTATTACAATGTGATATTCGGCTGTTAGTTAAAGCGGCTGTACACTACGCCACATATGAAACGACTGAAAGTGCGACACGTACGTCTGCCTTTTTTTTTTTGATACGGAGTGGAAAATCTGCTAACAAACGCATCAGCGGGTTACAGGGGACCCGCTGGCTGTCCGAGGATGTCCAGGACTCTGTTCCAGGGTTTTGGCCCTAGAGAAAGCGAGTCGAGGCCGACTCGGTAAAAACCACTCCGATGTCCTTTAGTCACCTTGGGACCAGCAAGCCGGCAATCATAGCGTCGTCCTCATCTAAGGAGGACGCATCGAACGCCGGCATGGTGGGGCCTGACGGGGTCATGGAAACCCTTTGGACACTTCCACAACCCCGTCGGTGACTGCTCGCCTAAAGACTGGCGAGCTCCTCTTCCGCCCCTAATTGGGGAGATACGTACGTCTGCCTGCTACGACTCGTAGCTACAATGTTGTGTTGGCAGAATGTTCGTAGCAATGCTACGAACTACTGCAAGACTACTTACAAACTACTGCAAGACTATCAAAAACTGTCAAATTTCTTCAATCTATTAAGTATCTATTAAGTAGATAGACATAAAGTTCATAATCGATTTAGGAAATTTTACAGTTTGTGTAGCCTAATGTGCAGGAGTGTGTAACAGCGACCATCAGCGACTTAGTCTGCTTAAAAATCGGTATAACGCTATTCGATAAGAATTTTAATAATTTGTCTTTATTCCTTGCTAACATTATAAAGAAAACTGTCAAAATTTAAGCTTTCTAGGCCCACGTGTTTGGACTGGGCCTTTAGAAATGAGTCAGTCAGTAGCGTCAGTACTTTCCTTGTATTGATTTATTGTTAATGTTTTACTATAACATGTTTAAATAATTTTTAACGCAAATTTTGTTGCGAACAAATTACAAAAACACAAATGTTGAAAAAAATTTCCACGAGCAGGATTTGAACCTGCACCCTTCTGACATTCCTATACTAACTAACTATCCTATACTAACTAGACTATAACATTTGAGCTAAGTTATGGCCCGGTCTCTCATGTATCTTTTGTTAATTTGGAAAATTATGATCCTGATCCCAGGTGTGGGACATATAAAGGCTGATGTTGGCGTGTGTTGATCTACCGTTATGTTTGTTAAATCGGCTACATTGATAAACGGTATTAATTGTTAGAAGTAAAACCAATTCGAATTAAACGCATCTTTAGAGACTGTTTAAAATGAGGTGTACCAAATGCTATATTTACCAAGCGGGATGTAACCGTGAAGTCGTAGCCACAGCTCTCTTACATTCAGCCAGCCAGCCCACTTGCTCAAGCCTGATTGTTATGCAAATTGCTTAGCGACAACATAATGGATTGACAACGTTTATGTTCCGTGCAGCGTGAGGCGTGAGGCGACGCCCCCTGGATCGTTTCGCGCCGATCATTCATTTCAAATCCCTCCCAACAGATTGAGTTTGATGGTGGGGTGTTATATCGAACACGGCGAGGACCAAATTGAAAATGAATGACTGCGTAAAACAAGCATTACAACTCTTGAATGGTTAAAGCTGATTACTATGTGTTATGAGATCTACGTAAAGAGACGTTGGGAACACTTAAGTCTAAGAGATACGTATGGAGAATTACAGGCAATACAGTTAGGTTCCAAATAGCTTTTAACGTTATGTTAGTATTCTGAATTCTAGATAACAAGCTTATCGTTTTAGTTTAAATTAAATCAAAATAGTTTTAAAAAACCATGAAACTAAATATTTTTGGTAACCCACACAAAATTAAACATGACTGGTAATCGAACTTAATGAAAACCTTGAATTTTTTTTATTTTACCATTTACAGTGCTATATTTATATGGAAAACGATATTAGAGTTTATAAAAACCTGCATGCTTGCTGCGACATACCCACGACCTTTTTCAATCCTGATGCTGTTCCCATTAAGCTACCAAGACATGAATTTTTCAGTAAATCCTTTAAAGTGCTTGTATAATAAGTGGTTTAATCATCTTGTTTTGTTATTAATAGACTATTTATTACTGTTATTAATAGTTATTAATATACTTGTTTTGTTGTAATATAATATCCGACAATAATAATTCCTCAATTAGTATTTTATTATATTATTTTTAACAGTCACTACGCTGTATTCTTAGAACAATAACGCCATTTACATCGAAAACCGTTACACTTGAAAGTAGCGATTGCTTCAGGTGGGACTTAAGCCCACTCGACGACCTTTCACAACCCGGGCGACTGCTCTTCTAAGTCTCAATTAGGGTTTTGTAAAGTAGCAAGATTTGTAAGCATTAGTACTAAAATTAACTAACAAGGTGGCTGCTATATAAATTATAAACAGGGTGAATATTGAGAGTGAAGTGTGCGTTAAGGTCCAAATGCGAAAAATGCGAATAATTGTGGCAGCGGTTGGGTGAGAATAGCCGAGGATAAGGCTCAGTGGCATGCATTGGGAGAGGCCTATGTTCAGCAGTGGACAGCAGTGGAGTCTTTATTCTAATGAAACACTGTATTAATAAAACTTTTTTTTGTACCTTCTGCTAAAAACAATGTATCACATCACAGCCCTCTCGCGCGATTTAGCAGGCAATATAATAAAGTAAGCAAAGAGCTAGATATATTCCACCAGAGCCTCAATTAAAAGTATGAAGTGAAGAGGACATTAGTATTAATATCTACATAGTTTTTTATAATTAAGTATACGTTTATGTGATTGTATTGTTGTATTTTTTGTATCTTGTAACTGTGCCAAAGATGAATGAATAAATAAATAAATAAATAAATAAATAAATAAAATAACTGATTGTCTTTTAAAAATAATTCTCGTTTTGGTTGTGGTTACGAATGGAGGGTAAAATTCGCAATCAGTAAGTACTATTACTATAATTATAACCTTTGTCCGCTTATAGCTTTTATTTTTTATTTTTATTAACCATTAGTTACCATAGCTACCAGTTACCATATTGTTTGATGCTTGTGATTATCTGATATATATGGGTATCATCACAGTTATTTGCGCAATGATCACTGCGTAAAGTAAGAACGTAACTTACAAACAATAAAAACGTGGTAAAATAATTTTGTTGTATTCGTCTATTCACTTTTGGAGGGATTGAACATAGTAGAGAAAGGTGGAAGGGTTCGGCGGCCTTTGCCGCGTTTAATTTACACATTAATTAATTAATGTTTATCCTGATATTTCGAATCTTTTGCAGGGTCCGTAGTCACAGGAGACTGAAGTGTTGGTCGGATCATAATTAATTTATCAATTAATTGATAAATTGCATACCCTCATTTTATGTGTAGAATAAACTGTAGTAGTAGAATCTATATATTAATACGTGAAGCAAAAACTTTTTCCCCTTTTTTACGAAAATTGCGGACGGAGGAGTATGAAACTGAGCATACAGCCGGTTGCACCAAACTTTCATTTTACGAATTCGTAAAAAGTAACGTAAAAAGTAAACGTATAATGTAAAACGTTGTTGTACCACGCTTTGCGATACGTTTTACTTCGCGCTTACGTTCGCGTTAACTTTAGAAAATCCGGTTACAATATTATTTAAAAAATTAAGTAAATTCAAGAGAATACTCACAAAAGGAAGTCTTGCTCCCAGCATGGAGTCGGGCCCTTAACTGTCACCGTCGTCGACTTGACATTCTGGAGCTTGAGTGTCACGTATGTGTTGAATTGTGGAGCTGCGAACGGTAACTCACTTTAACATCAAGCAGTAAAGTGCACATTAGCTCACACGTCATTATAAAACACCTGAAGATGTCCGCTTTTGTATACCATCTGTGCATTTGTGTTATTGTTCGCGTGACGGTAGGGCGACCGTTTGAATGGCCTGACATCATTGCGATATAGGTTAAGATCTTTCTCACAATTTGCAGTAATTTGGAAAAGCTCTTAAGTTCTTCGGACATGCTTTTTATATTTGTAGAACGTACACTGAAGTTAAAATTGGCTTAAATTTGATGCTGACTCTTTTTACACGACTGCCATTAAAAGGAGTGTTATGTTTTCAAAGGTTCATGTATGTATATACCTATGTGATGTTTCTTTATTCCACCATAACTTCTAAATGCCTGAACCGATTTAGATATATGAGGTATCGTTACAATCCTTGCATCGTTCCGACTAACATAGGCTAGTAAAAATTTGGAAATTCAACCCCTATGTGGGTAAAATAAGGGAATGTAATTTTGTATGATGAAAATTCGTCATTATTGGAGTTA
Organism: Eudonia mercurella; assembly: GCA_963082485.1. NCBI lineage: Eukaryota > Metazoa > Arthropoda > Insecta > Lepidoptera > Crambidae > Eudonia > Eudonia mercurella. Next base: position 9,548,504 of record OY720039.1, on the reverse strand, counting down.
GAGAATAGAACTTGATGTTTAGCATGATATCTGTAGAGGTTAATTTTTGTTTCTTCTTGTATAAAAATGCTTACAAATTAAATTACCTAGCATGACATATTTTATTAAAATTAAACTAATCACTAAAAAAACACAAATGTTGAAAAAATTTCCACGAGCAGGTTTTGAACCTGCACCCTTCTGACATACCGGGTCAGGTGCTCTTCCAATTGAGCTATTGTGGTTCTAACCAGTCCGCCGAAATTATTCAACGCTTTTTATGTTGAAAGCCAAAGGCTTTCAAGCAACTACCGTCACTAACATCCGATCATAATATTTTTTACAAATATTGAAGATCAGTTAAGAAATAAGCAATCTATTAATAAAATGTTCAAATAATTTTTAACGCAAATTTTATTACGAACAAATTACAAAAACACAAATGTTGAAAAAATTTCCACGAGCAGGTTTTGAACCTGCACCCTTCTGACACACCGGGTCAGTGAGTGAATGAGTGACATTTTACTTTTATAAATACAGGTAAATAAATACATGATATCTCGTTTTTTGCCTTTTAGTTCTTTTTTTGCCTTTTTTGTCATGGCAGTCGTGTTTTTAATTTTTTTTATAATTGTTTTTAATGTTACTAAAAGAAATTAGTGTTATTTTTTCGTTATGTAATAGCAGGAGTTGCCATAAAGCCAGTCAAAACATTTGTTGCCAAGATAAAAGGTACTTTGGAGAATAAATAGACTTTCGAAACTTACCTTGTATACCAACATACCGCGCCTTTTTTACTGAAACAATCAAGAAACATTCGTTAATAATTGAGAATTAACACGACAAATTAGTTATTGACCAATTATTATAACTAGATATTTAAAACACATTTCTAGATATACATATGTTACTATATTTGTATCTCAACCAGTGTTACACATCATCATCATCATCATCATCATCATCTCAGCCAAACGACGTCCACTGCTGGACAAAGGCCTCCCCCAAGGATCTACACAACGATCGGTTTTGTGCTACTAGCATCCAGTGGCTTCTCGCGACCTTCACCAGATCGTCAGTCCACCTTGTTGGAGCCCACCCTTAGGCCATCGTTGGACCTGCCCACACTGCACTGTTACACATAAACACTAATAAATAATATAGAATTTAATTGAAATTTTACTGGATCACACCTAGGAAGAAGGCGCAATGTGTATTTAATTGTTGCTTATGTAAAAAAAATATTTGTTGACCCCTATCTTTAATGATTAGAGGAAAAGTGCCGATCGCTGGTTTCTGTCGAACTACTCTGCCATACCAAAGTCGAGAACAAAATCAGCTGAATACAACTGATTATTTTATTTTGATAGAGGTTGTGTAAACACTTTCAGTCGCTATTTCTCAAAAGAAAAAGTAATAAGCACATACTGAGCCTATTGAAACACTAAATAAAACATGATGCTTATTCATAACCTCTATTCGTAAGTGAAATACAGTGCAATTTTGAACACCTCCTAAGAAAGAACGTGAGGCATATGGGCAAGTAATTTAATTCTTATGGACTAGCCATACAGTTCATAATTGCATAAAGGTTCCGTTAATTTGTGACGGCCATGTAGGAAAATAGAATTTGCACAATGTTGAAGTAGCGTGCAACACGTCAAGACAGAAATAGCCTAGTAATCGATGTAACCCCTTCATAGAAGTGAGTGAGGAAAGCAGTTAAAATCTTAACTTTAACTAAACTAACTTCATCATCAGCTCATTTTATGTCCCAGCTGATGGGGCACGAGCCTTTTCTATGAATGGATGTGGATGCATATAGCGGTACCTTTATGTAAGGCGTTACAATTTTTCTGCAAACTGCAATTTATGTCTTTTAATATATATTACGTACATACGTACATACTTTGCTGCTGTACATACATTGTACTTACAGCATTGTGAATGCTAAATTTGTGGATTTCGAGAGTACGTAGGTACAGTATGTCACATTTCCTTAAGTTACAAATAGTCAATGTAATACACAACAAAGCAAGGCCATTTTGTCTTAGAATTGTTGCAAAAAAACATATCTGCGAAAAGCGTTGCCGTTCTTGGTTAAATATGTCACCCCACCCAGAACATACATACAAATAAGAATACGTAAAACACAGAGGGACCGCGCTCAAGCCGCGTATAAATAAAAATTACCTACAACCAAAACGAGCCACAAAGAGAAATGGCCTGTCTGTGTATGTAAACCCACGCTTTAGGTACAAACTTTTGGGTGTATATAAAAGTTGTTATCTGGGCTACTTACAGTTCCATCTAAGGTAGAAACTCTTATGAGCTATAGAAACTTCTAGCTTGAACTAATCGAATCTTATCAATACTGAGGACAGATAGAAAGGTCTTAAATTAAAGTGTGTCAATGAATTGTCAAAAAAAATATTATTCTTGTGTACATTTTTCTTCGGTTTTATAGTAACTTTCTAATAATAATCACTAACAGTTATTAAACAAAAAGACTTAATACACAACAACATACAGTGAAAATAAGTAGATACGTAGTAAAGAACGATTTATTTATCAGGAAACTAAAATTTGTGATGTTGATGCCATCAATAGTCTTGTTACAAAATGAAAAAAATCACTGTAAAGTATTGTTTTTTTTGACAACTAGTTTTATGGGCCCGTTACGTATAAATTCACTTTTTTGACTATTTTCACAGTAAAAAATCTCGAAGAGTAGGTAGGTACTCTTTTACTGTGAAAACAGTTAACCGTGTCCTTGAATACTATTCGTAATGTGAATATCATGAGATCGTGTAAGAATTATTGTCATAGTTAAAAAATCGCACCCCAGTATCCAAGACATATCTGACATACCTACAGATAAACCTTACGTTGATCCTGAATTTAAAAAGAGAGAGTAATGTAACGCCTACGCCTTACAAAACCTTAATTTAGGTCTGTACTTGGCTAAAACAATACAAAACCTATCAAAGAGGCTGCCCATTAGGCGGCTCGAGTTTTTAACAAGCGCAATTTCTTTTGTTTTCTTTGTTTTAATGTAAACGACGCGACGAAATGTTCTTTCAGGACTAGATTTTGCCTTCCATTATTTTGATTGATGTATACTAATAATGTCTAATTTGGAATATACCTACTATTTAATGACTTTTCTATGTGTATTTTGTTACCAAACAAATATGTTTCCATATATAACTGTTCCTATTTTTGGATTTGGCTGATGAAACGAATCATAGCTGCATTTAATTTAATTTTGTTTTGATTTATACTATTATTGATGTGTAACATCTTTCCGCTCGCCTTCTATATATACAATTTGTGGGAGTGATTTCGTAGAAAAGGGACGGAAGTACCGTAACAGTGTGATCCGTAACAGCCACCAGTGATCGACATTTTAAGCTCAATGTCCATTGTAGGTAGTAATATTTGTTATGATAATGATTTCGTAGAAATGTGATCGTAACAGTGTGATACTGCCGCACAATTTATGATCGCATTAAGTACAACTTACTGTGTTTGTGATTATGACATTTGAGGTGCTGACATCACGATCTATTTTCTCGAAACTGTTCACATGTTCTTTACTAAGTTCATAAATTGCGCGGCAGATAGGATGTATCAGTGTGACATGTCTTCTAATGAGTATTTACTGCATTCTCTTTAGGATTTGTAAAAAATATACGTCATTGTTAATTTCTATATTCTATTTGATATTGTAATATAGATTAATAAATATAAATTTACTGATGATATGTCTCAATAAAGTGCAGATCATTGATAAAAAATCCAAGTATGTCAAATGTTACACATCATATGCGTCTACTGTAAGACTCGTTTCTTTATTATTATTTTTTTATAGATAGCTCGGCAAATTACTCCATGCCACATTATGTTAAGTGGAAATGGAGTCCAGACGCGAAGATAACTGGTGCAACGTGAAAACAAACTATCAATAAAGAGGAAATGGTGAAATCTGTACTATTAATAAAGAGGTAACGTTTGCGACTCCTAAAACCCCTACTACAAGGTGGTGAAATAAAACGTAACTAAGAAATTTCATGTCCATCTCGACGAAGGGCTCGCGACCCGAGATTTAAACAAAAACAGAAGCCATTAAGTCAATGAGATGCCCAACACGTCGGCGCTAAGGATTTATCTCCAACGAATGATGGCTGCGAAAGAATTTGGGACGATAGAATTTTGTAATTATCTTGTCCTCGCGCCTTAAAGATCATGATTGGCTGATATGTAATCAAGCAACACTTTGAAATTCGAAAGTCTGCAATGTAATGTCGAAACTAAAAGGTAATTTATTTATAAATGTATTTTTATTTTATTTCGGACAAAATCTTAACTCAAAGGGAGTTTTGTTATGTAGATAGACGATTCACGAATCCGCAAGCAGGATTTAAACCCACAGCCTTTATTACATAATATAAACATAATACAGGGTGTTTGGTAATGCCTGTATAATCCCGAATATGGTAGACAGGGCAGGGTTGTAGAACCCCGGAGAATTATAAACATACGAGAAAAGCACCATATGGGCGAGATATTAAGGTTGTTTGTTACTAAGTAAAATTTTAAATTGACAACCCTACGTCCAGCTTATACATTGTTCTTGTTCGTCAACCTCATGATCCAAATAAAACAGAAGTCAAAATATGTCATGTAGGTATTTTAAAATTTGTACCATATACCTAAATACTTAAACACAACTTACTTAACGCTTAGAAAATAATTACGAAAACATTTCGACATCGACACAAAGGGCTCTCACACCGGACATATTTCTTCTACTTGGGCTTGAATTATTGAAAACCCTTTTTCAATGGCCGTTACAAATAACAGCCTCCAATAAATTCCCACCCGGCGGCTTCAGCGTAAGTCAATTGATCAGGTCACATTGACATTTATTTCCTTTTAAATAATTAATATGGGCTCATTAGCAGGGGATAGCGTTTAGGTGCAAGTTAAGACCCTTTGTACATTCTTTACAACCTTCAAAATTTTACCAACCAATAGTAAATATAGTAAGTAAATCTAGACAGTTAGTAAATGCTTCTGCAATTGAACCTACATAACATTTTTTTGTTTATCGTTTTACTTTACCTACCAACAAACAAACCGATTACAATGTTCAGACGTCTACACATCAGACTATCCAAAACTGTTTAATTTCTTCAATAAATGTCCAACCATAAGCCATACATATACCCCCGTATTAATAAACAAAGTGTAAGCTTGAAGTAGTTACTCCCTGTTTTGGTCCCGTCATGTAAACTTCATTTCATATTAAAGTAAAAGAGACAAAAGACAAATAAGCCCCTAAAGTTTAATGTCTTATCGAACTCAGGATTTGTTCGGCTGCACTATCCATACCTTCGCGACATGTGATGGGAGTAATCTATCCCCAAAGGTGGAAATACTCTAGATCCCTAAATGAATCAAAGGCTTAAAACAAATAGCATTTGCTACAGCACTTTCAGACTTAGCTCGGCACTTGCGGGATAAAAAACCTTTTTTTATAAAAATTCTTAAACAATGTGGTCGTTAACTATAGAACTACATGTTTCATGTTATTCATAACACAATACACACGATACAAAAGAATTTTCCTAGCAAAGTGTAAAACTGTACTTCAGTTCTAAAGCTGGTTAATGAGGTAGAAACCGCAGCCGGTCAAAGAATAGCCACAAAATAAGGAGACGCAGAAGCTAAGCTTCATACATAGGTACAGTTTCTTGCGTCCATTTTTCTCCATAGCTAAAAAATGGACGTCCTGAATGTGTAGTTGGTAAAAAAATTATGTTTACCATTAAAAAAATACCAAATCAATCGTCATCCTCATAGTCGTCTATATTTATTGAATCTAAAAATAAGTAAGATAATAATATTATTTAACATAAACGACAACATTAAAAAAATATATCAAATGTTAAAGCACCAAAAAGCCATAAGATAAGTTTTTAGGTATGTGTGTGACTGACAATATAACCCCGTGGATGGTTTTTTTTTAATATCTCTTCGTGATAGGAAAAAAATATAAGTATTCCCATGCTTGGGCAGCATTTGGTCCAGACTGGTCAATCTCCTTTACAACAAAAGCAAATATATTATTGCCGACGAGAACTAAGTTGCTAGCCACTTGTTAGCCGTCTTTAGGGAACTTAACTTAACTTGCATCGGGTGGGATTCGGATCCAAGACTTTCTGAGCTCTTATAACTGAGTGGTGGAGTATTAATAAGGCCTGGTTGGCAATAATGTGAAAACAAAGTGTTTTGAAATAGCGCTTTGACAAAACAATAAAAACCTTACCACAAAAAGGCTGCAACGAGGAAAACATTTTATTTCTAGATAGATAGATAGATAAATTCTTTATTGCTCACACACAAATAAATTGGAATTAATTAAACAAAAACTTAAAGCTAGTAATATGGGCAAAGGCGGTCTTATCGCTACAAGCGATCTCTTCCAGGCAACCTTTGGTTAGAAAATCTAAGAAAGAGATAGAGGAAGTGCGCTAAAATTAAATACATAAGTACAAATAATACCCTTCACACACATACATACATACATACATACATACCTACTTAAATAAAAAATATATACTTAAAAAAAAAAACTAAAACAATATGTTACTAGCAGTTGACTGTAGTAGTAAATGCTTGTGCAGTTTGGATTTAAAAGTTGAAAGTGATTTAGAATGACGGATTTCAGGCGGTAGTTGGTTTCAAAGAAACGTAGCTATCTGTATTTCTAGTTTTCTTTTCTAAAAATAGTTTTGTTATTAAAAGTCGATTGTTTTTGCATTTTTGCATTAACCTATAGATAATCTGGTTTTTTTCATAAATGTAAATACCTATTTATATAAAACGACTAATTAACTAATGGCTCCACATACAATACTGCTGTGTTCTGCCAAAACCTAAACCACATGACATAATACATAAACAGTGCTGCACATCCTCTCACCAACATGACATTTCAAACGACAAGGAGAACCACAAGATGGTGTACACATTGATAATCTTTGTATTCAGTATAAGGTAGTAGATACTAGAGGAAATTAATATAATCCTCTACAACAAAACAAAATGAACGCACTTGCCGAAATTAAAAATATAAAAACATTTATTGTTTTCTAAAGTTCACGCGAACACTACACATTGAAATGAAACAACTTTGACGGATCTACTCGCGTTTATTTTACACATTATTTTAGATGGAGAGTAATCACCGCCGCCCATGGACACCCGCAAAACCAGAGGAATCGCAGACGCGTTGCCGGCCTTTAAGAAAGGAATAGGCTCGTTTCTTGAAGATCCCAAGGTCGTAACGGTCTGGAAATACCGCCGGCGAAGAATAATTAAGAATAGGTAATTAATTAATAAAAACATTTTCTTTTTAAATGGGTCAATGGGTATATACTTTTTTTACAGAACTGGAACCTAAGGCCTACAGTCTAAGGAAGTGTAGCTTTATAAACGCGTAGTCATTATAGCTTGGTGTTTGCCTGCTTGTTGCATATATATTCATTTTATGCTATGCAAAACTATACAGTGGGATAGTATATAAGGTAACATTTTCACAACTTCAAATATTTTGAGGATAAATTCAACAAGATATATAAACTATTTTTATGAAAAAACTTTAATTTTTTATACGCTACTTTTCAAGAAAAACGACAAAAGACATTTCGATTCAAAAGAAAAATAAAGCACTTTCAGTAGTTTCAATTCAAATAAACCGAAACAGAGAGGCCGCAATGCCTTCACCGCTTACACGTGCCCCTAGTTTCATTTGAAACAGCCGACAGAGAGGCCGCTCTTAAAAATATTATAATTTTTGTGTCAGGAAAAGTAAAAAAAAACTAGCCTGAATTTTTTTTAAATGCTAGGGCCTTATTTCTCTGATATAATTGGATGTTTTGTCAAAATATTTGCAGTTGATAAAAAGTGACCTTATAGGCTATTTACTTTTTATACAAAACTACGAAACATTGAGCCTTATTCACCATTCGATTGAAGTTGCGTCTCCTGGTGCCGAACGAAGAGAAGCTGGTTTTTTGCCATTCAAATTCTTTTTTCGTTAAAGTGATCGATAAATGATAAATAATAATATTAATAATAATAAAAACTAGCACTCGTAAGCAGTGCTGATTTAACACCTTTACTTGACACATGCCGTCTTGCCTCCCGCGTGTCGCAACTTCGTGCTGCATCGCACGGGGCTAGCTGCACATGTTTGTTATTTACACAAATACAAATAATTAATTTTTTCAAAAATTTGTTACATAGTATGCACCAAAATTAAGTACAACAAATTAAGAACAACAAAACAAAAACTAATGTAGTGACATTGTAACAATACTGGAAGCATAACTATTTGTTTAAAAAGCTAAAGCAACGCCTTCACCGTTGCACATTGTCGCAAATTCATAATTTTATTTTAATCGTGGTGCCTAAACCTCAGAACAATAACTAGCTTTAGTTATTATTGAGAAGAAGTACGCTTGCAAAACACTTTGTGGACAAATTTTAGTACGCCAGGCTGCTTAAGCTACAAAGCGTCTTTTGAAGTGTCTATAAAGCTACGCCTCCGTGGACAGTCACGCTAAATGTACCAAAGTGATAAAGCGACAAACTTTTATTTTAATGGCGGTGGCGTGGTATAATGTATGACATTAACCAAAAAAATAATTTGGTCTGGTAATAACTCCACAAGGGATATGAAATTTATAGCATTGGTTTAATTTCTTAATTTGTGTCGATATACCTGGGTATGGTTACTTAATACAAGCCTGGTTGATTTGTGAATTATACCGTTGTGTTGTTTAATTTTGTTTTTAATTTGTTTTTATTTTAAAAGTAATATAAAAACTCATAATTTGTATTCAGTCTCCTATCGAAAAGATCTTAACAAAAGCTCTATAATTTCTTCTTTAGAAAAATTAATATTGTGAAGATAGTAAGTAAGGATCTTTTACATTTACCTAAGCTGTACGAGATAAGTAACTTTCGATGTCAAAAATCACACGTTTAATCACCCCTAGTTAAAGTCCAGTCCAATTCCGTTGTTCTACACATGAGAGGCTTAAAATAGTCTGGAATATTCGCATGTAATTGTGCTAACAACAGGGTCGTGAGTCGAGGGTCGTCCACACTCCTGCAGCGGACAGCTGTGGTCTAATAACCTCAGTGTCACCCTTCATGCATGACGTTAGTGGAACATAACTGTCCGCAATAAATTTCACACCTAAGGCCCAATATTTCAATCCCCAGATAAAACATAATTAATGCATCATCATCACTTGAATATAATATCGGAAATAGGCTTTTCCACAGTAACAATGTCAAATGGGGAGATATTATGATGATTTGATTGATTAATCGGACACGAAGGACCAATGACTTAAATGTGGTCGTGGACTGGACTTTTTGGGCTGGATAAATAATGCGCCATTTGCACTTTAGATCGCTTGGAACTGTAATATTAATTGCAAACTTTTTATGTTTCGAAAAAATCTGCGTAGTTACAAGAAAAGTTAACAAATAAATATTGTTTTTATGTCCATAATATTTTTTTTAAAGTTATCGTTCTTAAAGCAGTATTACTCAACCAGAAAATGGTTGCTTTAAGCTGAGGCTTGTTACAATATTTAGGTTAAAACTGTGCCATTAAAATAATTTATTTCATTACATAGGGTTAATATTAATATGGGTATATATCAACAGCTGGTTCAGAAAGATAATGAAAATAAGTCTAACATTTTATGGCAAAGCTTTTTATTTCATGGTCAATGGCAAAATTATAAAATATTTAAAGAGGCAGTAACCTTAATCCGAGTGAAATTTTATTTTAACTATAAAAAAGATAAATAACATTAACTTTTTGATGTGTAACATCTTTCCGCTCGCTTTCTATATAAGCAATTTGTGGGAGTGATTTCGTGAAATGGGACGGAAGTTTGTGTAACAGTGTAACAGGAAGTCGGGGAAGCGCCATTTTGTAAATTTAATATCGATATTATGAACATGACATATTATTATTATATGTGACTTATCGTGTCGTTTGACTATGAAAGGTCATTTTGATATGTCAAATATCTTCTAATGGGTATTTACTGCATTTATTTTATAGTTACAAAATGATGTAATACCCATATAGTTAATATACCAACGGAATATTAACTTTATGGTAATACCTGACCCATTTATTTCAGAAAATGTTATGTTAAAATTGCTTATTACTAAGGTGAGATGTCAAATGTTACACATCATATGCGACTACTGTGAGGCTCGCTCGTTTTTTTTTAATAATTCTCAGCTGGCAACTGAGCATACGGCCTGAGCATACGGCCCGCTTGATCAAAAGCGGCCAACTAACTTTCTTTGACTATTTACCTATATTTTGTATAATAATATATATTTATAGTCAAAGATATATATAAATATTATAGGTATATTTATAGTTAAAAATATATATAATAGGTATTTTACAGACAAATTATTTCATACGGTGCAAATTCAAATCGCGCTAATAACTTTTTGACACTTTTCCAAATATTCCTTACGCACAACAAACATCACATTTCATTGCTCATGCAAAGAAAATTAGCAATTCCATTCAGGACCACTCGACATGGCCACAATTCACAGGCGAGCCTCGAGACAAAGATGTCCTCATGAATTATCCGAGTAATACGCTAGCTCTGCATTCTAATTACCAACGTATCGTGCGAGTAACAATAGATTAAGTTATGGGCCATTTGAAGCAATTTCGATATGTATTATGTGTATTTCGCTATAGAATTTGCGTTTGTACGTCACCGCTTTGATTTGTAATATATTGCATTACCGTAAAGTTTCATTGTGGCAGTATGTATTAAGGCTATTTTAGTTTCTCAGTTTAGAAGTTTCGTGCCGGAACGCTGCCGCGCGGTTTCATAGTAAACGCCAGCCGCACGACGATACGGCCGCACGACAGCCGCATGACTGTTTTAATATAGAACGCATTTCAAAAGTGTGTCCGTCCGGCAATAAACGTCTAAATTGAAAGAGCCCTTAGAATATGGAGAAGAAGAATGAAATAAAAGAAATGCTTTATCTGTTAACTGGACATGTTTCAGTAAAGTTAGCCAATGAACCGGAAGCGGTAAAAGATGGATTGGTAGGTCTTAACCATGTGGTGGAAACTGGTTTTAAGCCTAGGAAAATACACAGCCATATTATCCCGCAGAGTGCTCCAAGTCCGCGGGGTATGTAGGGTTAGCCTAATGTTATGGCCAACCCATTAAAACCTAGGGAACCCATCTTCCACTTGAGCGGTATCCTAAGAATTTTAAGGAGTCGTTCATGTTTGTTCGTGGCTCGATGGCGCAGTGGTTAACGCGCCTGGTCTGCGAGTGCTGAGGTTAAGCAAATTTTGCAAAGGCCGGTCATCGGATTGGTGTCCAAAAATGTATCATCTCGGGCTCCTCCGTGCTTCGGAAGGCACGTGAAGCCTTTGGTCCCGGTTCATTAGCAGTCGTTAACAACCACCAATGGGGACATAAAATGAGCTGATGATGATGATGATTTAAATGAAACAACTTTTACGGATCTACTCGCGTTTATTTTACACATTACTTTTTAATGTTTATCCTGACGTTTCGCGAGTAGATCCGTAAAAGTTGTTTCATTTAAATGTGTGTAAACTTTAGAAAACAATAGATGATGATGATATTCACGAACGGTGGCAGCTCTATATTGTTATCCCAATTTATTAAAATTGTACTTACATAATAAATATTCTTAGCAGTAATTTCTTTAACTACTAACATTCAATAAAACATAAAACAACGAAATTCTCATTTACACTTCCAGAACAAAAGCCAATACGCATTTACCAATATCTTCAATCAACAGACACACTCTCAGCTTCAGCCTTATACGTATTATTGTGCGCGAAGCAATCGCGACCCGACGGCTGAAATCAGCTCTCTTATCGAGGAAGACGCGCATCGATTTCCCAATAAAATATTACGTTTCCTACGTTAGATGGGGCGGCGAGAAACGGAGGTAATGAGGTTCGGATGAACTCTAGACTTGGCAGTTGGAAATGGGTAGATTGAATTTTAGGCTTCTCTATACTAATAATAAAGAGATAAAAGTGATTTAGTTTGTTTGTTTATTTCAGGAGGGTAATCTCTGAAACTGCTGGTCCAATTCCAAAAAAAATATTTTACTGATACAACGCGAGTAACATACGATATATTTCATTAAAAAAAAGATTTTTTTTTTTAAATTAAAGCTTTTACTCATGCGGACGAAGTCGTAAGTAAAGCTGTGCTAGTAAAAGTGCCAGTTTATTATATGATTAATGAAAGCCTCGCCTCGGTGGCTGAGTGGCTAAGCACTCGGCCCGATCCCGAGGTCCCGGGTTCAATTCCCAGGTCGGGCAAAGTGTGTTTCGGATTTTATGATGCATAGCCTACATAACACTACATTAATCAAATGAGCGTGATACGTTATTACCCAAAGCATATTATAAAAAAAACCGGCCAAGTGAGAGTCGGACTTGCGCAAGAAGGGTTCCGTACTTTATGACGTATTAAAAAAACTACTTACTATATCTCGTTCAAACCAATTTTCGGTGGAAGTTTGCATGGTAATGTACATCATATATTTTTTTTAGTTTTATCATTCTCTTATTTTAGAAGTTACAGGGGGGGGACACACATTTTACCACTTTGGAAGTGTCTCTCGCGTAAACTATTTTTATACAGTTTAGAAAAAAATTATATTAGAAACCTCAATATCAGTTTTGAAGACCTATCCCTAGATACCCCACACGTATGGGATTGATGACAAAAAAATTTTTGAGTTTCAGTTCTAAGTATGGAGAACCCCTAAAATTTAAATTAAATTTTTGTGTAAAAATCTTAATGCGGTTCACATAATACATCTACTTACCCAGTTTCAACAGTATAGTTCTTATAGTTTCGGAAAAAAGTGGCTGTGACATACGGACGGACAGACAGACAGACAGACATGACGAATCCATAAGAGTTCCGTTGTTTGCCATTTGGCTACGGAACCCTAAAAACCTCGTGCCAATAACCTTAACATATCAAAACCATGTCAATGACTTTAATACTAACATCTGCACACAAATTATAAGTAATTACAGGCCATTGGCACACAATAAAGAGACCCAGAAAGTAAGCATACCGCGCTCGGGCAACACTAGAACCTTTGCACGGACACGAATCTAACCCGTGTAATCATTTTTCCGCGCAAATAAATGCGGTTGACGTAAAAATGGTTTACTTTATCTCCTCGTAATTTGACAACCTTCTGATGAATGACATTACCCAGTGACATAACGAACAGTAGTAGTGCGCCGTAATTCATACTTAACCATACAGTAACCCTACACAGGGTCACTTTTTTATCACCGTCCAAACCATCTCACACACACACACTTTTTGTTTTTATTTTATATTATTAAAGTTAATAGTTTTAAATAATCTAAGAATACTATGTAATATTTAGGTTATAGAAGAGTGGAGCCTCCTGGCACAGGCATTATCATGCTTAACAGGAGACTCGAGCTACTAGTTTTTAAATCTAGTTTTTTCTTAGTCTAAATAAAGATTTTCGACTTAGATTTGTTTTTCGAGTTAGAGAGTTGGTCCAATAGTAAGAGTTGTTCGTTTGTATCACGGGAGTCATCTCAGAAGTTTTGGACGGTGATAAAAAAGGCAACCTGTATGTGCGTTGATTGAGCACGTTTGTATGAAGCGTACCTTCTGAAGTCTCCACTTTATGTGGCATTGGTCCAGTCGTGTTCCTAGATTGTATGGTGGTAGTCTTTTCTCGCGTGCGTGACCACCATTAATATTAGTGGCAAGTCCGATAAAGATTTTTGTCGATTTCTCATTTATCGCGTATACAATCAGGGTTGTGTGTATACTTACTGTGAGTTTATCAATGAAATCGCTGTTAAATAAACATACGACGACGTGCTTAATAAGTAAGAATAAAATACAGTCATAATGACTTTATTTAAATACTAACTGACCCGGCGGACTTGGTACCGCATTTTTTTTTTTAATATACGTTACTCAGCGCTAAAGTAGCATTTTAATGGTGAAAGATTTTTTTAAATCGGTCCAGTAGTTTTTGAGTTAATTCGTTGCAAACATACATACATACAAAAATACAAAGCTTTCTTCTTTATAATATTAGTATAGATTATTGTAACTACAGACAAACGGCTCCGTTGTTTGCGCTTGTAACCGATTTAAGGTGCTTCAAAAAGAACCTCAAAAGATAAATCGAAACTTATATTCATTACATCTCGATCTGCCCTGTCACTCCCTTTTAAAATTACATTTTAAAAAGACACTCAACAGCCTTTATATATTTCGGTATAACATAATTAGTTGCAAAGTTTAATATAGCTTCAGTCAAAGCCAGGTGAAGTGGGCTTCTTTCAACTTTATCATAATTTAACATCTGGTGAGATGAAGGACAAGTGCTAACACACAAAAAAATATTTAAACCTATTTACCAATTCTTATGAAATTTCCTATACTTGAGGAAAATACAGACAGTGAGTTAGACAACATTTAAAAGATAATTTTATACAACTAACTGTCGAAACAAACTCAGTTGAGAAACCTTTCGTTTTAAATTTTATTTACAAAAGATCATTGTTACTGATTGATTATTGATTATTGTCAATACAATGATTGAACAATTGTCAAAGTATTGAACAATTATATTAAAACACAAGTTAAAAAAACAAAAACTTGTTACCACAATTTATTATTACGCCCATTCTTCTCCACAGCCTAAAAATAGACGTCCTGAAGTCTTAGAGCACTAAACCAACGCTCTAAGCCTGAAGTAAGTAAAAAAATGTTTTGAGCGATTCAAAAGCACTTTTCTAAGGTTATTTGAATTTTAAAAAATCGACTTCGTCTTTGACTTTGTATGAAAACAAATATTGATGAAAGTAGGTGCTATCTAAATGTATTGGAAGCAACGAACAGAGAAGGCTAAAAGGCGTACGCGGCATGTTCACACAAGATGGATGGTATCCCCTCACGATCTCATTTCGACTCGCGATCTGTCGAGTCAATGGGGCAGGCTTCGAAGTAAGGCCGTCTATTTAGAGACGAAAATCGCTTTCACATCAATGTGTATTTTAACGTATGTCGTATTGTTTACGATATATTATATTTATGCGCACAATTGGAAATGTTTGTGTTATTCAGCAACGGGTTATTTTGAACCTTAAACATTGTAGATTGAAGAATCATTTGAACAAACTTTGCAGAAAGAGCTTTGGGAATATAATTATTCAAATTAAAAACCCTTCAACTAAGTGAGGTCTTTAAAACCTTATTTTTATAGGTTTTTGTAACTATTGCCAACTTTTTAGACAAAAAATAACGTATTGTGCATTGTGTTTTTGGCATATTCTTAATCTACTCGGCAAACATGGCGTGAGATTAAGGTTGCGCATCCCAAGTGGAAAACAAATTTTAAAAAACAGTTTATATATTTTTGTCAAACGTTGACAACGCCTACTCCATCATGCTCTTATCACGAAACTGCGTGAGAATATCTTAATATAAAAGCTTAGTAGAAATTGAGGTAGGATTTAAGAGTAAACCATTTTTTTTTCTTAATGAGAACAGTAACCAATTCTTCAACATAAACATTTGTCACTTGTCATAAATCCACTATAATAAAATTTTAAAAAGTTATAGTACAATGAATAAATAATAGAATATATTCCACTATTCTAGCGATAGTTCTACTATATAATAGTAGAACTACCGCTATCACTTTAATCAAAAGGCGGACACCATCCATCACTTATATTGTATGTTTTCAATAATCTACACTTGGGGAGTCTACAACGCGTTGAGTTTAAAGCGCATTTTCTTTAACATTTCAAGTTATAGCGATTGTAAAGTGTACGTCCAACTCATCAATATACACTTTGGGCCGTCTGCGAATCGTTTCTGTGGTGGATTTATAAAAGCTCTCTTCATAAATGGGCGGCGTCGTTATAAGGGTCTGATCATTCCGACTTTTACATATAGTATATACTTACCCTTTATTTTTTAGGGTATCGTATTCTGAACGGCAAAAAACACCCTTATTTTGAATGTACATAAAATATATGGTGTATATATATATATAGATATAAAAATGTAAATTTAATAAAAAAATATTTATTTATATACACACTACAGATAAAGATTGCTAATAATTTGAACATGTTATTTATTGCATGCCGTTGTCAGCTTTAATTTGTAAACTAAATTTATAATAGTATTCTTATTATTGCGTTATTACCTTGTTTAATTGCAAAAAACTGTTGTTAGTTGTCAAATGAATAAAAGTGTTGACAAAAAATCCACAAGCTTTATTCGAAAACGCACCCTATGACAGACTGGAACAGTCGCAATTCCAATTAATACTATCTACTCTTACTTTGTAAGCTAAAGGAGACTTATCTTACGTTTGTTACAAATATCAAGGATTGAATTTGTTCGGAACAAAGTTTGCGTATAATTCACATAATCTTTTCATAATATAATTCACATAAATTACAGATGTAAAGATCTTTTCCGACTTAAAATAGCCGTCATATGTTACGGAACTCTCTGAAATGCTCGGCGGGTATACACTTTGGCCATTTTTTCTAACCCTGCTACATTCAAATTTGTCGCTTATAAATGAGCTTATTTAACTGACGAGGGGTAGTATCCGAATAAAATAAGCTAAATGGCCCATTTGTACGGATACATTATTGTTAAACTTAATCATTACTATTCAAAGGATCTATAAGTAACTCAAAGTTTAGTTTAAGGCGAAGGGTAAGGCACGCTAGCGCCGCTAATGGATTTAATTTGATAACTACTAAACTGGATTTTTTTTCAAACATTGCGGACCTTCCGACACTAGGTAAACATCTATTATTTAATAATTGTGCACTACTTTTAGGTTTGTTTTTGTATTCATTCGCTAACACCAACAGTGGCCATTGTTTGTAAATAAATCCGATAGCCGGTTTTGTGAATAAACCACGCAACAAAAAGTAGTACACAATTATTAAATAAATACTATGGATGCTTTCCTGTTATCGGACGGTACGCAATGTTTAAAAAAAGATCCGGTCCGTTAGTAATTGTCAAATTATCAATTGGTGGCGCTAGTGTGCCTTACCCTTCGCCTTAAGTTTGAGAGGGTAGTCCAGGTGGACCTAAAACATGCCTTACCAACAACCAAACTGTGCCTGTACAATCATAGGGAAGGCTAGGGTTACCACCTTTTTTTTGTGCAAATAAAGTACATTGGTTATTAAAAGGTAGAAAAAAAATGTAAATTGTAACAAAATAAAGTACGATTATTTATTTCGCTTAAATACATACTTCTCATTGCTCTTAGCAACTTATAACAAATAATGATCACTGCTAAATAGCTGTATAGCCACTTTTATCTGTGTTATGTAAAAAGAACCACAGAGAACTAAAATATGTGAAATGTTCAAATAATTTTTAACGCAAATTTTGTTGCGAACAAATTACAAAAACACAAATGTTAAAAAAATTCCACGAGCAGGATTTGAACCTGCACCCTTCTGACATACCGGGTCAGATGCTCTTCCAATTGAGCTATCGTGGTTCTAACCAGCCAGCCGAAATTATTCAACACTTTTTACTTTGAAAGCCAAAGGCGCCCACTCAAAAATTTATTTGAACATTTTATAAATAGCTTGCTTACTTCTTAACTGATCTTTAATATTTGTAAAAATATTATGATCGGATGTTAGTGACGGTAGTTGTTGACATTGAGTGGGCGCATTTGGCTTTCAAAGTAAAAAGTGTTGAATAATTTCGGCGGGCTGGTTAGAACCACGATAGCTCAATTGGAAGAGCACCTGACCCGGTATGTCAGAAGGTTCAAATCCTGCAAATTTTTTCAACATTTGTGTTTTTTAAAATATGTGATGTATAGTATTTTCGCGTATTTTATTTTGCTTATAAAGTAGGTATAGAGTAGTTACCCGAAATAACGTGCAATACTTTATAATAAGGTACGGGTGGCAACCCTAGGGAAGGTTCGTGTCCAGCAGAGGGGACATAAAATGAGCTGGTAATGATTTTTATTTTAAATTCTAAAAATTAAACATAAAATATTATAGTGTTTTCTAAAGTTTACACGAAAACATTGAAATTAAACTACTTTTACGGATCTATTCGCGTTTATTTTACACATTAATATCGTGGTTCCCGGACCCTGCAAAAGGTTCGAAACGGCGTAAAGATTTAATTGAATGAATGTGTAAAACAAACGCGAGTAGATACGGAAATGTGGCTTCATTTCAATAAAATATTATCCTTAAAAATGAACGTTTATGTGATCGTCTTTGTAAACAAGACAATCTATAAAATCCTGTCACACTTAAAACAATGTTTTGGCTTTATATACAAATCGCCGGAATCGAATGTTGTAATCAGATTCCGTTTTCTGTGTCAGCGTAACAGAATAAAATATCAGATACGTTTGGTAAAACAAAAGGGAGGGAAGACGATATTTCGCTTAAAATATTACAGGGAATATTATGTAGAATGCTTTGTAGGGTTCCGTAGTCAACAAGGAACCCTTATAGTTTCGCTATG
The DNA here is from genome assembly GCA_963082485.1 of Eudonia mercurella. Taxonomy (NCBI): domain Eukaryota; kingdom Metazoa; phylum Arthropoda; class Insecta; order Lepidoptera; family Crambidae; genus Eudonia; species Eudonia mercurella. The sequence goes on along the minus strand of OY720039.1, from coordinate 9,529,818 downwards.
CCCGTCCGTCTGTCTGTCTGTCTGTCTGTCCCCAGCCTAGCTCATACACTCTTAGTATTAGCTGTAATTTGGCATGGATATACATATTAATCACGCCGACAAAGTGGTGAAGTTAAATTTCAAAAAATATTTTTTTTAGGAGACCTCCCATACACGTGAAGGGGGGATGTAATTTTTTTTCCTTGTCTACTCCATAGTGTGGGATGTCGTTGGATAACAATTTCGAACTATTAATGCTTTAAAGTTTGTTAGAGTCAAGTGTCGTCGTCGTCGTCTCCCCCCCCCCCCCCCTCCCCCCTCCCGCCAACTTAATGGAATTTGAACGATACGTGAAAAAATTCACGGTTGTTGTATATATGACAAAATTAAAAGGAAAACTATCACAGCTAAGTAGGCTTTACAAGTTTACGAGTAACAGTCGACCAACTTATAAAATGTACTTGGCGCAGTAAAAATTCCTCATTGGGAACTACTTAAGTAACGTTGTCAGGATATGAGCCATTTAAAAATATACCTACAAAGGTAATTGTATGGGCTACGGAACCCTACACTGCGCGTGGCCTATTTCACAATATGTACACGGTAAAAACTGTTGTTTCTACTAGATTTATATTTCTTTTCTATATAATAAGTGGTAATAGTGTAGTTTTCTGCTATTATTATATATACTAGCTGACTCGGCGGGCTTCGTACCGCTTTGACAGTTTCCATCATTGAGTTAAATATATATCAATGGTTTCCATGACAACAAAACAAACAAATCATTTTGTACTGAAAAAATAAATTGTCGTTTTTAGTATTTTATTTTATATATTTTAATATAGCCTATGTTACTCAGCGCTAATGTAGCCTTCTAATGGTGAAAGAATTTTTTAAATCGGTCCAGTAGTTTTTGAGTTTATTCGTTGCATACATACATACATACATACATACATACATACATACATACATATATACATACATACATACATACATACATACATACATACATACATACATACATACATACATACATACATACATACATACATACATACATACATACATACATACATACATACAAAAATACAATTGTTTCCTCTTTATAATTAGTATAGATATAGATAGGAGTAAAAGAGACAGAACACGGGATAAATACTCGAAGCTTACCGGACCGGAGTTATCGAGTACTACTTCTCTTTGCACGAAAAACAGAACATGCAGATTTACCACTACTTACACCCGTATTTATAAACAAGTCATTACTTAGCATTTACTTTGTTCTTAGAAATAACACTAACATCTAATTTCATTTTACATACAAGTAACGTTTAAATTAGAATAGAAGTTTTCTTATTCAATTAAATAAAAGTATTATTGTTATTATCAAATTCATCAATTTTATATTATTTTAGACATAATACAAACTGTCACACGGAATTTAACCTCAATTCTAGCTTGTCACAAGCTTGTCACTATGAATTCTTTAAGTAACCTAACTAGATTGCTTGAGTAAAGATATCGGTAACAATTGCTTGGCTAAGAATTCTAGCTTTTGGCGTTTCTAACTTCATCGGTTTACTAAAGAATATGAAATTTTACTTAAGCAATTACTTTGTTTCAGTATGAGCTTTTACTCGTTTATAAATACAATAGGGGGTTACAACAATACAGACAAGCGAAGCTGGCTTTTGGCTCATGAAAACTACTTTCTTTAAAGTCAAGTCACGTCAAAGACATTTATCAGATATAACTGTAGCCGCGACTATATTCACGTTTTAGCTTTTGCATAGTTTAGTTTCACATCATGTTTTGAATTATTATATGTGAAAAATTTACGCCAGCCATTCAGATTAAATATTAAAGAACACTATACCAATTCTGGATGTCTAGTGTGAGGTTTTTTGGAGTGGACTTGACAAATTACTTCGCTCTACGTGATGTTAAGCATAAGTTATTAGTTTTAACACTCGCAATAAGAATAAACTTACCGTCTCAACGTTCAGGCTTCATAAAACAGGTAGCTCGTTCTTGGGTAAATGTGTAACTTTTAATAATAAACTTCCACAAAATATTGTTGAAATGCCCTTACATAAATTTAAAGCACATGTCAAAAAGACTCTAATGAGTGAAGGTTATTATAAATTGGAAGATTAAGTTAATGACAAAAATGTATGGATATAGTTGTACATACACAATAGTGCAAATTAATGTTCTGAATTTGATATAATTATTAGCTTTTTTTTAATAAACTTGTATTGTAACACTACAGAAAAAAGAAACAGCCTTTGCCGAGTTTCTTGCAGCTTCTTCTCGGTACAAGGTCTCCACCGTAGGGTTTACCAAGTCATGGCTTTGAATTGACGTTCAAAAAACACTTGTAAAAGTTTATTTTGAATAAAAATAATTGAATTTTGAATTTTAAGCAGAGTCTAGCTGCGACAACAGCTAGTGGTGCAAGATTGCGCCTTACTAACCGTCTTTATCTTGGCGACCCGCAAGGTGCTTCTTCACACCTCGGTTAAAGGACCCCAAGCACTAGGAAGGAGGAAAATAAGTGCTGGAAGAGCATTACATTATTTGGTGGTCCGACAAAGAAATGATTTACCAAATTTCTTCTGTCGCGACGCAGTAGTTACCACAGTAAATCGATGACACCGAAGACAAAGTCATGTCGCCATAACATCAATGTTAGTTGCATTGTTGTTTTCTGATAATCACACTAATATTATAAATGCGAAATTTTGTGTGTATGTGTGTGTGTATATTTGTTGCTTCTTCACGCTGCAACGGATGGATGGATTTGGATGAAATTCGGCATACAGATAATTTATAACCTGGATTAACACATAGGATACTTTTTATCCCGATATTCCCACGGGAATGGGAACCACGCGGGTGAAACTGCGGGCGGCCGCTAGTTAAAGATAAGACAGCCAGTTCCTCAGTAGTTGAGGATTACGGGTAAAATGCGCTTCCAGCTTCGGCCATATCATCACTTAACATCAGGTAAGATGACAGCCAAGTGCTTACCCCTAAGATATCAAAAAAAACGAGAGTTTATATTGCAGAGAAGCGTCTCCTGGTCACAAACGAGAAGAGCTAAAATATCTTTATCTATATCTATATTTTAATACGTGTAGCAAAAACTTTGTACCCCTTTTTACGAAAACTGCGCGGACGGAGGAGTATGAAATTTCGCACAACTTATAGTTTATATAGAGAAGGATCGCAGAATGTTAATGCTTTTTTTTAAATTATGCATAAAAAATACATTAAATCAATAAAACAAACATTACACACACTACCATGTATTTTACACAGACGCATATTACTCTTTTCAAAAATTTCAAAAATGGAAGAGGAGCGGCCGAATCCTGTCAATGCCAATCCAAGCTCACATTCTATCTTTTTTAATGTTTCATTGCTTAGGATACAATCCGTGCAGCCTTAATAAAATTATGGTCGAATTTCGACCACTGGGCGACCATTATACTAGTATGTATAATTCTTTAATACGTGTTATGTCATTGAACTCCTAAACGCAGGGATGATTTTGATAAAAACATTGTGTGTATTTGAATGGGTCTCTGGATGGTTTCGATTAACAATTGTATCCGGTAGGTGGTGCTGCAAAAGGGATTCTAGGTTTTTTTTAAACCATCATGGTATACGGGTGTGCAATGAAGCGGACGAAATCGCGAGCGGGCTACTAGTTGTCATATATATTCTCATTTTCCATAACTTGAAGCACTAGGTACCCCCATTCAGTAAACTTTAAATAGTTCTTATTTGTGTAAATCCGTTTGTTAACGACTAATGAGTTCCGTAGTACTACGCGACGAGTTAGCAGCATTACTAATGCAAACACTGAACTCAAGGCAGACTTAAACCTGATTGAGGTTGAATTTTAAAACGTATCCGTTCGATACTGTATTTACACCCGTTAACAGCTTTGTGTCTACTGAAAATCTAATTGTAAGGTATTTATGGTGTTTATTTTTAAATAGTTTTATTAAGAACTCATAGACTAAGCTTGCGAAAACGGATACTTGGAAGAAAATATGAGATATATTTCCATCAAAAAGAAACAAATTGATATCGAATACAAAAGCGAATAAATGTTGCAAAAACAAATGAATGTCAGAATGCAAAAAATTAACTATTGCAAACCGTAAATATCTTAAGGCACTAGAAGAATGACAGTTGTTCTAAATACAAAATGTTCAAATAATTTTTAAAGCAAATTTTGTTGCGAACAAATTACAAAAACACAAATGTTGTAAATAGTTGTAAAAATATTATGATCGGATGTTAGTGACGGTAGTTGTTTACATTGAATGGGCGCCCTTTGGCTTTCAAAGTAAAAAGTGTTGAATAATTTCGGCGGGCTGGTTAGAACCACGATAGGTCAATTGGAAGAGCACCTGACCACCGGGTCAGAAGGGTGCAGGTTCAAATCCTGCTCGTGGATTTTTTTTAACATTTGTGTGATCTAAATACTTTAAGCCTCCACCGTTTGCAATAAATATCAATAATTCAATTATGAACAAAACTCCTTTTTAGAAACAAACTTAGCGCTTTTACCAGTTCTAACAAAGCTTCCTATTGCACAACCATAACACAAGACGACAGCTAAATCATATTGAAGTGTTTGAGAGAATAGCAACACGATCATATTCCGCCGGTTCACTGATTCACAATAAGCTTGGTGCCAACTCGATACTACACAACCTTTGTAAGAAATTAATTTATTAAATATGTATATTTTACAATATTTTTTATGATAACAAACCTTAACTTAAAAAACATACAATCCATCTCTATCTCTAAATATCGGAAGACAACAACGCTACTAACATTGATATTATGGCTCATGTTATGATAGGATGGTGTTAGTCTCGTTTTCGTTAAAGTGATCGAATGTCAATGTAGTTAGACCTTCATAGAAACACGCGTACTTATCTTCGATGTCACCGATTCTATTCCGCCGCGAACGAAGAAATTTGGTGAATCATTCCTCCTTGGTCGAGTGGCTTACACACCGGTTTTCATGGTGTCGCTATCTCTGAGGTCCCGGGTTCGATCCCCGGTCGGATCAATTTAGAAATACCTGTTTTTCTATATTGTTTCGGGTCTGGGTGTTTCCTATGTATAATAAGTATGTATTTAAGTATATTAAGTATGTTTATCCGTTGTCTAGTTAACCATATAACGAGTTTCTTAAGGAAGCTTTTCTTGGGGCTAGATAATTGGTGTGAGTGTGGGAAACATTTATTTATTTATTATTATTTATTTATTCCTTCGTCGCACCACCAATAATGAGATGCTCTCTCTGTTTAGAGTCCTTTCTACAACATGGTTTCATGGCAAAATCTATACTAATATTATAAAACGGAAACCTGTGTATTTTTGTATGTATGTATGTTTGCAACGAATAAACTCAAAAACTACTGGACCGATTTAAAAAATTCTTTCACCATTAGAATGCTACATTAGCGCTGAATAACATAGGCTACATTTAAAAAAAATGCGGTACGAAGTCCGCCGGGTCAGCTAGTAAGTAGATAAAATAAAATAAAGTGGTAGCTAGCCAGACGAACACCGAAACAGACATGTACCCCTAATGGTAATCGAACTAAAAACATATGGATCAGTGACCGATGACTTTTAACTACTAGACTACAGAGACGTTCATAACAATACGATGAACAAACAGAAGTATCGATTGGCCTAGGAGCACGCTATGCCGAAATTACGAGACGCAAGTTCCGCGTGATTACGCATGCAATGCTTTTGGAATGACCAGAGGCACATTATGCTGAAAGCTATTTCGCTTTTCGCCGTACAAACACGGAACAAGGTAGACTGCGGTCGCATAATTATAGTTTAAAATTTTACTTTAGATTGGGCTGACGCGGTCTCTCGAAAACCTCAACTTGTACTAAACTTAGAAGTTAGTTGCTTAACTTTATAAAATTTTATATATTTTTATGTTAAAATTATTGTGTAGCATAATGTCTTTCATAATTGGTTATCTTTATCTTTACATCTTTTTTATATATAAAAATCTTCTGTGCGTGTGTATGTTATTGAACTCCTTTTAAACGGCTGGACCGATATGGATAATATTTTATGTGTGTGTTCAAGTGGATTCGAGAATGGTTTAGATTTACAATTGGACCCGGTAGGTGGCGCTGCTATAGGGGTCCATCATGGGATACAGTGTTCTTAAGCGGACGAATAATTTGTTTGTTTTGTTGTCATGGAAACTGTCAAAGCGGTACGAAGTCCGCCGGTCAGCTAGTATATGAGTAAAATCTAATTTTGTATTAACTGTACTATGTCTGCTGTTGAAACATTGTTTAAATAATAATAAATAAATATATTAATGATGCAATTTTTTTTTATTATATTTTTATTGAAGTTTATTAGAAGTTAGTTAAGAAATCTTATACTCTTTTTATTAGTAAGCCATCAACCATTCGGAGAGCCAGCATTGCGAAAGTGGTTTAACTAGCAAGATCACCCAAACGCACAAGCCACTGTGCCATCAAGCTTCTCACGTAAATATCGCATGATTTGACACAACAAACAGTAGCTACTCGAAGTTAGAAAATAATAACCCTTCAAATGCAATCAATAAGTATTTTCCAACTAAATTGGATAGATAAGATATAATTCGGCATGACTTCTAACGAAACAGTTCATTAACCTATTCCGGTCTAATGATAAAAAGGTGGTTGTGTCTAAAATTGGCGACAACCCAGGTTTGTATAGCCCCACCCACTCGAAAATATTCCATTCAAAGCGAACATACAAATATAGCAGCGCAGAAGGCTTACTCCGTAAATCGAACACAATACACATGGATGACCGCCTTTGAAATGCCTTTCAAAATAGTTCATCTTTCCACAAATTTACTAAGTTTAACATTATATGTAAGATGATAACCATCTTACTTTATCGTTGATGATGATGATGAATGTCCCTCTAATTTTAAAACAAAGAACAGATTCTTTAGTCATGGGATTTAATTTGGTTGTAAAATTTAGCAATTTCAAAAATATATTGACTTTTATACGAATTAATGGCACTACTCGTATTTGTCATAAATTTTTACGATAATTTCGTTTATTACATTAAATAAATAATAAAAAATAATAAAAATATATAATAACAAAGAATAATAACAATGCCATCTCACTTCGCACAACAATAAAATAAATTTTACTAGAAAAAGTCAGCCTCAGGAAGCTCGATTGATTATTTCTAGTAAAATCTTGTAACTATATATAGTATTGTAAATGCAAAATTCAAAATAATATAAAAAGAAAATAAAAGTTCATTTAACAACCGTCTCACCGTTAACACTTATTACATACTGTTACACTGTACACAAGACCAATTAAAGTAACTTCACGATGAAACTACTGAAGTTGATAAGTCAAGAATCAATTAAGCTTATCAGCAGAAAGCACAGTTTAGGGTTTGCTCATCCAAAGTGTAATAACGACTAGCCAGCGACGCGTTTACGACCGAACTTGCGGAACCGAGCGGCACTGGCGACATTCCAAATTATTTGTCACATGCACCGGCGCTTTAATAAACACGGGGACAATCTGTACGTACTTTGTGAAGGTTCTGTGAGAGTTGTAGAAACTTTTTGCTCGTAATTAAGAAAGGTTTGTTTAAAAAAGGTTTTGTTCAATTATTTTGTGGTCTTACTTGCAGTCTGTATACCACATGAGGTCTGTACTACAGTGTAATTGTTCTGAGGTCTATACGTACTTGGTAAAGATTTTGTGAGAGTTATAGAAACTTTTTGCTCAGAATTAAGAAATGTTTATTTAATAAAGGTTTAGTTCAGTTAACCTGTGTTCTCGGCCAGTTCCATGACCATGGTTCAACTCGCATTTTGTACGTATACTCTTGTAAGGTTTTGTGATAGCTGTCGAAACTTTTTGCTTGGGATTAAGAATTGGTTTATTTAAAAAAAGGTGTAGTTGAGTCAGACCGTGATTACGGCTGGTCTAACTTGGATATTATAAAGATACACTAAGAGATTTATACGTAAGACTTTGTTAAACCACGTTTATTATTTTAATAATTTTGGAACGCATGCTAACTCTGTTTTATTTTTGTAAATATATGAGAAAGTATTACCAAGTGGTTTTATAAGTATTAAATTAAAAATTACAAAAAAATACTGGTAGTAGATACTATATTTTGTGTAAAGTACTTATATCTTTTGATTACTATTTGCAATGTTTAAAGTGTTGGCTTTTGAGTTTAAGTAGCAAGAATTTTTTGGATTTTAAAATACAATTTACTTCTCGAAATAAGCATTTGAACACGCAATGCTATGACTTAGATCTATCAAAAGAACTAAACAACAATACTTGAAAATAAATTTATATACAAGTTCTTATCAAGTACAAGACGCTAGTTTTACATACAAAATCGGTGCACATCGGTGGCAAGCACCGAATAAAGCGGAAACAGAAAAGAGAAACACACAATAATGCCTTACCTACGCAAAAATCTATTTTATCACTGTTACCTGATATCGAACAAGAAACTTACAAATGGATTTTTGTTTTAGTGGTGTCGCTTCGGTTTGAGCCAATTGCCGACAGATCAGACATAATACAAAGAGGAAAGTCCCACTTACCTGCAATTTAAGGTTTTGAGGAAAAGGGCCAAGATATAAATGTTGACAGGAAGAGTCAGGCGAGATAACTTGGAGGCTTATCTCAACTCCTAGAGCAGTATTACTGAAATATTATTGCAGTTGTGAAAACAAGAAAAAACGAGATGAGGAATTAGATGACGCAGTGGTCAACGCGCCCGGTTTGCGAGTGCTGAGGTTAAGCAAACTTTCACAAAGGCCGGTCATCGGATGGGTGACCAAAAATGTATCAGCTCGAGCTCTTCCGTGCTTCAGAAGGCATGTATAGCCGTAGGTTCCGGCTGCATTAGCAGTCACTAACCAATAGGACTGGTTTATAGCCCGTTCACCATATTCATCCATAGGAAAAGCTCGTGCCCTAGCAGTGGGGAAATAAAAATGAGCTGATGATGATATGAAAACGAGACGCGTGTATGTACGCCGCTACAACACTGCTACAATACTGCTTTCAGAGCTGATGGTTACCCATCTGGACGCACATATTATGGATCGGTGACAAATTCTCACGCTATGATATCAATTACGAGTGCTCTTCTCACTCTATTCAAAGTCACTGGTAACTAATTATTGACCGAAAACTCTCGGATCTTAATATCACTTTTAATTTCAAGATTACCGGTGAGTTTCCCCCCTCACAACTGAAAGAAATAAATGTAGGGACTTAGGGGAGAAGTTTGCCCATCAGTGGGACAGTATAGGCTAAGAAGGAACAAAATACAAATACACAAATGTTGAAAAAATTTCCACGAGCAGGATTTGAACCTGCACCCTTCTGACATACCGGGTCATGTGCTCTTCCAATTGAGCTATCGTGGTTCTAACCAGCCCGTCGAAATTATTCAAAACTTTTTACTTTGAAAGCCTGACCCTGACCTGGTATGTCAGAAGGATGCAGGTTCAAATCCTGCTCGTGGAAATTTTTTCAACATTTGTGTTTTTGTAATTTGTTCGCAACAAAATTTGCGTTAAAAATTATTTGAACAATTTAGAAACAAAATAATAAAATCTGATATTTTTAAAGGTAAAATAATACAAACGACCGCCACTATGGCCTAGTCGTTAAACTACTGGTCCGTTGGGAACTGAACTCGGAAACATTGGATCCTAACGAAGTTCTTGGGTTAAACTCTCAGGGGGAGTATATTATACTGCCCAGTTTCTTTGGTGGTAGACCTTGTTGTTATTCAACCTTGCTACCTAATTTATTTATTTATTTGGTTTTTCAAGAATGCGTACACCGTTACAATATGCAATATATGTTTCGACAGTCATAGAGAAGCCAGAAGTGTACTTTTCCCATTTATGATAAAGAATAACATGTTGAAAAACTTATTTACCCGCTACATTGTATCTAGAATAAAATTAAAATAGAAACAGAATAGAGATTAAAACAGGCAGAGCACCCACTGCCCAGGAATGAAGGATGAAGTATGTGGCATGAAAGTGCGAGAGGAATAAGAGATAGAACTGGTATGAAAGAGAATTAGATAACAATAGCTCCGATCGTGTTGGAGGAGGTAGAAATAAAAATTAAGTGTGCTTCCAACTCGGTTTTATCATCACCTAGGATAAGCACTGCTTGTTTATTTTCAGTGTCAATGTTACTTATGATTGTGTGTTGTGTGTCTATATAGTGTCTAAATAAAGACTTTATTTATCTATCTTCTCGCCTCGCCTCGTGGCCGAGTGCAAACCCGATATCCAAAGGTCTCGGGTTCTATTTCCAGGTCGGGCAAAATGTGTTTCGGGCTTTTCAATGCGTACTCCTGGTTTATGATCACCAACCCACATTTGGTAAGCGTGGTGATTAATCCATTGATGACTTGATTTCAATGATGGAGGCCCGGAGCGTATCGATAGGATATTTGCTTTGCTTTTTGTTATCTATCTACCCAAATGTGGTTTTTTTTTAATGTGCTACTCGCGATTCACATTCATTCACGTTCAGTACGAAAAGTTTAATTAATACAACAGACGAGACGACCGCCTATTAATCTTACTCGCGCCGATCACATCTTGATTAAGGTTTTACTTCCGCACGGAGTAATTGATTACGCAGTGGATTAAGGAGTTTATACCAGACTCGAGTGATTTAGGATTAAAAGTCTTGTTAGTGGTGTCAGCGAAACGTTTGACGCAACCGGCCGTCGCGGCGTTTTGCAAAGATATTGAATCTTGGATTATGGAAAGCTGGTAAGTCGTTGGCTCGCAAAAGATTCAAATAAATTATTTGTATTATTGTTTTCTTAAATATCTCGAGCTTCTCGGTGCTGCGGAAGGCGCGTAAAGCCGTTGATCCCGGTTGCATAAGCTAGCAAGCACCAATCCGCACTGTTCCCGCGTGGTGATTAATGGTTTTCATTAAGTAGGTTTCCAACATCTCCGGCACTATGCTGGAGAACTAGTAGAGGCGCCCGCTAGATGCAATGGCTCCGGCTAAGTCTGTCGCATAAGATTGTGGAACTGGAGAGGTACCTGGATTGGTACTGAGAAGTGAGTTGACGACCTAAGCAGTGGACGTTGATAGTCCTTTGTTCGAGTTAGTTTGCTTGCGCAAGGTTGTCTTACTCCTTTTTGTAACCTAACGGTGGTAGGGTGTGTCTGTATAAACTTTAAAGTCGTGTATAGCAGGGTTGGATCTACTCGTCCATCATACAGGTTATTAAATCCCAATCCTTACACCACACTGGAACACAAAATGGAACGCACCCGATAAAAATAAAAATAATATTTTTTAGAAAATTGTTTACAAAACCGTTAACAGTTATGAATTCCTCATATTCTACCGTTCTGAAGCGGAGTTAAAGTAAATTGTAATATTGTGTAATCTACAAAAGTGAAAAATCAAAGACAGTATCATCATCGCCATCATCATCAGCCTACACATGTCCACTGCTGGACAAAGGCCTTTCTAAGTGCATGCCACTGAGCACGATCTGCGGCTATGCGGACTCGACCAAGTGACTTAAAACTTAAATATCGTCTATTTAGAGCCTACTTTTGAATGATGAAGTTTAGCTATAAACAAACTAGAGTAAATTTGCTACACTCACCAACAACACACAACACACCCAACAACTTTAATTTTTTTGCGGTTTCAATTTTTTTTTCAACTTCAAATTTTTTTTTTTTGGCCATTTTGCGAATTATTTCATCGGCGCAGGTGCAGTCATTTGTTTTGTTCGCGATTTGACAGGTTAACTATGAGACGACTAGCACCTCAGTCTCGTTTTAACCACAGATCCTATAAAGGATTCTTTTGAATGACGTTTTCGTCAGGACAAAACTGATATCTTAAATGTGATGCGTAAAGTAAACGCGAGTAGATCCGTTAAAGTCGTTGCATGCATTGAATAACATTTGAACACATTATTACGAACCATAAATGTACGTAGCTCGACTACAACTCTGCTGCTACTTTGTACTATAAACCTAGTAAGGTCATTTATATTTATGACTTGCCATTTTATTTGTAGCTACTAACGTGTTTAAATCTACACAAGACATTTCCTTCAAACATTTACTATGCTGCATATAGAATACAGCTTAGGTATTGGTGTTCGTATACTTCGCAAAACGACTGTAAGGATTATTGGATTATGAAAAGCTCGTAAGTTAGCTCGCAAAAGACTCAAGTTTAGATTCCGACAACACCATTCACGGGGTTTGGGTTGCGATCGTGCAAGTTAAGATAAGATAAGATAAGATAAATAAACTTTATTGTACACCAAAAATAAAACATTTGACAAAAAATTACATAAAAATACACGTACAAACACGTCTTATCACTAAGAGTGATATCTTCCAGACAACCTTTGGATGGACAAAAAAATTAAGCAACTTTCACTAAGCTGTGTTAGAGGATGGGTGACTTTTAAACCAGCTCCTTTGCGCTTTGGAAGATAGTTTTTTATTTATTTGTTTAAAATCACTAAGGTTTGTCTATAATTCCAGGAGTGATGAACGTCAGCATTGAGCAGGTATGAAAGTGCATACATATTATAACTATTATGTGCTATTACTGATCTAGCGGCAAGCGATCTTGACCACGAACTCACGGTTGTGAGTTCAAACAAACTCGAGCATTCCTAACTGTGTCATCGACGTTTACAAAACGCAGTGACATTGAATAAAGTACAAAGACAGTTTCAGGTAACTTATTCACTAAAATCTTGAATAAATTTTCGTCGAACAGTAGTTGACAACTGCTTGAAACTAACGTAGAAAATGTAGGAGAAAAAATATTTCAAATTAGTGCAATTTGAGCATGAGAGCAACAGACTCAAGAAGCCTCTGAAGCACCAAAAAGCTCGAGATATTCCTAATTAGGTCACCCATCCGCTTACCCAGCATTGCAAAAGTTGCTTCACTTTCAAGATTGCAAACTGAACTCGCAAACCGCTCCGCCATCAATATGACTATATAGAAAACTCCTTAAACAAAACTACTTAATTTTCATATCGCGCACGATAATGATATCAGTACGCAAACTTGAACCTGTCTAGCCTCGGCCCGGCACCGAACGTCGCGAAGTGTGCAAAAATCACAAAAGGAATTGGACAAAGGGGAACGTGTGCGTTATTGTGGAGCCGGATGTGGCGCAACAGAATGTGTGCTCTGAATCGATGAGATTAAGGTCCAATATTGCAACAATTTGTTAGCAGGAAGTTTCCGTAATATCGGGTGGAAGTTGGTGGCGTGCTGCCAACAATGAACGGACTTAGGGTGATCGGGGGGGCCAACAATAATATTAATAAATACTATAAGTGATGCTTAGGAAACTTAAGAATATGTACAGTTAGCAACGAAAGTCGCTGACACTAAGTACTTTGTCGAATTAACTAACGAACCTGACATTTTCTTGTCAACTCTATTAAAAGGTAGACGAGTATTATGACATAGTACTAAAGCAGACAGCGACTTTCGCTATCGACTGTACAGTTTTTTTTATGCGTAGCGAAGAAGCAACTGGTCCTTATCTTACCTTATAGTAAGTAGCCATAAAGCTGAAAACGGAAGCTAACTTCATCCTATATCTTATCTCTAACTATCAAAACATAGCACTGTATCGAACATTGCTATGTTTTGATAGTTTTCTTGGAAAAAAAACAACAATAAAATGCTACACTTATTTTTTGGTATTCTTGTTTAAAAAGCTTACATCAAATTTGGTTAGACAGAGCCCACAGCCCCGCCCCTAACTCCGGCACTGTTACCTACAATAATGGATGCGAACGGCCCTGTTCGAAATTATGCTTCCATTATGCAACAGATACTGAATAAAACTTACAATTAAGCAAAGCACTTTTGAAGGAACGTTATTTTCAGGCGTAATTTGAAAACTGACTGAAATAGTCATTATTTCGATGGTTTTTTTTATTTTTTTACGAATATATTGAGGTAAGCAGAAAGGAGTTTATGGCGCATGAAACTTTTTTGAATACTTATAGATTTATTTTTTATACGTAGTTGTTGTTATGCTAAAGTTTCTGATCTCATTTAAGTGGGACTTACAGAATTAAATATTTTTATATAAAAATACAGTGAAAAAATTAAACGCCCACCCGACCCAGCCAGGAATCGAACTTGGGTCTTCCGCAATCCGGGCGGCTGCACTGACCACTATGCTACCGGGAAGGCTTCCCGGTATTTTATTTTATTTAATTCAGCTTAAGTGTAGCAATTAACACTTAAAAATAAAAAGTAAAAAGGACTTACAGAAGTTTCTCTTTTTGTTAGTGTACTTCGATCCATTGGAACTGCCTCTACACCAGACGGCGATCAATGGTAATGTGATTAAGATAACGCAAAACAGATCAGGGGAGCGCAGGCTACGACTTTATACTCGTAATCTGATTGCTGCTGAACTTTAAATAAAAACGACAGAAAAAAGTCTTTGTAGTATAATCACTTATTGAATATTTTACAATGTTTCTTTAGTGTCATAGTATGTATGTATAGACGCCATATACATAAAGTGCAAAGTCTATATAAGGTCACTTTTTATCAACTGCAAATATTTTGACAAAACATCTAATTCTATCAGAGAAATAAGGCCCTAGTATTAAAAAAATAATTCAGGCTAGTTTTTTTTTTACTTTTCCTGACACAAAAATTGTAATATTTTCAAGAGCGGCCTCTCTGTCGGTTTTTTTTAATGAAACTAGGGGCGCGTGTAAGCGGTGAAACTACCGAAAGTGCTTTATTTTTCTTTTTAATCGAAATGTCTTTTGGCGTTTTTCTTCAAAACTAGCGTATACAAATTTAAGGTTTTTTCATGAAAATAATTTATATATGTTGTTGAATTTATCCTCAAAATATTTGCAGTTGATAAAATGTGACCTTATATACATAAAATTTGAGATAATCTGATGTGCAGGCGGGTATACCTAAGTACCGTTCCAAATCTTTATGTGACTTCAAATACGAGTGAAAGGTGGTGGGAGCACTCGTAAAATGATATCATAGCGTGATAATATTTTCACTAGGTAAAAAATCGCTGCGTTGAATTGCAAGGGAATCCACAAAAGCCCCACGCGTTCACAGCTTCGCAATTAATTTGTAAGCACTCCGGCCTACTTTGAAAACTAATCGCTGAAACTACAGGAGTTAGATACGCTCCCGCCTTAATTCATTGAACTTTCTCAATAGTTTGCAATAAAACTTGGAGCGTGGCAGTAACGAGTTTCACACTCGTCTTCTATCTGACTAGTTGTTGTGCGATTACAAACCAAATTGCTTGTTTCGCCTCTGTCTCTTTCCTTCTTTCATTATCTCTCTTACTCTTACGACATACCTATTACTTATTAAGACACTGTATAACCATATTATGACTTGAGTTAAAATTTTAAAGGTGGGTACTTATTATTACTGGAGCAGTTACAGGAGCGCGAAGCGTAGTAGGTGCGCGAACATAATGGATTTCCACCTTAACGTTTCAATGTATCATTCACAACTCTCGTATGTATTTTTAGTTGGTGTTAATTTTAAAATGATCATGAGTACTTCTAACTATCATCCACCTAAGAACCTAAGAAGTGCTCCCATAGCAAGTTGTATCTACGAGTATTTAGTTATTATCTAGACTATCATCGTTTAACACCGACTCGACATACATCTATAATAACTATGTAGTGGTAAAAAGCAGCTGACAAGCTACAAACAGAATTAGGTAGAGGTCGCGTCAAACTTCTAGTCCCCTCTGAAGTTGCTTCGTTGCGCAGCTGTACAGTCAGGCCCTACCGCTCGTCCTCGCCTTCGCCCTACTAACGCCTATTTTTTACTACTGCGACGCGAATCGCGCCAACTTCAGAGGGGACTAGAAGTTTGGCGCGACATATACCAGTTGTTTTAATTGCCT
This sequence comes from Eudonia mercurella, assembly GCA_963082485.1. NCBI lineage: Eukaryota > Metazoa > Arthropoda > Insecta > Lepidoptera > Crambidae > Eudonia > Eudonia mercurella. Next base: position 9,513,787 of record OY720039.1, on the reverse strand, counting down.
GTCTTTTAATTAATAAAAGATATTGTTTTATATTTGATGTCTTTTGATGTGTTACGCAGTTAACCGGGTGCCTATGTGAGTTTAATTTTACATTCGATCACGTTAACGAAAACGAAAAAAAAATTAAAACACGACTGCCATGACAAAAAAGGCAAAAAAAAAGAACTAAAAGGCAAAAAACAAGATGTCATGTATTTATCCATCTGTATTTATAAAAGTGAAATGACACTCATTCACTCACTGACTATATATAAAAAATCAAAACTGCTTGATTAATAAAACTGAAATTTTCATCGCAGTCGGGGGACCGCTTTGCGGAATACTTTCTTATTTATAAGGTCTCCCACCGACTGCCATGAAAATTTAAGTATTATTAATCAAGCAGTTTTGATTTTTCATATATAGTCAGTGAAGAATGAGTTACATTTCACTTTTATAAATACAGATAAATAAATACATGACATCTTGTTTTTTGCCTCTTAGTTCTTTTTTTGCCTTTTTTGTCATGGCAGTCGTGTTTTTTATTTTTTTTATTATTATTTTTTATTTTGTCCGTTTTAGTGATAAGTTTAATTTTAATAAAATATGGCATGCTAGGTAATTTCATTTGTAAGCATTTTTATACAGAAGAAACAAAAATTAACCTCTACAGATATCATGCTAAACATCAAGTTTAAGTCTCTAACTCCAATAATAACGAATTTTCATCATACAAAATTTCATCCCCTATTTTACCCACATAGGAGTTGAATTTCCAAATTTTTACTAGCCTATGTTAGTCGGAACGATACAAGAATTGTAACGATACCTCATATATCTAAATCGGTTCAGGCGTTTAGAAGTTATGGTGGAATAAAGAAACATCACATACATACATACATACATGAACCCTGAAAACATAACACTCTTTTATTGGCAGTCATGTAAAAATTAGTAAGGCATTGAAGCAGCGCCTCCTGGCGACATACGAGAAGAGTTAAAGTTTTGCCATACAAATTTTCGTAATCGAATGAATACGGACAATAAACAAAATTCACACTACGCAGTCAGATAGACAATGACTATTTTTATTCATCATCATAACATCATCAGCTCATTTTATGTCCACACTGCTGGGGCACGAGCCTTTCCTATGGATGGATAAGGAGAACGGGCCATAAACCACCACGCAGGCCCAGTGTCGATTGGTGGTTGTTAACGACTGCTAATGCAGCCGGGACCTACGACTTTACGTGCCTTCCGAAGCATGGAGAAGCTCGAGATGATACATTTTTGGTCACCCATCCGATGACCGGCCTATGCGGGCGAGATTGGTGGTTGTTAACGACTGCTAATGCAGCCGGGACCTACGGCTTTACGTGCCTTCCGAAGCACGGAAGAGCTCGAGATGATACATTTTTGGTCACCCATCCGATGACCGGCCTTTGCAAATGACGCAGACCGGGCGCGTTAACCATTGCGCCATCGAGCTCCTCAGCTACTTTTATTATTTAGTAGTTATATATAGGTTTTGCTCTGCATTGCTCTTTTCTATCTATTATTACTTATTTACGCTTCCATTACAGACTAACTAAAATACCTATTCACTGGCTTTAAAGAATAGAATAAAGAATAAAAGACATTTATTGGTATCACATAACAAAACACACAATTAAACATACAACATATAACAAAAAATATAAATAAAAATAGTAACAATTTACATGTGCCCTGTTATGTGATGCCAACACTGTGCACAGCTCAGTATACGCAGCAAGCGGGGCCTGCTGCACTGGTATTCTGCTGTACACAGTAGTGACATCATGGCACGAAACAGGAAAGAAAAAAGAAAAACAAATTGATACAGAAGTGACTTACTTAAATAAAAACATAAAACAAATAAAAACAAACATAAAATAACACGAATAATAGTAACAACAAAACGAATATACTATGACACAAACAAACAAAACGTCGAGGCGCAAAACTAACTGTCAGTGACAGCAGCAGTAAAAAATAATACAAAAATAATACAATAGGTATGTAAGAAGCTAAACGAAGTGTTAAATAATTCTCTTTGTAAGAAGCCATTACACAAGAAAAGTAAATAATAAACTAGGCCATAACACTAAAAGTGGATCTAAATGTTTCACAATACTGAACATGTTTCATTGTGCAAATGGGAGGCGGCATGTTATTTTGTTTACACATACCTATATATATATATGACCACAAAAAATACATTCCACCATTACCTCTAAACGAAATGCCTAGCAATTAAGCAGAGAATAGTAGAACCTTAGTACGAAGGCCGTTTGCGAGCTATTTTCAGTGAGAACCCTTAATATCGGTGGAAAGGGACGTTTATTTTTACATTGTAGGTAATAGCTTTTTACTGCGGATTTCTCGTTATACGTAATCGGTTGTATTACCTCTACTACAGCTCAGAGTTTCAGTTCAACTATTTAGTGACTCTACTTTATTACTATTTGGGTAATTTTAGGCAAGATCAGCATTGCGGTAAAATCAGTCACATAGAGACACGTAAGTTTTTAATCTATTCTTTTTTAATCAAAAAGTTTTACAGTGTTTGTCAAAAATACACTCTAAAAAAATAAGGCTTTTTTAAAGTTAAGTTTTACCATAAAAGCTTTAACAGGATTATATTCTTCCGGCGGATGAGCGGCTTCCTAGCCGCCAGGAATCGAGACAAGTGAAAGGGTTTCGGGGTTATTATTTTGTCGCTGATTTCACAACAATGGATCGCTTTGCCTTCAAATTTCGTATAGTCATCGCTTCCCTGATTGCTTTCGTATGTACGACTCCGTGTGTATTGAAAAATGGAAGTGTAAAGCTGTACCATTTTATAATCGACGCTGTATATATTATCAAAAAGCATAAATAGGCATCAGTGTCATTGGCGATAAGGTTATGCATTGAACTTTGCACAGAAATTTCTTTCGTGTTTGGTAGTCGCGGTTAGTAACGACTGTATAACTTATGAATCAAAGTTTTATAACGAGGATTACCGCGAAATAAGTAAAGTAGAAGTACTAGTAGTCACTAAGTATAGTATAAGTATATACCAACGTTTCAAAACGGTTTATGATATGATGTGTTTGCGTTAATCCCTTTTTTAAATCTTTATTAAGATGGAACGGGAAAGTTTAGTTGATAGGCCATAACGAATGTCATCTTCATCATTACTAGCGCATTTTATGTCCCTACTGCTGGAGTACGAGCCTCTCCTTTTTTTTATAATTCGATGGGCTTGCATGGGTCGAAACACCACAGAGAGAACGGGTCATGAACCATCACGCGGGCCGGTGCGCATGATTTGTGGTTATAACGACTGTCATCTTAATATCATCTAATAACGAGACAACGGCTTAACGTACCTTCTGACGCATATAGAAGCTTGAGATAGTTTAGTTCGGTCACCCATCCAATGACCTGGCTTTGCCACAATAAAGCATTAAAACGTTTATTAGCAAACAATTATGAAAATATATTACGTACCACTGCTATCTCAACCTCTACCTATTAATCTAAACTTTTTGTACTTTTTTCGTAAAGTTTACACAAAATTCGAAAAACAAAAGCGTTGCGTTAAACGTTATAGCAGTCTTTGTTTATCAGTAAACACGCTGACGTAGTCGTGGAAGCTCGGCACTGACCTTGCAAGGGTGGTTCCGGCCGCAGCCGCGCCGTTTCGCCGCAGGGCTTTCCCTTCAAAACATTCGACCCTGCGAGCTGCGGGCTGATTATGTAACAGATCAATCTAATACGTTACGCACCACCTCTCAACACCGTTGCTCAACATAGATCAATTGATGTAGCAATAATGTCAGCGTATAAGGCTGATAGATAAACTCTAAGTGCCTTACAAATAAACAGAGAATAAGGTCTGAGGAGCTCGATGGCGCAGTGGTTAACGCGCCCGGTCTGCGAGTGCTGAGGTTAAGCAACTTTCGCAAAGGCCGGTCATCGGATGGGTGAATAAAAATTTATCATATCGAGCTCCTCCGTGCTTCGGAAGGCACGTTAAGCCGTTGGTCCCGGCTGCATTAGCAGTCGTTAACAACCACCAATCCGCACTGGGCCCGCGTGGTGGTTCATGGCCCGTTCTCCTTATCCATCCATAGGGAAGGCTCGTGCCCCAGCAATGGGGACATAAATGAGCTGATGATGATGATGATGAAGGTCCGAATAGTTATTTCGTGTTTTGTCTAAGTGTTTGTTGACACCTTGACCCATCAGGATCTTTTGTGCAACCCCGCCCTTTCACTCGTCTTCCTCTGTAAAGGTAGATGTCATAAGTTTGGCAACGTCCTTAGGAGCGAAGTGCCTGAAATCCTCCGGTTTCGGAAAAACCTACCCCGGAAGTCCCATTCTTTTCCTAGCCAAAGAGTCGCAGTCACTCAGTAGGTGCTGCATTGACTCCGTTTTCTCTCTACATGCCATACACAAGCTATTTGTTGATAGATGCATTTTGTAAAGCATTTGTTTTGTGGCATAGTGCCCAGTCAAGGCACCGATGGTTAATCGGGCCTGCCTTCTACTGCTTCCGCATATGAACTTACTCCGTCCTAAGGCGTTTTCGCCTAGGAAGGATTTGGAGTGTTTCATACCCGGCTGCTCTTTCTATTCGATGACGCTGTCCCTGTTACCTACTTCTATAACAGGTCTGTACTTGGTAACCTGTGAACCGAGTCGTCGTACCCTTGTTCTACGAGTACGGTGTGTTGGGCCTATGCGAGTGAACATGTTTAGGTATCATATGTTTTTGTAGTGGCATTTTGAGGAGCGAGCAGGACCAACGATAAGTATCTGAGCAGGCGACGCAACACGGCTTAGTACAGGATTTGCCATACGATCGTTTACGAAAACTTGAATCTGTGTAGCAAAATGGCAACAAATTATTTTTATTTTCCAAATTAAAAGATAAAGCAAAAGACTTAAAAATGAATCACAGTAGTCAACAAGGACAGACAAAATCTGTCACCGATACGCGTTACGTAGGTACGTACTCGTTACGCGGCCGACCGCGTAACGAGTGTTCATTGCGGGTAGTTTGTGTTTTTCGATCCCATCAAAATTGAATTGATTGGTTTGTGTAACCAATTAAGTGCCGACTTAACAAAGTTGTACGGCGTTCAGTGATTGTTGTGTTTCCTGTTTTGTTTACATTTGAGCCGCGCAATTTTAATGGCTACTTAACTCACATTCCTACCGTGAATCATTCGAAAAAAAATTGGAAAAAAATTCACACATATTAGATATAATCACATGCAAGAGACTATTCATTATATCTAACTTACGAATTCAAAATCAACTAAATAAGCTACGAAATAAAATTGCCTAATCTCTGAAACAACCAAATCTATCATCACAAATAAACTTTAATGGAAATCATACACATTAGGCAGCTAAGATAGCCAGTGGCTCAGTAGTTGAGGATTCCGGTTAAAATGCGCTTCCACCTTTGATTTTATCATCACTTAACATCAGTTGAGATAAGACCAAGAGCTTACTCGGAAAATAAAATAAAAATAAATATTAAAGCATTGTTATTGGAGTTATGAAAGCGAGACGCATGTAGCTAGTGGTTGTTTTCCCGCAGGTGGGTAGATCAGACCATGAAACTGAACTACTTTCCTCAAGAAACATAGGTCAAAAAACGAGATAATTTTTTAACTTTTCCATACAAACCATGCTCGGTCAATAGAGGCTTTGTATAGAAAAGTGAAAAAATTATCTCGTTTTTTGACCTATGTTTCTTGGGGAAAGTTGTTCAGTATTATGGTCTGATCTACCCACCTGCGGGAAAACAACCACTAAAATCTCTCGTTGTATATAGGTACTCGTCTCGTTTCAACAACTGCAATAACAAGCTTTAAGAGCTCACGGTAATCGGACATACAAGCATTAAGACTCACTTTTATCTTTCTCACGCTTGAGTTGAAATGAAAGCAAAGTAAAATTAACCTTAAATTGGATAGTAATAAGGGATACTAAGGCCCGAAGCTTTGGGCTTAACTCGAACTATGCGGTCTCTGATTCCGTTACGAAACACGTGTAAGCATTTACTAGAGCTTGGATATCATCTGAATTGTCCTTCAGAGAGCTTTGTTAATTTAGATTTAGATTTTAATCAACACAACAAAAATCTCATAGTTATAAAATCATGCGCAAAATCATGTTTTATTTTATATTAACAATACTTTAAATCATGAACATTGAGGGAACCACGGTAGCTAAAAAGCTTAAGAAAAAAGCAAATATATAAAATTCTTTTAACTCAAAGAGATCCATTAAAAAGCAGTAGATTATTAGTTAATTTTGCGGAATTAACACTACATATTATTTAAATTCCATATTCCTATATAATGAATTTCAACAAAGAACACCTGATTTCATTAATTATTGAAAAGGATATTTCCGTTTTCATATAATCTCCATTTCAAATTAGAATAAAATAAACAAAACATGGAATAACTATTCAAAGCTTGTACTGTGCTTATTATAAGTAAGTTTACAAGTTACCACCAACCGATCTACGTTTTCTCGTATAATTTATTTATACAATAAAAGCTTGTTACCATTTGTCACCAAGGGAACTTTAAATCGTTCATAGTCGGAGGCAATCTGGCACGTGTCGTCGTGTACCGGCTGTCGTAGCGACCTTCATGCTTAATGGCGCATACTTACGAACAGAACGCACAGAAGGTCTGGTACAAAAAGCCTACTGACGACGAGTATAAGGAAAATTAAGGGGGTGCAGCGCGGACGCAAAACTGCGAGTTTCAAGTTTCTTTATGATAGCGAGCGAGCGGCGCGTGGCAGTGTGGTGTAACAACGGCGCACGACTACGAATACGAACGCACATTAATATCTGTACAGAGTAGGCTGAAGAAATAAGTTTTTAGATATCATTAATTTACGTAATGTTTATGCAGTTTCTGAGTTGTTGTTTCAAATTCCAAGACCATTCCAACCATGACCTTGTGAAAGGATCAAGCTAACCTACACTAGTCCTTTTAATGTATATGACCTATTCAGCGCCTAGCACCAGTGACTTAAAAACACGTAAATTTTCAAATTCCGCGCTGCACCCTTAAGCTGGCAGAAGTATGTAGTAATGAGAACGAAAGGAAGTGTCAGTCAAAGTATTATTTTTTTACAAGATAAAATTATTCTAGAAGTAATCAACCAGCCTCAGGAAGCTCGAGTGGGAATCGAACCGATGACCTTTGGATAATCAGTCCAATGCTCTGACCGCTAAACTACCGAGTCCCCAGAAAACTCGTTGAATTTTTCTAGTAGTTTGTAATTTATGCTGCAACCCAGCGGTATTATTCAAAATAAATATATTATCTTGTAACTATCTTGCCAGAAATCAGCCTAAGTGAAATTGTGATGGCCCTTAGGCAGCTTAAAAACGGAAAAGCCCCTGGTGAAGACGGTGTTACATCTGAGCTCCTCAAAGCAAGCGGTAAACCTGTATTAAAGGAGCTCCAAAACATCTTTTTCTTTCATCTCGTTCTTTTCGATGAGAGAACTTCGGAGGCGTGGAGTAGGAGTGTCGTCGTGCTGTTCTTCAAAAAAGGAGACAAGACCCTACTGAAGAACTACCCACCCATTTCGCTCCTAAGCCACGTCTATAAGCTGTTTTCAGAGTCACAAACCGCCTTGCGCGCCGACTCGACGAATTTCAACCGCCAGAGCAGGCTGGGTTTCGAGGATGGAGGAGGATTTTTGAGTCGTCTAAATATTGTTTTTACCTACTAATCATTCAGGACATCCATTGTTTAAAAAGTGTGTGCAAATACAAAGTTACAAATTGACAGTCTTATCTCTTTATAGCTATCTCTGTCAGACAACTAGATGGATAAAAAGAGCATAGATAGGCAGACAGAGGTATGGAAAAATCAAGTATAAGAATTTTTCGCCCGTAACATCGCTACGCAGCCGCTACATATAAGTATAACGACCATGGGCAAAACATTATAATAAATAAACCTAATTACCTGAAAACTCACTAAAACCTTACATTTTCTTTGATCATAGAATGTTTCAAGAACTGGCCTGATTTTTTGAAATCACAAGATATTTCTAGGGCTGTAAGCCGCGCGCCTTAGCCATATCCATAACTTTGCTTCCACAAACGTTTACTAAAAACATCGTACTCCAGTGAATACTTGAGGCTTAAATAGTTATGAGGCTGCCTTAAAGGAGGTTCTAAATAAAACTCTAATGTAGGTGTAAACAGGCCTTATTGTAGAGGAGCTCGATGGTGCAATAGTTAGCGCGCTTGGTCTGCGATTGCTAAAGTTGGGTTTAAATTTTCGCAAAGGCCGGTCATCGGATGGGTGACCAAAAATGTATAATTTCGAGCTCCTCCGTGCTTCGGAAGGCACGTAAAGCCGTCCCGGCTGCATTAGCGGTCGTTAACAACCACTAAACCGTACTGAGCCCGCGTGGCGACTTATTGCCCGTTCTTCCAATCCATCCATAGGGAAGGCTCGTGCCCCAGCAGTGGAGACGTATATGAGCTGGTGATGAAACGGGCCTTCTGCGTTAATATTTAGTACGACTACGCTACGATGACTTCAGCTATTATTTCTCTTCATCGCTTTCTCATTAATCTAATTGAAAGTGCGACGTGCAAAGTGTGACCGTGAACAGTTTCTTGAATGCAGATGACATTGCAATATTAATATAATTGTTCCGCTTGTGTAATCTTCGTGTCCTTGCCTTTGAATAGCACAACTTTGCTTATTCAATTGTTGTTGGGATGGAAAGGTCGTGAAGGCAAATATCAAGCACAAATGCCGAACACTTATTTATTTCATGCGAACATAAAACAGCACGTTGGCCGCGTCTTTTACAAAAAACTGAATGTCACTACTCTTCTTCCACTCGGTCGACCGCGTTCTTGAAAAGTTCTAGCTAAGTGATAGAATAGTTCGTTTTTCTTTCCTTTTTAACTATGTGTGCATTCTTTACTTTGTCTTACTTTTCGTATAAACATTGGAAATCTATGATTTGTGTATGAACACAGAATATTTGACACAATCAATGAAATAGTAAAATTACAGAGTAAGGAATGGTATTATTTTCCTACTTCCTTATTCTGTGGTAAAATGTAGATGTCTGAAATAAGACGTGAACTAAAGTTTGACTTTGTTTTGACAAAAAGTTTATGAAACTCAATCTATAAAACTAGTAATAAAAACAACAGTATTGGATTTTACTGCTGTATTTGGTTTGTCAACATGATAACTGTAAATCCTTTGATGTTCTTTATAACAGTAGTGAAAGAAGTAAATTCTCTGATTGCCGTCTTTAACTTTTTTATAGAGTCCATTTTTAGATTATTTTTAATTTTAATATGTTTGTAATAATCTTAGTAAGATTTTAATATTTTGGAAGATATAGTCCTAGTCCTTAAGGACATATACTTAAGTAATAGTATCAAGCCTGTATACTGTCCCACTGCTGGGCAATATAGCTTCTATCATTAAAAAACAAGTGTTTGCTAGAAATTGGTGGGTTTTGTTGATTTACTCTCATCGGTTGCCAAATACGGCTTGATAATCAAAAACCCGGGAAAACATTGTAAAATCCTAAAAACACTCCGGATCATGAAACTCCAGGACATTTCAATGTTATTAATTTTTTTTGCGTCAGTTTTATAAACATATATATAATAACGAACAAACACGTTACTCAAAAATTTAAATTTTAAATATAAACATAAAAATAAAACCCGTTCGGCTTAAAAGCAAGATTGTTGCTCGTTATAAATGCTAATAAAAATCAACATTAGTTATCACTTTTCGTACGCGAAATGTAAGCAATAATATTTGTCTACCATTTCAAGTTAGAGCAGCAACTGCAGTTTACAATATCGCAATGTCTCGTAGTATTTCGTAGCAGTGACTACGTCGTAGCTCGTAGCAATGCTAAAGTCTTATAATATGAACAGTCTTGCCAAGTGTTTTCTGAAATGATATGGAAATATGGTTTGTAAAACTAACTTTGCGCGAAAGCTGTCGCCTTCAGTTCGTCGTCAGTCGCTTCAGTTGCGATCAGGCCTATTTCACATTGCCCGTATTTTTTTCTATTTCCTGCTGCAAAGCTGCCGCGTTCGCTACTTCCTAAGTGTTTTTTATGGTTTATTAAAATTTGAAATTTTCGAGTTTTGGGGATTAAGCCCTAAACATACCTAAACAAATACACATATTTTAAATATTATGCAACATTAAAAAAGCATGACTTTTCATCAAAAAAAAGGAAGTTTGTTTTATACAGCCGCTTGAAAACTAAATATGCCCCGGTAAATACCCAAACGGGTGCAGCTGTACAGAACCCACCACTGGCTTATTTTTCAATTACGATATAATATAATATAATAACAGCTAGAAACATGATTGTGACATTGATTAGCAAGTTAAATGCACTCACTGCGCTGTTCACTATTCATCCGCCAATGTGTGCAAATTAGTATAAGGTCAGTGTAATAGCCAGTTTGAAGAGCTGTCTAAGGCATAAGAGACGACGGAATTATAACCAGAAAAGAACATTCAGAATAAAATTGATCGGAGCACACTGAATGATTAAAAAATATCTTCCCATTTAAATTTATTTTTCTAAATGATAATAACGGATGCCGATAAGGTAGGGTTTTCTTTAATTTTACGATATTGTTAGTCCTTTACGATGAAGCGATCATCTTGATAATTCTTGATAATGACGAGGACGTCGTCTTTGAGATAGGGGCCTGACAATGAGCTCTTAGAGCAGTATCATCATCATCAGCCCATTTTATGTCCCCGCAGCTGGGGCACGAGCTTTCCCTATGGATGGATAGGGAGAACGGGCTATAAACCACCACGCGGGCCCAGCGTGGATTGGTGGTTATTAACGAATGCTAATGCAGCCGGGACCTTTACGTGCCTTCCGAAGCACGGAGGAGCTCGAGATGATAAATTTTTGGACACCCATCCGATGACCGGTTTTTGCGGTTTTTGTTTTTTTAGCTTTTTTTAGCTATACGCATACAGACATGTATGTACCACGTCACCGCTTTGAAAAATTGGATTTAATACAAATAATCTATACAACGTGTCACAGAATGAACGCACATCCTCAGACACTCCAATTAGAATATTTAATTCTAATTAAAAAACATGCAAAATAATTTTACTTTTATTTAATTAAATTGGTTTATTTAAGTTATTAGTTATACTCATCGAGGGCAAACAGTATAGGCATATTAGCGCTTTAGCCTACCGACCTACCGCATTTTAAAAAGCCCATTATTGCATTGACTTACGTTTTATTTTCGTTTGTTTTAACTGTTTAACGAAGGAGGGACTGTAATTTCAATAAGTTTTAGTAATTTTGGAAAAAAAATTACCTATATTTTTAATATTTTTAATCGATTGAGAAGCCGATTTATAACAAACTACTTTCTGGGTGTGCGCTTAACCTGTTACACGTTGTATATTAATACGTGAAAAAAATTATTTAGTTTTATTTAAATGTCACTAGCGCTGTTTCTTTTCGTTTGGGCCACACATTCAAGGACTCGACTGAGGAAGGCCACAATGCTTTGTCGCCCACATAATAATAATGCATTATGTTATCACCGGCGGAGTGCACTCCAATCGAATATTTATTAGTTTGTGGGCTCATATACTTGATTGTGCCTACACTAACATACTGTACGAGAACTTAACACACCGAATATCTGGGTGCCTTGCCTAGTGCTAGAAATTTGGAATGGCATTTTTTTTACTCTTCTCGTTTGTAAGGAGGCGCTGTTTCAATGCCATAAAAATATCTGTTTACGTTAACTTGTTCGAATGGCGGATAAAATTACATTTACGGTTTACTTTTTACTAATACGGTTACAAATGTAAATACTCATTTATATATTATGACGGTTACATATAAAATATATAGGTATACTAGCTGACCGGCGGACTTCGTACCGCTTTGACAGTTTCCATGACAACAAAACAAACAAAACGTTGTCAGTTTCCATGACAGCAAAACAAACAAATCATTCGTCCGCTTAAGAACACCCGTAGCCCATGATGGACCCCTATAGCAGCGCCACCTACCGGGTCCAATTGTAAATCCAAACTATTCTCGAACCCACTTGAACACACAGAAAATTTATATACAGGGTGTCCCAAAACTCGACGTCAACCCGAAGCCGGGTGAAAAGGCAAGTCAAGCTGGTTGTCAGAAAAATATAAAAAAAAATCTAAGTTGTATGATTTCAAAATTATAGGCATTTTTTTAAAAATCGCAAAATTACACACCCTGTGACAGTCTTTTTACTCCTGTTGCCACAAATCTTTACTTTTTCCAATTATTTTCCAAAATGGTATAATATGTACTTGGTAAATTGTAGCTGATAACATGGATAAAAAAATTTTTTTCCTGTAAAACCCACTTTTTAACAAATTTTTCTTACTTGGTTAAAAATTATTCTAATGGGCGCAAGATTTTCCAAAGAGTCGTAAATTGTAGCTTGAGATGAATCAGGCATTCTAAGAAGTATAAGCGAGATAGATATTGACGCTTAAGTGACTAAGACGGAAAGAGTCACCTTATCAAGTGCGAGCGAGATAGGTATGGACGCTAAAGTGACTGAAACGGAGAGAGTCATCTTACTAAGTGCGAGCGAGACAGAGAGTGACGCCAGGTATTCGCTTTTGTACTCACACATCACAATCACAAATCAGTACGTTACGCTCCTTCGTTTACTGCACTTGTTTTCGTATTCGTTTGTGTTGATTTCGTACTAACTACTTTTGGCTTCGTTTATGGACTTGTGATTGCTTGTGATTTGGATCCGAACTGTTTATTTTCCCTCAACGACGACCTTTGCTTTCTCCTGGACTATCGTGTGACTAGTGCCAAGATGTCTGCGTATACCACTCGCGAATACGCTAATATGCACCTTATTTATGGTGAATGCAGGTGTAATGCCAGTGCTGCCGCCAGACTTTACCGTGAAAGGTACCCAAACGCTGCTCGTTACCCTGATCATCGAGTGTTTACGAATGTGCATCGTTTACTCTTCTCAGAGGGCCACCTCCCAAATCAAGAGCATGGTGGAGGAAGACCCACCAACCCGATGGAAGACGAGGTGCTAGAAGCTGTCGAAGAAGACCCAAGCACTTCAGTTAGGGCTATTGAAATAACCACCGGAGTGCCCAAAAGTACAGCCCATCGTATTTTAATAAGACATGAATTACACCCATACCACGTACAGCAAGTACAGACGTTACTACCCGGGGACTACCAAAATCGAGTAAATTTTTCCCGGACAATATTGGAAAGGTACAGGGATGACCCGCTTTTCTTAACGAAAATTTTATGATCTGATGAATCGACATTCAAAAAGGACGGCTACATGAACATGCATGAATGGCATGTAGAAAACCCTCATCTAACGAGGCAGGATCGGTCCCAGTACCGATTCAAAGTAAACATGTGGACCGGAATTTTAAATGGTCAAATAATTGATCCTTTTGAGTTGCCTGATGCGTTGAATGGCGAGGTCTACTTGGACTTTCTACAGAACCATCTACCAAGTTTACTAGAAGACGTGCCATTAAACATTTACAGAGAAATGTGGTTCCAGCAAGATGGGTGCCCAGCACACTATGCTCGCTCCGTTCGACAATATCTCGATGAAGAGTTTCCCGGGAGATGGATCGGACGGTCTGGCCCAATCTCGTGGCCGGCCCGTTCACCGGACTTGAATCCATTAGACTTTTTTTACTGGGGAGCAGTCAAAGAAAAAGTGTATTCAAAGCCAATTGAAAGTGAATTTGAACTACGGCAAAGAATAGCAGAAGCAGCTGAATTCGTAAATAATGGACGATTCGCTTGAAAGATAGCTCGATCATTTTTAAAGAGATGTCGGGCTTGTATTGCCGCCGAAGGAAGACATTTCGAACATTTGTTGTAGTAAAAATAGTTGTATTGGTACATTCATGAAACATTTTAAAAATTATTGTAAATTTAATAAATAAACCTTAGTATTAAAAATTTTGTGTCAATTAAAATTTAAACTTTTACAAAAAAATGGTGCCTATTTCATACCACACACAAAGAGAACTAAACTAAATTTAGTGGACAATCTGTTTTTTCAATCGGTTTATGATAGACAAGCACAGGTACAATTAAGTTAAATTTAATCAGTGTGTGCATTGGAATCGGCTCCAATGTAAAAAGCAATAAGTTTTGCCATTTTCACCAAGTAAGAAAAATTTGTTAAAAACTGGGTTTTACAGGAAAAAAAATTTTTTATCCATGTTATCAGCTACAATTTACCAAGTATTATACCATTTTGGAATCTTTACTAAATGCCCCAATTTTTGACATAACTTGCCAAACTCGCGTAGTACATTTTTTTTTCAATACAGTCAGTTAAAACTAGGCAATTTTTTATTTTGAAAGTTTTTCTAGGAAATAAGTCCTATTTTTTATGCAAGCTAGAGCAGCTGGTTTCAAAATTTTGATTACAGTTTAGAGAAGCATTATTCAGGGTTACACAGCAAAAAAAATAATTGGAAAAAGTAAAGATTTGTGGCAACAGGAGTAAAAAGACTGTCACAGGGTGTGTAATTTTGCGATTTTTAAAAAAATGCCTATAATTTTGAAATCATACAACTTAGATTTTTTTTTATATTTTTCTGACAACCAGCTTGACTTGCCTTTTCACCCGGCTCCGGGTTGACGTCGAGTTTTGGGACACCCTGTATATAAAGATTGAAAAACTTAAAAAATTGTATTGGTTCAACAAAAAAATTTAATTGGGTTATGTCGTAACACTTTTTTATATTACGTAGATACTTTTCGTTATCCTCTTAAACATTTATAAATAAATCTTATTAAATTAATATAAATTGAAGTTTCCCATAACTAATTAGCCTCCTTTCGTTCTTTCTTTTTTAATTTAACTAAGCAAATCGTTTCTAGACGTAGCAAGTAAATATTATGAGTAGTAATTTTCTTGGTATATTTAAGAGGCGGACCGTTCTGCTTCGAAATTTATTACAAAAGCGTTTTTTGAATATTTAATCATTAACTATTGTTACTTATTTTTATTACACTATTATATTGCTTATAAAGTTTACGAATCAACTCGCGTTCAATTTTTTCCCGTTAACCACTAGATTTCTATCAAGACAAATAAATTAAATTATCATGTTTCTCACATCATTTTAAAAGGAACACGAGACGGGACTACACGATCAATATTGATGGCTTTGATATCCCACCCAGCCCTCTTAATAGCTAGGACGTGACTCGCCAAAGGCCCTCTGGACCTCTGAAAGAAGTTAATATGATTATAATGCCTATAAAGACGCCTATGGAGTCATATCTAATGCTTCATATCAGCTGGACTCTTATAAAGGGAATGTAATAAGCTTAATAAGAACACGAAAGTGCTAACTTGGATCTAATAATACTAAGTGATTTCTTTCGTAGTAGAAGGTGGAATTGAATTTGGTGCGAGTATTTTCAGTACAGGTGGTGTAGGCTTTAATACACATGAAAGGCCTAAGCCCAGCCGTGGGACGGTTAAGCTCCCGCTGGTGACGATATGTCGTATGCTGTATGCAGCAATTATTTATAATCATGATCTGCCCACGCTTTTACCTACGTAAAATGCTGTTTGTCACAAAAGTCTGTGTAAATTGAGTCACTACAGATAACATAACTAGTTTCTCAGTAGCGTGGATTATGAGTGAAGTGCGTACCGCATTCGGCCATATCGTCACTTACCATCAGATGAGATGAAGGCTTTCCCATTAATAGAATAGAATAGAAATATTTTTATTGACACTCACACAAAAAAATTTAGAATAAAACAATGAAAAAAAACAAAAAACAAAAACAAATACAAATAAAGACAAATAAAGTAGAGAAAAAACAACAATAAAAAAAGAAAAACGTACAAATTTAAAAAAAGAAAATAAGAAGAAAGTGAAATAAAAAAATAAAAAAACAAAATAGGGTGTGTGAGGCCAACAAGGACCCTGTCTCAGTATAATACTCCCACATCACTCTCAGGTGGGCTAAGTGGCGTAGGAAATTAGGATTTAGGAAAATAAAAAGAAAAAAATACAAAATTTTTACATACCTACCCTTAGAGCATTATAGTTTAATGCTCTAAGTACCTACCTTACCCAATACCGTAGAATGAGGCCATTTTTAAACCAAGTGTAAAATTGTT
Organism: Eudonia mercurella; assembly: GCA_963082485.1. Lineage (NCBI taxonomy): Eukaryota > Metazoa > Arthropoda > Insecta > Lepidoptera > Crambidae > Eudonia > Eudonia mercurella. Next base: position 9,497,535 of record OY720039.1, on the reverse strand, counting down.
AGCGGTGCAGCTGTAGATTCTAAAGTTGCTGCTAAAATGGGTGTCCAAAGCGTTCTAGGCGTCTCTAGTAAGATTACCGCTATGATTCGGCGCACATTTATAATAAATTAGATAAATAAATTGAAATTTCTAAATTAAAGTTACACTATTGTAAAAAGGCTTTGACAGAATGGTTGTTTTCTTTAAATTATAGAGATACTGAAACGTTTCTGAGTAACAATGTATAACTTAAATTATATTATAGTTAAGTATATTATGATAAAATCATAATCACTGTAAACATTTACATTCATATACATTTGTACATGGTTTCCACAAACACTGTACACGCAGAATGGGTACCAACACACAAAAGATCCCGATGGGTCGAAGTGCTACTGCAAGAGGGAAACCTCGGCAGGCCCCACTAAGATAAGATGGGTACCAACATATAGTATCAAATAATATTTTTTTAAATTTTAACTATTACTTTAAAGTAATAAAAAAAATACTTTAATACATTATTTAATTTTACGTAATTTGTCATAGTCTATTATAAGTTTACTAATATGTTACGGAAGAGCAGCGCCTCCTGCAACAGGTATTCAAGAATGCCTACTAGGCAGGTCCCATGTACTGTTTATAAATTTAATATGATAGACTGAAATAAATATTTTTTGATTTTTGGTTTGATTTGATTTGATTACCTCCACAATCATAACCTCGGAGGCCGAGTACTTTGCTACTCGGCCTCCGAGGCGTTATACACCTAAACCTAAGTCAAAATAAAATACATATATGTATATCTTTATCTTTTTTCGCTTCCTTTTAAACATGATGCTCCCATTCCACCTTAGGTTGGCTGGAAGAGATGTCTTTTAGAGATAAGTCCACCTTTGCTTACCATTGTTTGTAAACTGTTCTCTGTATGTGTGTTTATGTGCAATAAAGAATATATATGTATTTGTAGGTATATATACATCTCAGCCCAAAGAGGTCCATTGCTGGACAAAGGCCTCCCCCACGGATCTCCATGAGGGGTATTTGCCGTAATCGCCACGCTTGGCAGGCGGGTTGGCGATCGCAGTTGATTAAGAGTAACCTCAGAGAGATGCTGCTGCCCATCCTCTGGAATGATCCCTTAGTCGGCTTTTACGACACCCTCGGGAAGATATGGGGTGGTGCAATTCTTTATCCCCGGCACCACACAGGGTATATATACATATTATTATATTGTTTACATCTGGCGGATGTTTACATAGAGCAAACAATATTCAGCACAAATTAAACCCACAATTTAATACACATAGTTATTCAACATTCCAACGTTAATCACATTTTAATGCGACAACACGATAAGGGAACTACATTATCAGAACCACAGATCTACTGGCAACAAGAATAATACCATGTTTTTAATAAAAAGCTTTTCTTATAAGCTGACCATGTTTTTTTTATTACATTTATTGAAGACAATAAATAATTATACACTGTGTGTTACCTAAAAATCAATTAACAATGTTATAAAGTTTATAACCAACACCGTTATCCACAAGTTAATTTATACTACTATTTTCCTTAACTTAACTTTTAACTTTATTTATCCAATTACTTAGCAGTTCCTTCCATAACTCAAATCAAAGGATGGTGTCAATTCAACATATTGACACCATCCTTTTTGGAAAAGAGGTATTTTCATATTTAGACAATGGGCCGCCTGATGAACTAAATTTTGATTTATTCAATTCTAATTAATGATTCATCATAGTAGGAATTTTATTCATAGCTGTTTTAGTAAGATAAGATAAAATTATATGATAATAAATTTACCAATCCGCGCTGGGCGCATAAAGTGGTTTATGGCGCGTTCTCCCTATATATCCATAGCGAAGGCTCGTGCCCCAGCAGTGGGGATATAAAATGAACTGAAGTTTATTTGCCAGAATAATAACCAACACGTTTCAGCCACGTTAAGCAGACAGCCCGTTAAACCCAGTTAAAGCTTAAATTTTCTCAGACGCAAAACTTATAAAGCCTATACCATCTATTCAGTTGTACATGTTTATTTACCTCATTCCTTTAAGACCACAGTCACGGCTACATTATTAAGTTAACAAGCTCGTTCCCGTTCTGAATTAATACCGAAATAAGTGCAGAATCGCTGACCCATTTGGCTTCGGAACGAACGAATACACAAAGAATTCTCTAAGCGGCACAGAATACAAAATGGAGAGTCAACACCTCTATCTTTTGCTTATATACAACACGCACGTGCTACTTACGGAGTATTCGAAATATTAACACAGTTAAACCAAAAGTGGGTTAACCTTTTTATGGGAATTATAAATATAACGTTATTTACCAGTATTGTATGACGTTGTAGTAATTAAAATTGGTACCTGTTGTAAATTTGCAAAATTAGATATTCTTTTTCATGTTGTTGTAATTGTTGTCCTTCATATTTTGTGTGCTCATTTGTAATAGAAAGAATACTTCTATGGTAGGGCATTTTCCAATATTTGACGCTTGCTTTTTTTTTATTTGTGTAGGCTGATGATGATGATGATGACGCTTGCAAAAAAAAGGGAGAAAGGAGGTCCTTGCTTAGTTTCTTGCCGGTTCTTATTTTATGAACCAATGGCGTTGTGACATTCATTATTTTTAGACTAAACTGAATCAAACATTTTGAATTTTAAATGTGCTGATGTTATAGAGTTTAGAAAGGTTTACTTTAAATTTTAGCGAAAGTGAAAGTTTGAAGGCGCATCGGTTTGCATTTTAGGCATATGGCAGCACATCAGTCTTTTCAAAACTGTCAGATTTCTTCAATAAATGTTCATTGAGGGACAGTTTTATTTTCTCTTATTCCGCTGCGCTTCGTAAAGCACATTGAGTTATTGACCCCGGTAGCAGTACGATGGCAGTATTTAACCCCACAAATCCGCATTAGTCCAGCGTGGTTAGTTATGGCCTTGTCTACCCATGCACTATTGTTCATGTGGGAAAGTCTGAGCCCAGCTGTGGGCCTTTTGTATGCTGATAATGACAATCAAATGTCGTTCAAAGAACACTTGGTAGGAAAGTTCATCCTGCCAATATTGCAAAATTGGTAGGATGAACGATGATTATGGATATTTGTTTTTTAACCACGGATTTACGGGTTTGAATAAATTTGTATACACAAAGAATTAATACTACAAAGCAAAGCTGTTGTAGCTTAGTAGCATCAAGTATCAACGTTACTTCGACGTATCGCTTACTCATATTACTACGAAGCCACTCCTATCTCCTATTGGCTGTTCATTTATAAACTCGAGTATCTCAACTTGACATTTAGGTACCTGCCTGTTGTGCCCGACAAAGTTCAAAGTTCTATTTACTGGATAGACACAGAGTTCGGTTGAAAGTTCCCTTAAGTTAAACAGTATTCCCACTTCAAGTTCTGATATTTGATTTAGATTAACCGGATCAGGATCAATTTTTTCTTATCTCAGTAAATATTGTGTCAGTCAAATCGAAAAGAAAACGTGGGGGGATTAAACCTTTCTTATATTGTTAAATGTGTTTGGAAATGGGACATTTAGGTGAGCTGATAGTTTATAACATTCTTTGGTACAACCTACTACACACGACTTTAAAGTATATACTGACACCCCCTACCAACCGTCAGGTTACAAAGTAGGTGTCAGACATCCTTGCGCAAGCACAAGGAACCATCTACGTCAGGTCATAACGACAGATCAGGACACCTCGAAGCGCATTCTTCATCCGGTACTTTTAAGACTAGTTTCTCGAGCTAGTTACCCCGTAGACACGTATAGCCCACTACCTAATATCCAGATAGGTCACCGGAGCTGTAAGCTCGCTCACTTCTCGTTGCACTATTGCATCTAGCGGGCACCTCTACTAGTTATCCAGACTAGTACCGGAGATGTTGGAGTTCTGCTCAGTGAGAACCACCGAACATAGCAACCAACTATGGGCAACTTACGTGCCCCGCAAGTCCTTTCGCATCGGGCCCCTCGAGACCGCTACTCGGACCCGCTCGCTGTGCACGAAATGGAAGCCTGGCCACACCAACCAGGCAGACGAACATTCCCACTTCTACAGCTAACCACATGCCACCACGAGTCTTTGGTACAGTCGAGATCAATAACATCTTGACACTTATTTAACCTCTAGACCTCAAGCGTGCAAAATTGCACACGGCGAAATTCCGTCAAACCCCATGCGTAAAAAATTGCACGCGGCGCCACACTCGACATTTGAACTTAAATATCGTATTTAGAGCCTACTTTTGTATGAAGAAGTTTAGCCATAAACAAACTAGGATAAATTTACTACACTCTAAACACCCAACAACTTTATTTTCTGTGCGTTTTCAATTTTATTTTTCAATGTCAAATTTTTTTTTAGCCATATCGCCATTTTGCGAGTTGCGTCATCGGCACAGGTGTTTTATTCGGAGTTTGAAAGGAGAGACATTTCCTTGTGGCTGATGTTGGTTTAATGCTCTAAGCTGATTGCCTTTACAATGTGACTGATTGTATCGACGACGAGAATCTTTTAAATGCATCAAGTCTAAGTATACCTACTGCAGTAGTAGTAGAACAAAAAATAACAAGCGAGTTCACTCTATGAGAGTCCTCATGCATTATGAATCCTCAATTTTGTGTATTTTTTTGTTACTTGGGGAAATGTCACCGTAAGATTTTAAAAAAAGAAGCGGCAGACAACATAAATCATAAAAACTTCTTGGCGGGAAAGTGCTGAGCCCTCGTCCTTATGACTATGTTATTTGAAACAATACACTCGGGTACCAGTACAACTATTGCTAAATAACTTAGGGCACTTCATGTGTTAAGGGTGCGCCGACCAAAAAATACCAATAGTGTAGTCACGGTTAAGTTAAAAAAACTATCGTATTACATTAACAAAACATATATTTAGTATCAAAGTATATTTAGTATTCATAACACACTATAGTTTTTTCTACAATATCATTTAAAGTTGGGCAAAAATCATGAAAACGAGTGGCGGCGTTTAGTTGATATCTTATAGTTTATCTAAATTATTATACCTCTAATTATGTCTAAACAATCACCAATGTCTTAACTACAAATCGTCCGTCTCACATTTTCGATTTAAGGAGCGGTTTTTTTATATTATTATTTTTCAAATTAACACGTTAAATTCCCCATTATTAAATTAGTATGGCCGCGCGGCATCAAATAAATATGGACGAAGACATTTCAAATAAAATATTTGACACTTGTCACTTAAGGACGGCGCACCCTTTATAGGGCAAATTGCGAAATCGCTCTATATTTCGACCACTTGTATCCCTATAGATATAAGGACTAAACTCCTATAAAAAACAGTTTTTTTGGTAAGGAACATAAGATACGGAATCGTTAGCGTGAATCCACCTTACCTTCGCCGTAACAACAACAGGAATGCCTAAGAGGTCAAAGTGAGCCCCTTGATTTCTATTCATAGTTAAAGGAGAGGGAAGTTTCACATAACGCAGTCGTTAATATTCCCCCACCCATATAAAAAAGTGTTGTGTACATACATCTTATGTACATAATACATTTCCTCATAGGAAAATAAAAAGGCACAGAAAAAAACTCATCTTTATATATATAAATCTTCTGTGCATGTGTATGATACTGAACTCCTTCTAAATGGCAGGACCGATTTGGATGAAATTTTCTGTGTGTGTTCAAGTAGATTCAAGAATGGTTTAGATTTACAATTGGACCCGGTAGGTGGGGCTGCTATAGGGGTCCATCATAGGATAAGGGTGTTCATAAGCGGACGAATGATTTGTTTGTTTTGTTGTCATGGAAACTGTCAAAGCGGTACGAAGTCCGCCGATCAGCTAGTAGTAACTTTAATAACTCTTTTAGCAAAGCATAATCCACCGTAGTCCACCATTTTTGTAATGTTTCACATCATCACCAGCTCATTTTTATGTCTCCACTGGTGGGGCACGAGCCTTCTCCCTATCCATCTATAATCTTTAGAGATGGAGAGGAAGAACGGGCCTTGAACCACTACGCGGGCTCAAAGCGGATTGGTGGTTGTTAACGACTGCTAATACAGCTGTTTGTAATGTTTAAGTATCATGAATAGCTTAACTGTAGTCGTGTTAACCCATACAGAAAGTTAATATCTAATGTTAGGTTTGGGGTCACGTCAGTAGCTTTGTGGATTGAACCAAGATATCAAATTTATTGAATAGTTGAATCTATTTTAAAACTAACAAAAATAAAACAGAACCTTCATTCTTATCAAAAAGTAAATAAACGAATCTTCCCAATAAAATAACATAATATAAATTGTAAGGTTTCAATTTATTATCCACAATATTTGTTTTTTAAGATAGGACACCCCAAATCACCACTATGCAAACTCTTAAAATAATACCCATAATTATATCCGTTCGGCTCCCGAACTTCTTTAAATATGTATTAATTTAACATCAGGTGTAAATGATTATTTACAAATAATTTTTACGCAAATATTGTTGCGAAAAATTACAAATTGAAAAAAGACAAAGTGTTGAAAAATTCCACGAGCGGGTTTCGAACCCGATGTTGATGACGTAGTTGTCGACATTGAATAGGGATCCTTTGGCTTACAGAGTAAGAGTAGATAGTGTTGATTAATATCGGCGAGTTGGATTGAGCCACGATAGCATAGTTGGTAGTACACCTAACCCGGCATGTGCGGCTGCGGGTTCGAATCCCGCTAGTAAAAATTTCAATCTTTTTTAATTCAGGTGTAAAAACTTAATTAATTTCAAATAAATCTTTTGTAATGATTTATAATAAAAAATAAGAAATCAACTATAGAAGTATGCAACGACTTTTCTTCTTATAGTTACTATGTATTGTTTTTGTCCCGACGATGCTAAGTAGATGCTTAATTCAAGCTTTGCTTACGTTTTTCATAACAATAGCCAACAACAAAGCGTTTCACTAGTACATTGAAGGAATAGTTTCTGTTACCAGAAATTAACAGCGCACTGAAATGGCTCTATAGCTAAAAAGCCAGAGAATAAAAACAGGAAAATGTTTTGCACAATACCCACGTGGACAACCCACAATTTTCCTAGTAATGGAAAAGCTGCTTTTAATATTTCTTATTTGTGGCAAATGTAGCGTGGCACTGGAGGATTTCAGTATTCCGATATTTTCATATAACAGTTTGGACTTTTAAACTCTCACGGTTCATTTTATATAAAGTTTTATGTACACAATAGAAAACATCGTAACCGCTCGGCCATGACCACTGGCGGTGTGCGGTGCGGCGCGCGATTTTCCTGCCCATTGCGTTATTTCTATTACCGTTGACTAAGACCGCCGTAGTATAACGCGCAATGAACTAGACATTCGCTTGACGTGTCGCATGACGCTTGTGCTCGTGGCCAAGGTCTAAAGCTTTTTTCACATGTACCACAACCACAACACGTGGGCGGGTTGTGTTCACACGGGCCACATATTGCCGCCATTATTGACCGCGTGTGTGATACTGACTACATTGCAGCCACGTTGCAATTACAACGCAACCACCAGCGACCATAACCGGTTTCATTATGGTAAAATTTGTACAATCGTAAAGTACCGTTCCGGAGCGGAACCAAATAGGAGCGATATTTTGACGTTTAAAGATATGCTTATGATACCTAAACTAGGTATGCAAACCATCTAAATCTTGAGGAAGCGACGGCGCAGACCACTGCGCCGTTGTACGATCGCAACTCGAGCACGCTATGGTTAGCGTGTTCGAGTTGCGTTCAGTAACTTTCACAAAGCTCGATCATCGGATTGGTGAACATCATAAATACCTCTCGCTCCAACGTGCTTTGTAAGGCTCGTTAAGACTTTGGTACCGATTGTTGTCAAGACACGGTTGTTAGTAGTGATTAGTTGGTTGAAATACACCAACCCGCGTTGGTTTTAGTTTGAGCTTTGACCAGATGTCCCCAGTTTATGTGGGTTAGTGTGAGCACAGTTATAGTGGGACGTTTATACGAGTAGAATCACGATGATGTTCTAAGTAAAACCCTTATTTTTTGATAAAAAATCTTTTATATGTTTACGGCAAATAAGGGCAAGCAAAAAGCTTGAATATGTTACCGCTAAATCCTACTCACCGGTCCACCTACGCCGTGTCACGCTTTAAATGATCTATCTTGACACAGTTTCGTACGCTACTGACCATAACCATCCCGGATAAAAGGGAAAGCGTTATTTCTAAATATTAATTTAATAGAAAAATATTATTTTCTTTTATTTAATTTTTTAAGTTTCTTCATTATTAATTCGTTTATTAAGTTATTTCCGTTTCTTTTGCTTTACTTTTACCTTAATGTAGAATGTAGTAGTTTCTTTCCTGTTATCATTTTTATTTAATAGAAAGGCACTAAAAATCGTCAATAGTGGTCGCCCGCAGTTTCACTCGCGTGGTTCCCGTTTTTGTAGGAATATCGGATTAATCCTATGTGTTAATCCAGGTTATAAACTATCTGTATGCCGAATTTCATCCAAACCCATCCATCCGTTGCAGCGTGAAGAAGCAACAAATATACACACATACACACAAACTTTCGCATTTATTATATTAGTGTGATCACCCCTGCAACTTTCTTTTTATTAATAAAAGCGAAACAAAGGTATCGAAGACAGAAGAACTGTTTGCTAAAGATTTTTCAAGGAGACTAATGCTGTGACCACGGACCCTATCAAGGGTTTGAAACGTCAGAGTAACATCAAATGTAAAAATGTGAGGCGAATTTATTTGTAAAAAGTGTCCAAGTCAAGGATTAAATACTTCATTCGGGATTCTGGTATAATTCCAAATCAAATTTATTTACTTTTTAATCACAGGTATGTACACACTTGTGTAGATTATTTAATTGGATGAACAAAATGCTAAAATTTTCAGCAACTGTTAAGAAAGGATTTTCAAAATTCCATCAGGTTTATAAAGGAAGAACATATCAATTTCTAGTTACTGGCTACTAAGAAAGTATCGTACAACACAGTAAGAAAGCTATTGGTTCCCGTTACATTCTGCGACAACCAGGATTACACACATAAAATTTTTACTACGAATATTGGAACAGATATCAAGAAATACGCATTGCCATGAAATAACTTACTACGAGCACACGTAAAGTTTTATATTCCTTATTTTCTTGCACAATGTTAGAAAATTACTGGGAATACTGTAATATTTCTAGATTCTAACATTCTCACGGTGTAAAACAATATTGATGTAAGCAATACATCTGCCGTAATCAGAGACATTAATGAATAATTAGTTCTTTAATTAGTTTATTAGTTTTTTTTATTACAAAAATATATTAATTTGTTTTATAAATTTATATATAGGGGCCAAGAAATAGTATATATTTTTTCTTAAAAAAAGTAACGTTTTACATTTAAAAACCCATAAGTGAAACATTGATTAATATTATTGAGTGCGCCCCAGTAAGAGCGGATAATAAACAAAACTTAACTCGATATTTTACCAAAGCGGTTGATTAGCTCAAGCTTTTATTTCTTTTTAATAAACCCAAAGTAATTTCCTTTTTATATTGTAACTACCTACTGATCAATAAATTATATTTTATTTATTATTTAGTGACGTGATCCATTCGGCTCCTAAATCAACTGAAAATAAAAAGCAATGAATAAAATTATAATTATTTTATAAACTGCTTTTAACTTAACCATTTCGTTGCAACGTTCGATATTATGTATGTGTGTCAATGTGAGTTTATGGAGGCACTTCGCTTCATAGTTAAAACCATAATTTGCAGGGCGACAGGTTAATGGCACTGTGGAACGCCTCTTGACCCTTACTGCTGACTGAACAATATATTCCAACGTTAGTTTCAAGCGAAATAAAACGTTGATGTGGTTGTTATTACACTCGCCAAAAACACGCTTGGCTGTGTTTTCATGGTATTTAGCACGATCTACTGTTTTTAAATTGTTTATTTATAACTCTTTATTAAGGTTTAAGCAAAAGTAATCCGTACATCATCATCATCAGCTCATTTATGTCCCCACTGCTGGGGCACGAGCCTTCCCTATGAATGGATAGGGAGAACGGGCCATAAACCTCCACGCGGGCCCAGTGCGGGTCATACCTAGTCATAATTATAAACACTGCTAAAGCAAGTATCCCACAGGAACCTAGAAAGTATAAAATGTATCCTGTGACTTAGTCCGCGTCATGGTCTGTTTATGTGCAGAATTTCATTCAAATCCGTTTAGCCGTTCTAAAGTGTTTGTGTTTTATTTGAGATTGGCTAACCCGGCGGACTTCATACCGCATTTTTTTATAATATACCCTATGTTACTCAACGCTAATATAGCATTCCAAAGGTGAAAGAATTTTTTAAATGGGTCCAGTAGTTTTTGAGTTTATTCGTTACAAACATACATACAAACATACAGAAACACAAAGCTTTCCTCTTTATAATATTAGTATAGATAAGATAAATAACAATTCATTATAAAATAATTTACTGTCTTTGTGGTGGCATACTACAACGAGTACTGCTGGCGACGTTGGTGTGCAGACGGCTGCCCATATCAGCCTATCCAAAACTGTAAAATTTCTTCAATAAATATTCAACCATATGCCATATACATAAAGTTCATAGTCTATTGAGGAAATTTTACATTGTGGGGTAGCGTGATGTGCAGGCATGTGAACAACACTTTAGTACTTTATCACAGCAACAGCAACTTGGCAGTCTCTTGAATTCTATGAGTAATGTAAAAGTTTATTGTACGACATAGTACGAAAGAAAGTTCATTGACTTTTGGTGTCGACGAACCTCATTTTCACGTGAAAGCGGGATAGTGAGGTGTCAGAGATAAAGTGTGGACTGGTCTAGTATGAATATACAACCTGGTCCTGTCTGGCTACCACCTTCTTTTTTAACTAGTTTTATTTATTTATTTATACACAAGAATCTTACATATATATACGAATTATATATTTATTTACATGCCGGCATACAAAAACGCTATCAATGATTTGGCAGACCGTTATATTCCATTAATATCGTTATCGTGCAAGATCTGTGCGTGACACGCACTAACAAAGAATAAATTAATATAAATTATATCAACATCTGGCTCCATTCACGATACTTTAGGGTCGTTAAGCTATGATAGTTTCGAACTTTTGTATATAACTATATAATAAATATACAATACATCAATTAATTTATTATTATTATTCAACGGATAAGCACAGTGATTTCATTTCACCATGAAAAAGGCGAATGGTGGAAGTGTACTTCACTCGGGATACTCAATTACTGAGGCAAGGTTATGTTATATCTAGCTGCCGGAACGCAACAATGCTATAAACATTGATGTTATGGCGATATATTTAGATAAGATGGTGGTAGCTAGCCAGGCGGACAAACAAACCCTACCACCAACCAAACCGAGATTTGTATACAGGTCGACTTTTTTATCACCATCCAAACCGAGATGACTCCCGTGATACAAACTAAGAACTCTTTCTATTGGACCAACTCCCTAACTCGAAAAAAAAAACAGCTGTTCCATACATGTTTTGTATGGAACAGCTGATTTTTTTTTTCGATTTAGGAAGTTGGTCCAATAGTAAAAGTTGTTCGTTGTCACACACCTGTCTCCCATAGGGATAGGCAGACATCACTTCTTGCCACTTACTAAGATTCTTACATATCTCTTTCATATCTCTTCTTTATACTCGTACTCGTGCATGCTAGTCGGCTTAAGGTACTCTTGACCTTATACTTTACATTATTAGGTTACAATTATTTATTCAGAATTTATGCTGCTAGCTTACTGAGCCCACTCTGCCTTATGGGGATGATTTGGGGCAATTTGCCCATTTATAGTTAGTATTAGTTTATAATTTTTATAAATTGAAATTAAGTAATTTAATTTACTTGTTATTTATTGTCTTTGTTTGTAAATAATTAATTTATTGATTATTAATTTTCAATTAAACTTTCACAGGTAAAATTAAAAAATCACACCCAACAAGTCGTCTTTAAGAACGCCGCTTTTTGGAGAGAGTTTGCTGTTGGCCATAGACGACCTATACAGCGTCACTGGACTTAAACTCAAAGAAATGCGCATCTGCAAAGCTAGCTAGCTAAACGCACGAGCTATACGCGCTAAAAATACGCCGACTCTTTATAGTCTAGGTTACATAAAGTAATAAGTTCCACACTATATTGAATGGCAGGTCTATCTAGACCCGGAGCGTAGGCTTCACAAATCAAAGTTCCTATAACAAACGGCCCCTAAGCACGCGACACTGGCATAAATTGCGAAAATTACGTATTTCAGACTTTATTTCTTTTGCGACGGTAAATGTAACAAGGATTTTTGTTTCCAGTCCAGGTATTATTTCTATTATTATCTATATCATGCGTGCATGTTAAAAATATACTAACTATTATCATGCTGTCGCATTAACTTAAGTTTGCGTGGATATAAATGAAATGTAGTTATTTAATACTTTTTTTGATTATACAAGTATAGTAATTACCATACATTAACACCCGTATTTATAAACAAGTAATTACTTAGCAATTACTTTGTTCTTAGAAATGTCACTAAGATCTAATTTCATTTTATATAAGAGTAACGTTTAAATAGAAGTTTTCTTATTCAATTAAATAACAGTATTATTGTTATTATCAAATTCATCAATTTTATATTATTTAGACATAATACAAACTGTCACACGGAATTTAACCTCAATTCTAACTTGTCACAAGCTTGTCACTATGAATTCTTTGAGTAACCTAACTAGATTGCTTGAGTAAATATATTGGTGACTATTGCTTGGCTAAGAATTTTAGCTTTTGGCGTTTCTAACTTCCTCGGTTTACTAAAGAATATGAAATTTTACTTAAGGGGGAACCGCGCGGAATTTCGTAAATTTACGTGTTTTTAAGTCACTGGTGCTAGGCGCTGAATAGGTCATATACATTAAAAGGACTAGTGTAGGTTAGCTTGATCCTTTCACAAGGCCATGGTTGTCTTGGAATTTGAAACAAATACCCAAAAACTGCGTAAACGATACGTAAAAGTAATGATATCTAAAAATTTATTTCTTCAGAAACTTTGTAAATATAGCACAAATGAAACAATGATCCGACATCAAAATGTTTGTATTGATATTCCGCAGGTCACTGTTGTCTTATTTTTTAATAAAAAAATATGAATATGAAAATATTAAGACTTTTATTATTTTTTATCCAAACGCCTATGATTTTACGAAAGTAAACATTGCTCTAATTAAATCACCAGCCTACTCTGTACAGATATTAGTGTGCGTGCGTATTCGTAGTCGTGCGCCGTTGTCATATTACTGCCACGCGCTTCTCGCTCGCTATCATAAAGAAACTTGAAACTCGCAGTTTTGCGTCCGCGCTGCACCCCCTTAAGCAATTACTTTGTTTCAGTACGAGCTTTTACTCGTTTATAAATACGGGGGTTAATCTATAGTTTGCTTACTTAGCTTTTTAAGTTTAATTGAGTTCATTATTATTTTTAACAGATTGACAAATAAAACGAAACAATGCAACGTAACAGAAGTGCGCGTAGGACGTCAGTAGGTAAAGTCGCAAATCTTTGGAAATTGAAAAATTACTCTACTGAAACATATGGGTTTGAGGCATTACCATTTATCATGCAACATTTCTATCATAGCTCATTTAAATATATTATTAAATTAAGAAAATATTTTACAATATTATCCGCTTTTAACGTTTTGGCCAAATATGCTCACCCCATGCCATTATAAAAATAAAAAACAACCGTGAATAGATCCGTACCAACAGTTACTTTCAGTATTTCTATAATAAATACTGCCGCTACTTTAAATCATATCAAATATCACATTAATGGTAACGCGATATTTGAACAATGTCCCAGTAGTGATTAATTATTATCTCCTTGGAGTTGTAGAAGGTTGCCGCCGACGCAATATCCACGGTAACGAAACGAGCCGAAATGTCAAAAGATGTTCTACCTTTCCCACAGAATAATGAGACTGCAGAAAGTAAGCTTTTTTCAAACGCGCTAGAGTAACGAACACAATAGACAACCACGGACACGGAATCTCGCAACAGCTCGGTCGATGACCTTCGATCAGGTATGTACTATGTAAAGGATCCGGATATATTTATAGGAGCTCGATGGCGCTGTGGTTAACGCGCCCGGTCTGCGAGTGCGAAGTTAAGCAACTTTCGCAAAGGCCGGTCATTGGATGGGTGACCAAAAATGTATCTTCTCAAGCTCCTCCGTGCTTCGGAAGGCACGTAAAGCCGTTGGCAGTCGTTAACAAGCACCAATCCGCACTGGGCCCGCGTGGCGGTTTATGGCCCGTTCTCCCTATCCATCCGTAGGAAAGGCTCGTGCCCCAGCAATGGGGAGATAAAATGAGCTGATGATGATGATGATGATAAAAGAATCTGGAACAAAAATGCATCTCGAAAGTGGTCCTGTTTGATCATACCTATACATTTAAATTTCGAATAACAAAATCTGAAAAAACATTGGAAAACATCAACAACTTCAGCTTACTATGAACCTTAAATCTAAATTAAGGTTTCAAAATATTTGTAATTAATATTTACTGTCATCGCCACAAACGACATTGTGGCTCCGTGGCCATAAAGTCGCCTACCACTTTTCAAGCGCTCATCAGGAATCTAGTACATTGACCAAAAATACTGTATAATATATCGGGCGTTAACGAATATCTTGTGGATGAACAAATAGTAGGGCCCTGGATATTATGTGGCCGCACTCTGGGAATCAGAATTGATCGAAGTCTCGGACTGTTCCGAGCTTTTAAGAGTTTCCGTGTCAGTGAGATATTGTCTATGAGTGCGATGCTCGAGCGCGTATGTATGAAGCTTCCCTTCTGCCGTCTCCTTATTTTGCCCTTTCGCGTTGTTACTTGACAAAATATAAACATAAAAATAATCTCTTGCCGGGGGTGGCAGCTTTATAAGATTGTCGCATTTGTGTTTCATCCTACACGACAGCGAAGTGACATTTGGAAGGTTTGCTTTTTTTTATCCGCAAAAACAAAGCACCTGGCAAAGAGCTTGATCGAAGGTCAATTACCGGGTTGGACAAAATATGTTTCGGATTTGGCAAGCGTGGCGATTAAGCCAATGCCCATAAATTGTAGGGATGACTTATTTTTAATAATGGCAGTCTGACCAGCGATGGGATAGTATATAGGCTATTTACTTTACTTTACGGCTTAGCACTTGGCCTTCATGTCACCTGATGTAAGTGGTGTTAAGGCCTTAGATGGAAGCGCACTTCACCTCATCCTCAACTGCACAGCAGCAACACAAAAACGTTACAAAAATGTTACAAAAATTTGTGTTATAGCAACATCTATACTAATATTATAAAGCTGAAAAGTTTATTTGTTTGTTTGGTTGAACGCGGTCTCTGGAACTACTGGTTCGAATTGAAAAATAATTTTTGTGTTGAATAGTACATTTTTGGGCTATAGGCTATATTACATCACACTATGACTATTAACGCGGGTGAAACCGCGGGGCACAGCTTATTTAGATAAAATGGTGGTAGCTATCCACGCGGACAAACAAGCTCTACCACCAACCAAAAAAAGTAGCACACAAACATCTACCCCACGCTGGGAATCAAACCTTGTACCTCTGCGTCTAAGACCCATGGTCTTAACTTCTAGACCACAGAGGCGCCAACCAGCCAAGTAAACTTAACCTGGCACCTCTAGGTTTCAGAATATTGGTCTAACCACTACACCACAAGGTTACACCACAGGCAGTTAACTCGAAGTGTTGCATTGCTTGATCACGATAACAACACTATATTATTCCAAAGTCTTCACAAAAGTTACCTTATAATAATATCAAAATAATAATATATTCATGAAGGCTTAAAGGCCTATTTGTGTGACCTCGTGGCATTTTCGGGAGGTTGTCCTGTCGCTTGCGGCAAATCCCACGGGCGGTAACTAAGTATGGTTCAAAGGATGCTTAATGGTTTCTATGAAACATTATTTCACAACGATATTTTATAAGTAAAAAAAGGTTATATTATCAACAAATGTCATTGAGTAGGTAAAAGATTTAATCGAACACATATTCCTCTTAACTAAACGTGTAGTTTTTGAATGTTATATGCATAATGTTGTTTGTTAACTTTAATGTGCTTTTTTTGCGTAAATGCAACAATATTTTGAAATTTACTTTTATATAGCAATTTTACCGATGTACTAATTAACATGATAACTTAGTAAACGTATCTTACTTTTTAATTCTTTTTCGAGTTTTTTACAATATAAATAAGCATAATTGTATGTAAAATAAGCTTGTCTTTGCTATTTTACGTATAATACTGGTACAAAACAATGGCTTGATACACAGGTGTGTTTATTTATCTTTAAATCCTCCAACGTCCAATTCTGAAATTTTCCAACTACTGTCCGCGAACTCTTAGTATGTTTGGAAAACTGCCATTAAAACTTGGAGCAAAATACTTTATTTCCACCAAACTAAACGTGGTAACACAACGTGGACAGCCAACGGGAACACCCGACGAGTTCATTTAATTAAGACACCAGGCAGCTGGTGGTAAATTAGTTACGTCTTTCAATTTATATCTCAGATATTGTGGAAAATTTCGTTAAGCCAATCGAAAAATTAAAACAAATTCTTCAAACCTCGAAAATGTTAAAATAACAATTTGTAAATGTAAAAAAGACAATATAAATTTTAATTGTGTTGTACCTCACTCTCCTTGCTGTTGGGAACACAAAACTAGTCGCGTCGCGATATATTGTCGTCCATGATTATTTACATATAATTTTACGCACAAATTACAATTTTTTGCGAACAAATTACAATCCACGAGCGGGATTTTTCAACACTTTGTCTTTTTTCATATTGTCGTCCATCAAAAATTGTCCAAAAATAATTGAAAATTGCAGATTGGTGGAAAAATACCAATAATAAATTACTGCGTTTGTAAAGATTAGTTTTAATAATCATTTAAAAGCAACTGCCATAATGTGGGGCTAATAACACCCAATGGAACTGTAAGCCCTTTGTGCGTTAAACGGAACTTTATCATCATAATTATTTCAGCCCGTAAGCAGGTACTGTTGGGTATAAGTCTCCCCTTTAACACGCCAACTTAAGGCGAAGAGTAAGGCACACTAGCGCCGCTAATGGATTTAATTTGATAATTGCTAAACTGGGTTTTTTTTTCAAACATTGCGGACCTTTCGACACTAGGCAAACATCTATTATTTAATAATTGTGCACTACTTTTAGGTTTGTTTTTGTATTAATTCGCTAACACCAAAAGTGGCCATTGTTTGTGAATAAATGCGATAGCCTGTTTTGTGAATAAACCACGCAACAAAAAGTAGTGCTACATTATTAAATAAATACTATGGATGCTTTCCTGTTATCGGACGGTACGCAATGTAAAAAAAAATATCCCGTCCGTTAGTAATTGTCAAATTATTAATTGATGGCGCTAGTGTGCCTTACCCTTCGCCTTAACCTGTTCCGTGCGAGCCTCACGAACAACATACCCAAAAAAATAGAAGAAGGTAACTTGTTACAAATTAAGTTTGTGACGAACAGTGCCTTATTTCAATGGCTATTCAAAATGCAAAAATAACCTTTCCAAACAACTTCTCCGAAGCATATTTAAGTGTTTTCATGTGGCTCTTCTTGGGCACATTACCAACTAGCTGACATGTGCCCAAATTTCTTTCGTGGCTTTCACTTTCTGTAGCTATTTATAGTTTGTTTCAAATTATTAGTCAGTGTCGTGTTTGTCGGGTAGCTTGGGTTAAGTGCCAGAAATGGTGATTTTATCTCCATACCCACTTTAGACTACTGAATTGACCCCCTACTGTCTTAACACAAGCGTGTTAGCTTTTAAAAGTAGGTCTGTGAAAGATAAAAGAGGTCTAGAAAAATAATAATAAAAATAAAGAAAAAAAAACTAGTTATAAAAAATGCTTAAAATAATTACATTTAATTTTCTAAAAAATATTGTTACATTAAGTATAATATAATATTTCGTTAACTTTCTTATAAAATACAGTAGTATTTTAATTATAGTAAAATTATTGTACAAACGCGAACATTATTGATCGATCGAAACGACCCTGTCATGTCTCCTAGCTGTATAGTTAGAGAAGGTTAATTTGTGGAGAAAGGACGGGTTGATCAGCTAATTATTCCAATGTAGTAATATGAGAGGTTGTATAGACTGTGGTAATATTACTGAGTTATAGGAAAAAAACGAACATTATAGATAAGTTATGTCAACATTTTTATAAAATTTTTGCGAATACTGCTTTGGAATAAAACACTTTAACTTTCTTGACCAATACATAACTTTCTTTCTTTTCTTTCTTTTTTCTTTTTTTCTCTCCTTCTCTCTTTCTTTGTTTAACCAATACGGCTATACATGCATTTTATTTATTTATTTATTTTTTACTGTTTGCAGTGTCTATGGTCACTAGGAGACATGGAAATTCATGATATTATCAATAACATTAATTAATTATTAATAATTTTATCATAATATAATAAAGTTCTTAAGAGAATATTGTAGAGTATATCACGAGAGTGACAAAAACACAGAACAAACCCATACATATGTATATTGATATGACAAATGGCCGGGCTCAAAGACATCGGCATGAATCTTCGCGAGACATTCATTGGTGACGTCACGCCACAAATGACGCATACGATCAATCAAATTAAGTAACAGAGAGTCGCTTCAGACCACAAACAGAGATCGAATAGCATTGTGTCACCTCATCGTTGTATATTCGTATGCATACAAGGCTCTAGCTAGGCAATGCGTAAGAATGCGTCGAGTTTATCTATTATCAACCAAACTAGTTTTTTTTTTATCATACGGGTAAGCACTTGCCTTTCATCTCACCTGATGTTAAGTGATGATAAGGCCGAAGCTGGAAGCGCACTTCACCCGGAATCCTCAACCAGTGAGACACTGACTATCTTATCTCTAGCTGCCGACAACAATGCTACAAACATTAATGTTATGGCGACATATTTAAATAAGATAGTGGTAGCTAGCCAGGCAGACAAACAAGCCCTACCACCAACCATACCGAGTACACAAACTTGTGCTGGGAATCAAACCCGGGACCTCTGGGTCTAAACCGGTGGTCTTAAACACTGGGCGAGGCGGTTAAAAGGTTAGGTGTAATAAAATGAACCTAACTCTCGCATTAATTATACCCGGGGCCGCTAGATCAGAGACCGGTGATCTAATGTTAAGACTCTAACCAATAGACCTCAGAGGCGTTTGTGTAAAAGAAAGGGAGAAAAATACCGCCGTTTGCTGAGTTTTTTGCCGGTTTGTTTCAGTAATTAAGATCTCCCGAGTTAATTAAATATTTAATACCACGATTTATAATGTCCAAAGTTATACAATATGTAAACAATACAAATCAAATTAGCTGTTATTTTCAAATCTTTAAATTCTTTAATTTTCGTCTGATTAGCCGTGGTTTTGAAAACGAAAACTTTTTCTTAAGCTTAAAATTACGTTTGATCGTGTTTTGTTTCTCGGTACTGAAATAATGAAATTACTTTTAAAAGGATAATTATTGTCTAGTGCCTCAGGCTAATTAAATCAAACCAACTAAATCAATCCTTATTCACAAACAAAAGAAAATTACAGTGAACAATTTGTGTTTTCTGTACACAGTAAAGTTTGTGTCAGACTCATGCCTGAGGTAGATAAGATGGTTTACGCTTAATTACAGGTCATCAGATCAGAACTCCTACTACCATGGAATAATGGAAGATTCAACAAATTATTACGTATCAAAGAAAAGCAAACGTTAACCCTTTCGTCACCGGGAGCCGGTGAGCGGCAATAGTACTGGAATAAACGCGTCTTGTATTGCGAAAACAGCTATCCTTCTCCTGCGTTGAATGCAATTCAAGTAAAAGACAAGGATGCTATATAAACCGACCAACCGTCGCCAACCATACAAAAATTTAGAAATTTCAGTCATTTTTTGTTGACCTCTAATGGATGCCAGTTATTAAATATATTTTGTATTGCTCATAGTGTAAAAAAATGCTATGGAATGGTGTGGTTTTTATGTAAGATAAGAAGTTGTTTGTTGAATTTTAAAGAAAACAGAATTTATATTAAAACCTTGTTTGATTTCGTTTATCTTGGGGATTATGTACAAAAAAAAACATTAGACCTTTGTTGAAAGTCAAGTAAAAAAGTTTGGGTAAGTGTAATTGCATTTATTGTCAATTAATCAGTTAGCGCATTTTATAATCTTTTCAAAAACATACGACAGACCTTCCATACAAAAAAACTCCGAGAATGTTGTTTATATTATACAAGTGGCGATTTCTGAGGTCGACTACGAAGGTACTCAGCGCATCCGTCAATTTTTTTAAATAATCACAACTTTTGACGGATGAATTTGTTAATTGAATTTACAATGATACATTTTGTTTGTAATAGAATTCACAATGATACATTCCTAGCAAGATGTGTATTCGTATTAGAACTTTGACATCTCCAAATCATTAAAGTTATGCCTTTAACTTTCATAATTATCCTTTATACCAATAACAAGTTTATACACGCAACAGTTTCCAACTGTATCGAATTAACAACGTTTTCCGATGCCCTTTTAGAAAGAGCAGAAAATGTCTTTTAAACGAAATTGCATCATGTCCCAATACTGTTACGTATCAATTTCGGGATGACGTAACACAGTCATAGTACTACAGGTTTATTATGCCAGTTGCCAGTTGCAAATAAACAATAATTTGTAAAACCGCTGCGGGGGCATTCAACTCGATCGCTCCAGTTATTGTTTGAGTCACTAAAACAAACTACGGTTGTGTTCGCGTAATCAAATTTGTAGCGGCTAATTTCAGACCGTCTACATTAAACTACATGTGAATATTAGAACCTTTTGTTTGTATTGTTGCAGAAGTTTTAAACGAAACAGAACGAATATGACCTCCTTAAGTTAACATATAGTACACTCTTTTTAATGAACACATTTGTGGTTGTTATGGAAAGTGTCCATCTATGATGGTAAAGACATTTTTGAATATGTTGCGCTTAAAAGAGGTTGTGTTCCGGCAGCTAGAGATAAGATAGCCAGTGCCTCAGTAGTTGAGTTTTCCGGGTAAAGTGCGCTTCCACCATTGGCCTTATCATCAGTGGTCGGCATAGGTAGTGCTATTTCACGGGATTCGTTGATCGTGGCATAACGTGGACATACCCTCTTATCTCAAAATCCCGGGATTGTAAGAATCACATTTAATAAAATATTGCCTACATTTAATTTATATAAATTAAATGTGCGCACCCTAAAATGTCACCATTTTTTTAAACTATAAATACTTATCTTGTTATCAATAAGAGAACAGAAGTTTCATAAAAACAATTTCGTTGCTGTAGGTACCAAAGCGTTAAGACCAACTAGTACTACTACATACACTCTTTTAAATCTGTACTGATTTCTATATATCTACCTACACTATATCACATAACACAAACATCACATGTACAATTTCGACGGTCTCACCGCTTAACGCGATCTCTTCCAGAGAATAAACAGACAGAAAACAGTATAATAATTATAGTTTCTACATATTTTAAAAAAAAGAAAACTCAATATCTATATTGAAATCACGAATCCCGGGGCATGTCCATGTTAATATATACAATTGTGGTCATTCATATGGGGATATGGCACTACCTACGCCAACCACTGCTCAGGTGAGATGAAGCCACTGTGCTTACCTGTAAGTTCAAAGTCCCATCCTGTAGAATTTCAAACCGATGGAATTGACATTAATTGTTAAGAGCTCAATTTATAACCCTAAACTGATAAAGCATTAAATTTTTTTACTACCAACATAGTTCTAGCAAGTTTTTAATTTGTACCGAGCCACGACAACATAAAGGGTAATTGCACCTGACCTGCTAGGTAAGAAAGTTACACTTTCTCGAATTTTCAGAGTTTCGAAAAACCTCAGCCCATCGCTCACTGTTGGGCTTAGGCCGTCGACATGAATAATAAATAGCACATGGAGAGATGACCCATATCCACGAAGCTGCCGCTGGCGCTGGTCCCACGCGGGTCGGTGGGACGGAAGAAACTGAGGTCAACGGCTTAACGTGCCTTACAAAGCAATGGGGAAACGAGGACATACAAGAACCTTACGAAAGCTTAGCATTACGAGAGTTCACTTTAGAAAACCTGGGGGGTAGTTTTAAAACCGGTGACTAATTGTCACGCTATGATTTCAAATTACGAGTACTCCTTTTTCTGTTATATAAAGTCACTGGTAACTTGTTTCAGTCACCGAAAATTCTCGAACGGAATTTATCTTGAGTAGTAAGTGCAAAATAAAATATGGATCAGGGGAAAGGCTTTTGAATCTTACCAGTGATGTAGAAATTAAATAGTGATATGAAACACTGCGAAATATTTTTTTTTACATTATTTACAATTTGATTAAGCTTAAGAGCCTTTACATGTTTCGATATATCGTACAAACTTCAAAGTTCAACTTTTTTTAATTTAAAAAGAAATACAGAGATTTAGAGAATTAGTAGGCAAAATTTTTAATATGAGCTTATTCAACTTAATTTATGCTAAGTATTTAAACTTCTATCAATTTAATCGAAGTATTTAAATTAATATTTTTTTATTTATTGGAATAAACTAGATCTCTCTCTGTTATTGCATACAAATTGTTTGGTTAAATATGAGATGCCAAAATTATGTTATAACTTTTACCTACCACATTTAAAGCAATAAAGAACTATTGTATTCTTTTCTATTCTAAAGTCCACTAAGGAAAGTTACAAGTGGGTAAATTCAATTTTGGCCTTATCTTCACTTACCTTAAGGTTATATAAGGAGCAAAGCGCATCTTCTACTTTAATTAATTAATTAACAAAGCTATACAATAAGTTAAAAATAACTGAACAGTACCAATCGAGATCCTCTTAAATAAATTGGCCAATTTAAAATTAACAAACCTGTAAGTTGTTTGAAAAAATTTAATCCATTAAATTGGAAAGTCCTTTTCCCACCAAGAACTTTCCATTCGCCCTCAAAAATAAATTAAAAAGTTCTTTAATTGGTTTGCTGAACAAACGCGGGAGGTGAATACCTACTGTAAGAATGTTTCACAATGAAATCCAAAACGAAGTTAATGCCATAATCAGGTTATGTGTAGGTTTGAGGTAGATTTTTGGAATGTCACTTGCCTAAGCCAGCTTACTGCGACTCGAATCGACTTCAAAGAACTTCGTTTTGTAATTTTGTAAGGAAGGAAGTTAGTAATTTAGTAAGTAAGTGTTAAGTAATGAATAAATTGTCCTTGTTAAGATCAGGTGTTATGGAGGAGCGAGAGTTCCTGGAACAAGTATCTAATAGATACTTAAGAGGAGGTTATTTGAGACAATAAAAACTTTTATTTATTATTTATTTATTAAAGTGATGGCATTGAAAGGAAGAGTTAAAGATAGATTATTTTTTTTAGAAATGTGTCTGAAACTCTGAATGTGAATGAAAAATAATCTTCTTTAGATCGTGATTCAAGAATAACTTAGCAATAATACACATTATAAAACACAAATGTTGAAAAAATTTCCACGAGCAGGATTTGAACCTGCACCCTTCTGACATTCCGGGTCAGGTGCTCTTCCAATTGAGCTATCGTGGTTCTAACCAACCCGCCGAAATTATTCAACACTTTTTACTTTGAAAGCCAAAGGCTTATAATATATATACTTATAATTTGTTCGCAACAAAATTTGCGTAAAAAAATATTTGAACATTTATAATATTACACATGTCAAAAAAGTATAGTTGTATTTTTTATTTTTTTTTAACTTGTTATTTATTATTTCTCTAAATAACTCTTTATTTATTTATTTAGATTAGTGTAAATAGTTAAAGATAAAGTGCCTTACAAATAAACAAAGAATAAGCTGCGTATAGTTATTTCGTGTTTTGTATCTTTTTATTTGCTCTAAGTAATTTGTAATGACGTTTACATGACGGGAACAAAACACGGAATAACTATTCCGAGCTTATTATTTGTTTATTGTAAAGTACTTATAGTTGAGTTTATTAATCAAAAACCATTACATAGTAATAACACAACTTAGACTAATTGACAATTAATTTTACATTCTATATCTGTTGCCGAGCTAGGATAAAAACCTGTAGTACGGCAAGCAGTTTCAGTTAGTAAAACAAACTATTTTATATAAACATTATATATATATATGTACGCGCACCTATCATAAGCTCGGAAGGTATATAAGTATATAACATTAGAATAATTACTTACGATATTATTTGTTGTATTTGGCACAGTTGCGTGCGCCAAGATCAAAGATGTACTGATAGAATATCGGATACTCAGAGACAACAGAAAACATTGAAAAAGCGGCCAAGTGCGAGTCGGACTCACCCATGAGGGGTTCCGTAGCAGTAAGTAACATAATGAGATGGGGAATTTCTCACACCCCGAAGAACACGATATCCGTCGTCATGTTGTACTAAATTATCTATATGACGTATTAAAAAAACTACTTACTAGATCTCGTTCAAACCAATTTTCGGTGGTAGTTTGTATGGTAATGTACATCATATATTTGTTTTAGTTTTATAATTCTCTTATTTTAGAAGTTACAGGGGGTGGACACACATTTTACCACTTTGGAAGTGTCTTTCGCGCAAACTTTTCACAACGAGTGAGTCAGTAATTCAGTGAATGTAATTAGAATTGTATTACAGTATGCGATAGTAGTTATCTATATATTAATACGTGAAGCAAAAACTCCTTTTGTACTCCATTTTTACGAAAATTGCGCGTACGGAGGAGTATGAAATTTCGCACACTTATTGTTTATATAGAGAGGGTTGCAAAATGTTAATTTTTTTTCTTTTTAATTATGCATAAAAAATACATTTTTGGCTTTTTTTGGTTGGCGCACCCTTAAAGCCTGAATCGTAGCAATGTCTTGACTTCAATGATGGAGTTGTTTCCAAACAGTTTTATCAATAGGCTGTTACTTTACTTTTTATAATATTTGAATCCAATAGCGTTTGCTATAAATAGCATTCAATTAATCGCAGGGCCTTAACCAGGATCGTGGATAGATTATGAGCCATTTAAAATTAAATCTAGCGACATTACATCTGTTCGTAAAATAAACAACGGCCTACAATGATGTTATAATATTATATAAGCATAATATTATAACATCATTGTAACATATTGATGAATATTGCACTACGATTTTTGTAAACTTTGCATGTCTACATGGCAGAATTTGTAAACTAGTAACATTACAACCAACTAATTATAATATCAATCAACCATATTTTTAGCGTATAAATATTCAGGTTTAAAAATAGCACGTACTTATAATGCCAATGTTAGCTATATTATAAATGTGAAAATGGGACGTCATGCTTCCCGGCGGAACCACTTTCGATTTAACTTTTATAAGTTACTCAAAAAAATCTATGAAATGTCTATAAAATTCTAGTCCTATTTAAAAAAAAATCTATGTCTCCGGTTTCGTCGTATTTTGTTATTGAAAGTGGTTGCGCTGCGGAGTATCCTTTCAGCGAAACCACCACTATATATCTATAACTATGCATAGTATAATCAAATACATGGTATCAAATAATTCTATAATAATTCTATATTGAATTAAGACCTCCAGATCCCCACTAGAATTCAAATATACGGACAAAGCTGTGCCTCAAATTTTCTCTTTGAAATAGTTTCTAAACGCCTAGAGTAAAGTTCTTAGCAACATTAACATTAATATCTTTCAGAGGTAAAATTTATTATTAATAATATAGTTATCTTACATTTTCCTGTAACGAATAAATATGTTTATGTTACACAATTAAATTTACATCTTACCTACTTGAGGAACCTTTGATTAAAGTTCCTAACTACCCACATCATAGCGAAATAATTTTTAGTTGTGAATTGAACATTTAAACATTAACATCTTACGAGTGTATGTTTAAAATGAAGCGTGGAAAGAGACTATCAGTGAGTTTAGAAGAACAAAAGAGTGTTTTCCTAAAATATCAACAACGTTTCAAAGGTCCTGAATTGCCTCGTTCATGCAGTGTTGTGTACAAAGAAATAAGTAGATTATTATGTGCTTGTATGACTCCCAATGCGCTATATATATTTTTTTATATTTTTTTACATTTTTTTTTTTTTTTTTATTAATATTTTGTTTATTTGTAAGGTACTAACTATTTCGAAGAGAAAATTTGAGACACAGCTTTGTCCGTATATTCAAATTCTAGTGAGGATTTGGGGGTTCTAATTCAATATAGAATTGTTATAGAATTATTTGATACCATATATTTGATTATACTATGCATAGTAATAGATATATCGTGGTTGTTTCGCTGGAAGGATACTCCGCAGCGCAACCACTTTCAATAACAAAATACGGCGAATCCGGAGACATAGATTTTTTTTAAATAGGACTAGAATTTTATAGACATTTCATAGATTTTTTTGAGTATCTTAAACTAGTTAAATCGAAAGTGGTTCCGCCGGGAAGCATGACACAAAATGGGTGGGTCAGTTCATCTTTTTTGTCAAACAGAAACAATGTAGTAGTTAAAGGACCGAATATATTGTAGGCTACTTTTTATGTCGGTCAAATAACAACGTTCAATCAGGGTAGGTAACTATGGCGACAAACCGACTTTCAAGGGGGCGTAGCCGCAAGCGGATCTTAGTTTGTTTTATGTTTCTAACTATACCAAAGCGTTACGCTTTATCAATATAATCAAAATTGTCTCCTCTACTAGCGCCTTTATAGATGTGGTGAGTGCGGTTTTCAAACACAATATACTTATGTTAAAGCTTTAAAAGGGTCATTTGAAACAAAGGGTATTTAAAATAAAACCAATATGTATGATTAAACAGTTTATACACGGATCAACTTGCGTTTATTTTGAATGATATTTTATTTTTGGACGTTTTGAGCCCTTTGTGTGGCCACAGGATCAAGAAGAAGAAATGTCAGGATAATCATCATCATCATCATCAGCTCATTTATGTCCCCACTGCTGGGGCACAAGCCTTCTCTATGGATAGATAGGGAGAACGGGCCATGAACCACCACGCGGGCCCAGTGCGGATTGGTGGTTGTTAACGACTGCTAATGCAGCCGGGACAAACGGCTTAACGTGCCTTCCGAAGCACGGAGGAACTCGAGATGATAAATTTTTGGTCACCCATCCGATGACCGGCCTTTGCGAAAGTTGCTTAACCTCAGCACTTGCAGACCGGGCGCGTTAACCACTGCGCCATCGAGCTCTCAGTCAGGAGTCAGGATAATATATAATGCAAAAAAGCAAATAGATCGCGTTTAAAGTGTTGAGGTAATTTTTTAAAAACTATACCTGATTGCTTATAAAAATTTACTATTGTGTTTGTTTACCAAGCTTTGCCGGTAGTAAATACATACATATTATTAGATGAATTGAGAACCTTCTCCGTTCCAAAGTCGATCAAGGAACTAATGAGCTGCATAAAAACAAAAGTATAGAATAATAAGCTATGTTTTTATTTTTTACTATTTATTATTTTCGCCAACTAGGAAAGCCTATATACTACATACCTAGTAGATTACGAGTATACTACACTGTACCATATTATGTATATACAATACTCTACTAAGTGTTTATCTATCTGTCTATCTAGGTATATTAGTATTGTTATTATATCGTATCAAGTATTGCTACTATATTATATACATATACTACTACCTACTACTATACTATAATATATAATGTATTATACTATTCAACATAGTACCTACTACG
This sequence comes from Eudonia mercurella, assembly GCA_963082485.1. Taxonomy (NCBI): domain Eukaryota; kingdom Metazoa; phylum Arthropoda; class Insecta; order Lepidoptera; family Crambidae; genus Eudonia; species Eudonia mercurella. The sequence continues at coordinate 9,469,551 of OY720039.1, read as the reverse complement.
AACGTACCTATCATCCGCAAATTAAATTGAGTGTCATGGAAAATTGACAATCATGCCTCACGGTATAAAAGCGCCTTAAGAACCTTCGCAAATTGTTTTCAGTGATGTAGTATAATAACGACCTAGTTTACTATAAAATGGGGCGAGCGTCGTATAAGCAGTTATTATACAATAAGCGGCCGCTTGATAGCCGTGTGAACACGCCGCCTTAGGCTTGCATTCAGGGATTAACGTTTCATGCCCGATATCGTGTTTATACGTGAACAGTGTTGCAAAATGCTACGTATGGCGAGATAAAATGTTATCGATTATTATGTATTTACACCTGCTATACATTTTTTGCTTGGACGGGATCGTTTAGTCATTTCTACATTTTATAAGTGTTAAATTATTTTTTAATAACACCTTTTTGGATTTGTTTATTTCAAAACTACGTGACTTATACCCACAGCACGATTTATTTAATAGTTTTATTAGGCTCTTTTATGTGATTAGGGCGAATAACCATGAAAAGCGTATAAATCTACTAAGCTCGCGATGTTTAATGTGTTACGGAAATGAGTTTCTTTCTCGTAGTTCGGCCTACAAGCGTTCGTCATGACTATATAACCTTTGTTTCCGGCCACAAAAAAATTGGAATCATTACTGAAACGCATAGATTTGGGACTTTACAACACACAGATAGACTGTGGGCTATCGATGCTTGTAATCAAACTTCACTTATCTTTCATTAACCATTGACGCATCGGGCGACTGAAACAGACCGCGTGCCATGCATCCTACCAACGCTTTCATAGTAAAAACGTTTGTTACGTTACAATCGTTGCGAAATACCGTGACTTTCTGTCAATAATGCGTCCTGCGGCATAAGCGTGCAGGGTCTCGCCGTCGATCCGGGTACCACCATAAATACCTGTACGCTACAAAGCGCTGCTGCTACCTGTAAAGCACAAATGGCACTGTATGCACAACACACCTGTAACGCTGAGTAAGGACATGATGGGCCGTCCGTGGCCCGGCTGGCCCGTCGACCGGGGCGGTCGGCGGGGCCGGCGCCTCACCGGCCGCACCGGGCGCGGCGCGCCATAACTCGTTCGCGCCCGCCGACCGACTGCCGCTCGGCAGCGACTCTACGCCACTCGCCGATACTCGCCGGTTAGCCGCCATTCGACGACCCCTGTCGACATTTTCCGAGCGGCACCGAGTTTTCGCGACGCGCGCGCGCACGCGTACTCGCTACACCCTCTGACATCACCGGCACCCGGATTATTTTCGCCCGGCGAGGTAAATACCCTCACATCGATCGGGCCCGGTTAAACTTGATGCAATTATTGCGCTGCCCTACTCTTTATTGATGCAGTTTTTTTATGAGAGGCTCGTCTTGCGGGACGTTGCACCCTGTCTTACGTAGCAAGACGTTGTCCCGGACAATCTTCCCCTGGTTCCTGGGTGCCCAGGACTCAAACAACTCACTAAACTTCGTATATTTATTGAGAAAACACACCAACTCGCTACTACATCGTCTTTTTTTTTCTATATATACATACTGTCTTAATTCCATCATAGACAGCAATAAGACACATCGGTACAAAAAGGCTGAACATATTGTTCTGTTATGAACATATTGGGGGCCTAACTAAAAGTAAAAAAAAATAACAAATGTATTGACGCACAATGGCCTAAATTAAACAAGTATGTTGTAACAACAAAAATACAACTTTCAATCATAATCAATTGGCAGGAGACAAACTTTCACTATACTTGTCTTAACAATGAAACCCTTTACGGTCTTGACATGCAAGGCTCTGACTTTGCCATCCTTACCTGGTTGAACATCTACAATTCGACCCACCGGCCAACACAAAGGAGACACATTATCCTCTTTTAATAAAACTAAAGAACCTATCTTAACATTAGGAGATTCATTTCTCCACTTAGGTCTACTCTGCAGCATAACTAAATACTGCTTGTGCCATTGCTGCCAAAAATGTTGCTGCAATTGAACACATTGTTTCCAAAAACTTAATCGTCCAATATTAACATTTGTAAGATCCGTTTCCGGATAAGAAGATAACGACTCACCGGTAAGGAAGTGCCCAGGAGTAAGGTAGGTCATATCATCAGGATTTCTAGACATTGGAGTTAATGGCCTAGAATTCAAAATGCTTTCAATTTGTACCAATACTGTGTACAACTCCTCATAGGTGAGCACTACATTACCAATAACACGTTTCATATGATATTTTACACTCTTAATACCAGCTTCCCATAAACCACCAAAAACTGGGGAATAAGAAGGAATAAAATGGAAAGCTATTCTTTCTGAAGAGGTATAATTTAACACAGAGGTTTGGTGATTCATGGAATTCTGTAAATCATACAGTTCCTTAAGAACATTTTCAGCACCCTTATAATAAGCCGCGTTGTCACAATATATTTTAGTAGGTTTATTCCTACGAGATATGAACCTTTTTAAACACCCCAGAAACGTGTTAGTTGTCATGTCAGATGCTAATTCAACATGAACGGCTTTAGTTACAAAGCAAACGAAAATTACAACGTAAGCTTTAGTTATTACAGGGTTCCTAATACGAGTTTGCTTTACGTAGAAAGGGCCGGCATAATCTGTGCCAACTATTTGAAACGGCCGAGACATATTAACCCGATCAAGAGGCAAAGACCCCATCAATTGAGTTGCATTTTTTGCCTTCAAAATAAAACATTTGATACATTTATGCAAAACAGCTTTTATTTCTCTATTTGCATTCATAATCCAATATTGCTGATTTAAACTGCTTAGAAGCAAAGTTTTACTAGCATGTTGCAACCTAAGATGTTCTTTGTGAATGATAATTCTTGTAATATGAGAACCCTTGGGCAAAATAATAGGATGCTTTTGGGAAAATGGCATGTCTGCATTTTGCAACCTGCCACCGACACGCAGCAAACCATGAGAATCCAAAAAAGGATTTAATTTACTTAAACTTGATTTTAAAGGCAAACTGCAATTTAATTTTTTGATGTCATCTTCAAAACAAACTCTTTGGTCACACTTTATTATAAGCCGCAAAGCAGAATTCAATTCATAAGGAAACAGATGTCCCTGCCTTTTTTCAGAATAATTATTTTTACAGTTGAAAACGAATCTAAGGATATAAGACACAATTCTAGTTAATTTACCAATATTAGAAAATTTTGACATGAAAGCATGAAACGAATTCGTTTCCACACATGTGGTGCAGATCTTTGACATGGGCTTCAGTTCTGGCAAACCATCCTTCAATATATCACAATTTATTGTTCCATGACAATAATCTTTATCTAATAAGTACGGAGGCCCATACCACCATAAACTGCATTTTTCTAAAGCCTTGGGTTCGATGCCCCGGGAAAGTAAATCAGCGGGATTAACATTAGTGTTTACATAACGCCATTCAAAATTTAAAGCCAGCTTATTAATTCTATCAACCCGATTACCAACATACATGTTAAGCTTAACAGGTAATATTTTTAACCAAGCCAACACAATCATTGAATCAGTATAGAGGTAAGTCTTTACCGTGTATTTTAAAGACAAGGCAGTGTGAACCTTCCGAGCCAGAATCGCCAGTAATAAGGCGCCATTTAACTCTAACTTCGGAATGCTTAAGCTTTTATTCTTGGGATTGATGCGAGATTTTGAACATAAAAGATTCACCAAAACTTCGTTATTAACATCTATCACTCTCAAGTACAAACAGCAGCCGTGGGCTAAATTTGAAGCATCGCAAAAACCTACAAGCTCCATGCTTCGCACCTGCTGAGTATTAATATTTCTGATTATAGATAAACAAGACATTTGTACTAAACTATTAGCAAATTCAATCCATTTTTTATTAAGTTCATCAGGCAAATAATCATCCCATTTCATATTTTCTAAATACCACACCTGTTGCATCAAGATTTTAGCCTGAACCAGAACAGGACCACAAAGACCCAAAGGGTCAAAAAACTTGCTGATAAAACTAAGCATTTGACGTTTAGTATACCTTAGCTGAACTTCCTTTACAGGACACTTCATATTTAATACATCAGCATTGACGTCATAAGTCAAACCGAGGGTTTTGACATATTCATTATTTTTATCAAAACTTCTACTATCTATTTGATGCAACTCCGATGGAACATCTTGTAAAATATCCTTGTGATTAGAGCACCATTTATGAAGAGACAAACTGGCCAGCTTCATAAGCTCAATCAACTGCTTTTTCATTTTAATAAGCTCATCAAGGTCATTCGTTCCGCATTGTATGTCATCAACATAACTTGTGTTCAAAAGCACAAAAGACGCTAAAGGATATTGATCCTTATACCTCTGAGCAAGCTCCACTAAACATCTAGTGGCTAAAAATGCCGAACTCTTTAAACCATAAGTTACAGTCTGTAACTGAACGCATTTCACCGATTGGTCCAGAGAATCACGCCACAGAATATTTTGTAAACAGCGATACTTTTCCTCAATGAGGATTTGCCGATACATAGCTTTAATATCACACAAAAGCACATATTTAAAGGTTCTGAATAAAATCAGAATGTCGAAAAGGTCCCGTTGAACAACCGGGCCATTCAAAAGTATGTCATTTAAAGACATATTATTTTTTGTAGAGGCACCACCATCAAAAACGGCCCGAACAGGAGTCGTTTTACTATTGGGATTGATTACTGGATGATGGGGTAAAAACATTACTTTTCCAGAATTTAAGTCATACTTTGAGATGTCAAAATATTTTGCGTGTTCTTGCTCAATGTAATCATGTATAAATTTCTTATATTTATTATACAATTCTACGTCCCTTAGGAACCTTTTTTCTAAATTAAAAAATCGTTGCAAAGCACTGTCAAAGGAATTACCTAAATTCAAATTTTCAAGATCAACTTTTACAGGCAAGGCGACTGTAAACTTATCATTTTCCAGTTTGACAGATTCTTGAAAAATCTGTTCCGCTAACTGGTGCTCTGTACCAACCTCTTTTAAGACATCAGGAACTTTTTCACACTCCCAAAACTTGGACATAGTTTCGTCGATATTCAAAGAATCGTAGTGTGACAGTAAAGTAGACTTTACTGCCTTTTTTAAAGGGTTACCTTGAGCCGTAACACAAACGTTACATGATGAAATCTTGCCAGCAGAAACTGGCAGCGTCCCGGCCACAACATAACCAAATTTGGTATTCACCAAGAAAGGACCTGAAGGCGTCAGCGGAAACGATTCACGTTGGAGGACCTGAAAGAATATGTCACATCCGAGTAACAGAGAAATTTCATCAGTTTCATTGAAAAGCTCATCCGCCAATTTGACATGAGAAGGAATATTAAATTGAGAGATATCAAATGTCTGCTGTGGAAGTGGGCAGGTGATATTTTTGGTCACACAGCAAGAAACATTGACTTTGAAGTCACTCACACCGGAATAGACAACAACCTCTGCCCTTTTAGAGACATTATTTGTGCCATCACAAACTCCCGTAACTAACACATCTGTTTTATAAACATAACTATTTACATGCTTTAACAAGTGTTCTGATATGAAGGAAATTTGACTAGCAGAATCTAAAAGAGCCCTGGCTTGTGTAACAGTACCATCACTGTTCACTAATCTTACCATGGCTGTCGGCAATAAAATGCTTTGGGACTGTGCTTTTACAGTTGTATTGGCAGTCACATGAGATGATTTGGCAGGCAACTCACTAACATCTAAATTGAAGTCCTTTTTTATATTCTGAATGGGAACTTTATTGGGCTTATCATTTGTCACATTATATTTAGCAGACAAATGCAATAAAGTATTGTGCGACTGATGACAGGTCGCACATTTCAGCTTCAACATGCACCGTCCTCTGTGACTATTTAGGCACAACTTACACAATTGATGTTTATCAACAAACACAAATCGCTCCTTAGGAGGAAGCATTTTAAATTGCATACATTCATAAATCCTATGACTGTCCTGGCAGTACTTACATGATACCCCAGAAGCAACTGCGGCATTAACCGAAGGCCTCATTGGCTTTTGAGGCTTCTCCTCAGCTGTGGCTTCCATAGCTATGGCACGCTTCTCCAAGAAGGTAAGAAATTCACTTAAAGTTGGTACTTGCTTCATTTCGCGTTCTAGATGAAATCCGCGAATAGTGTATGAATCTACCTTTTTGGACAGGACATTAACTAAGATTGTGCCCCAATGTTCTACCTTTTCATTTAAATTTTTTAGTGCAACAAGGTGCACATTCACTGTGGACACAATATTGCGCAATGCAGGTGCTGTACATTTTGTACAATTTGGCAAGTCTAATATACTATTAACATGAAAATTTACAATTTGTGGTATATTATTATACCGGTCATCCAGCAACTTTAACGCTGCGTCGTAGGACTCATCCGTCAACAATAAATTTTTTATGAGGTCTAATGCCTCACCTGCAAGGAATGTGCGCAGATAATATAGTTTTTCACACCGACTTAAATTACTATCTGCATGGATCACAGATTTAAACATATTTACAAAAGGATAATAATCCATGATGGATGAACCATCAAATGTTCGAATATGAACAGTAGGTAGTTTTTTAAACTTTCCTACCTGGGATCCTGAGTTGGCTTGTTGCACACTGCCTTGTAAACGAGTGTTTATCAGCTCAAGGCAGTTGTCTCTTTTGTCTTCCACAACCTCATACTGTTCGGCATCGCTTGGGTCAAGGAATAATATCTCTCTATTATATTTTTCATAATCCTCAAAAGCTTTGATTAGCCGAAACTTTTTCTCACTAAGCGCTTGTATCGACGCGGAATCAAAATCGGCGGCTAAGCAAAACTTTTGAATTCGGCTTATAGACCCTTTAACGTAACCCCGAGAGGCTATTAATTCTGGCAATTGAGACATTTTTACACGTGAAATCCTATCCACAAATTTAAAATGACAACTATCCACTTTGTAATACAACAACCACAACTAGTAACTATATAAATATACACAAAACTAAAACTTAAAATAATATTATCTCGAAATTAAAGATATTTGACGTGTGACAGTTTCGCAGCGACGGCGACGTTCTTCGGGAACACGCTCAACTGCAGAACGCGTTTAATACTGCACCGACGAAGAAACCGCTGCACCAACGGCCTTCGCCTCTCACGAAAAACACCACTACTTTATTCTTGCGTGCATACATCCGAACGCACAAACTGTAGTTATGAAATTTTTGTCATGTTCGAAACTTTGATGCCAAACCAAACGTCAAAAATTTAATTTTGATATTGAAATATTTACGTGTATATTTTATAATATTATAACTGAATTTTAAACCTTCCTTCTTATCAATTCAACTCTCTCCAACTTGTATCAACTCTCTTCTACAAAATCTTGTTATGAAAATTTTCACATGAAAATTTTTCTTTTATTTTAACTGTCACTTCAATCTTGACCACATTTCAATTAATATTTATTATATTCTTGCATATTTTATACTCGAAGGACCATTTTTTATGTCCCGGACAATCTTCCCCTGGTTCCTGGGTGCCCAGGACTCAAACAACTCACTAAACTTCGTATATTTATTGAGAAAACACACCAACTCGCTACTACATCGTCTTTTTTTTTCTATATATACATACTGTCTTAATTCCATCATAGACAGCAATAAGACACATCGGTACAAAAAGGCTGAACATATTGTTCTGTTATGAACAGACGTAGTACGTATCCTTGAGAATTAATTAGGAGTCAAGATCAAGGCTAATTTGCTAAGGCATTGATGATACCTGCGACGTATTTTTAACAGCTTTGTTTTTAATTTTCAATTTTATTAATTGAACTGTAATAGAAATTAAACTTACATACCATGTAAAGAAACATTGGCATAACTAGCAGCAGTACGTCCTTGCCAAAAATACTTGAAGTTTTTCCGCGTTACGGTTAGACAAAAGGTTCTATATACTTGTCCACACCCCATTTCCCACCACTGTCGACCGACAGCCCTTTCAAACCACCCCCAACTTTTGGAGCAAAAGAAAGCTATTTCTATGCTAGTTTACATAACTTGCAGGTATTTAATTTGTTGTTATAAAAGTTTTAAATCAAATATCGAATTACGTATAAACAGATGTTTTTATCAATAAACAAAATGAAAAATCTATTATAAGCAAATCAACAGAAATGAAATGATTTAAATTTTGAAATAAAACGAAATACTTATTTGAAATTTTTGAACTACTTACTAAAACAACGTTTACAATGATCAAATGCCAGACTGAATGTAATCTAAATAGATTCTTAACTGATCTTTAATATTTGTAAAAATATTATGATCGGATGTTAGTGACGGTAGTTGTTAACATTGAATGGGCGCCTTTGGCTTTCAAAGTAAAAAGTGTTGAATAATTTCGGCGGGCTGGTTAGAACCACGATAGCTCAATTGGAGGAGCACCTGACCCGGTATGTCAGAAGGGTGCAGGTTCAAATCCTGCTCGTGGAAGTTTTTTCAACATTGTGTTTTTGTAATTTAAAATTTGCGTTAAAAATTATTTAAACAATTAATCTAAATAGATTGAATATACGAGTAGATCAGGGCAAGGAGGAAGAATGTAGGCTTTTGCCCAGAATTATACTAAATACAACTATTTAGTCTGATATGTTATATTTCTGCCGCCAACCAGCATTGTTATGCAATGCTTTGTTTTGGTAAGGAAGGGTACGAGATCCAGTAAAAACACAGAACATAGATAAGGGAGAACGAATTACATTGGACCATCTTCAAGTGAAGACTTACAGATGGCCCAATCTCATTAGCAACAATTTGAAAAAAGACAAAGTGTTGAAAAAAAACTGCCAACTATGCTATCGTGTGTAGTTGGCAGTGAACGTGACCTGGCATGTCGTGGGGTGCGGGTTCGAATGCCGCTCGTGGAGTTTATTCAACACTGTCTTTTTTCAAATTGTAATTTGTTCGCAACAATATTTGCGTAAAATTATATGTAAATAACTTAGAGCATTAAACCAAATGGAGACGCCATGCGCACTAATTTCTATGAAAAAAAGTCTGTCATTTTCTGCGGGGCACGAGGTAATGCACACAAATACAGTTTCACACTGATGCATTTTTCAAAGACGTTGCTACGCACGCAAGCGACAAAATTATTAAACACTAGCATAAACTAGACGCACACTAATAAATTCACACACAGGGATAACCTGTCCGTGCACGAGTCTGACGGCAACTTTATGTAAACGTCGATAGTGCTTGACACTATCGATTTAATTTGCCGATACCAATAATAATGACATAGCCCGAAAAGTTGCTAAGCTCAGGTGCCCCACATCGCTCGCAGGACTGATGGCCGCTGGGGCGGAACAGTCCTCGAGTGGTGACCGCGTACCGGAAAGCGCAGTGTCAGCAGGCCTCCAACAAGGTATACCGACGATCTGGTAAAGGTCGCGGGAAGCCGCTGGATGCGGGCTGCACAAAACCGGTCGTATTGGAGATCCTTGGGGGAGGCCTTTGTCCAGCAGTGGACGCCTATTGGCTGAGATGATGATGATGATGATGAATATAAATGTGATTTTTTTTGTTTAAATCAGGCTCTTCAGTATGGTTAATTAAGGTAGACACTTTGCTTTTCTTTATTGTTAAAATCGACAGTTATTAATTAGGATAAGTCAAAATCTGCAAAATATACCTACATAATTTTATTCCATTCCAAGGAGAATTGTTGTTTTTAAGAAAAGCTGCAATCTTATTCTTTCATTATGGAAAAATAGTTTGCTACCTATCTAACCGACTCTCAATCAAGAGGAACCGAAAAATTTAACAACATGTATAGTAGTTTCATGGTTCCATAAAGCAGATCAATTCTTTTTTGTAGGTAACGACGTAGGGTCTTAATTTTTCAGATTTCCAAATGCAATTATTCGAGAGATTTTTTTTATTTCTATATAAGTTTCCAAATAAGGCTGAATTTAAAAGCAAGAGACTTAAATTAAAACAAACATATCAATATACAGGTATGTACCGAACTCCAGAATGATATCATACAAACAAACAGCGAAATATACCTAATGCTGTCAAGGTTTAAACTGCTTTCTGAGGTTAAATCTTTGAATGATGCAAAGTTCTTTAATGCATCAAAGCTACTCTAAGTGTTCATATAGTTAAAAAAAAAAATTGGAATAAAAAACGTAATCTTATAGTTTTAAGTAAATTCTATGGTGTAGATGTTGTTATTTCTGTCAGAAATTAACTATTATTTTGATGCTTATAATGTTGTATTAATTTAATAGGTTTTTTTTTTTGTCATCAGTTAAGCGGATCTTTAATTCACAAAGGAGACATAAATCAATAACTTCTTTTGATGCATACAATAGGCCACCACGACTTTTTTAGTATGTTAAACTTTTGTCATTTGGCTCCCCACATAAACTCTTTATGCATGTACTGCGTTTAATTTTTTAGTAGAAAATACTACGAAGCCCGTTTTATATTCCACTACCTTTTCTCCAAATGGAAATAAGTATGTTTCGATCTCTAATAATTTGTTTTTTTTTTAAATTTATTTATCTATATTATTATTTTCCTATAATAGCCAGAATAAACATTATGATGAAGTCGATATCAATATTTTGTTTTTGTACTGTCAGCTCTAACTTTGTTGCAGTGTGGCCAATGTAATTAAATTAAAATTTCCTATTTTCGGGATAAGTGACGGGACGTAAATATAATATATTAATGAAGTAGACCGATCATAAACATACAGTTTCATAGTATTGAGAATTTTTAATGCAATTAAGTTGAAAAAAAATATGTAAAAACAAAATAAGTTACAATTTACAAGTAGTGATCTATCATTAATTAAATAAGCATTTATAGTAAAAATACAGTTTTAACTTTATAGAACGTGAAATATAAATTGTAATTCAATGTTGGCTCATTCAACTTTAAGAGTTACGCAAAGTTGCTTGACGTTGACGTTTTAGTGGCAACACTTTTTGATTAACAATATTTTTTCAGTTTTTTGCAAATTTTGTGCATTATTCAATAATATTAAGACAAAATAATAGTTACAGATGAAAAGTAACGTTATCCTTTTGTACAATCGACGTTTCTGATCGCTTTTTACGTGAAAACACGCTGCAATTTGGCATTTTTTGCTCAGGTCTTATCGCGTGCACCGTGATTTGCAAATGACGCTGGAACACGCTGGAACTAGTTTTATATAACGAGTATGATCGGCGGTCATACTCTTTTGGCAGAGGGGAACGCCTGACAGTGGCGTCTCCAGTTGGTTTAATGCTCTAAGGTAAATAATCATTAGCTACATTTTCAAATTGATTTACTTTCAGTCTTGCCAACAGGCAAACAAAAAGACAATCATCTCGCCATTTAAACCCGGCCTAAGTCAACTATTTTAAAATGTTCAAATAATTTTTAACGCAAATTAAAATTTAAAAAAACAAGCAATCCGCGATGTTCTTCTTTTTTTTCATCCTTTTTCTTCTACTATGTTTGATTGCAGGCCACGGCGACTGCCAGAAAGCATGTCCGAGCAAGGAGTCTTGGTTGCTACAGTACCTACATATTTTAGTTCATTTTTTTATAGGGTAGCACAGCCGGAGAAATCTCCGTGAGGGTCAATTCCGTTCTCTCCCGTGTCCAGAAGTGGGGAGAGTCGAACAAGCTGAACTTTGCGCCACAAAAGACCAAGGCGATGGTCATAACCAAAAAAGCTGAAGTTCGACACGCCCCGTCTAGAGATGGGAAGAAAAGGAGGCAAACGAGCAGGTGGGTCACCTGACGGAAAGTAATCGCCGCCGCCCATGGACACGCAAAACCAAAGTAATCGCAGATGCGTTGCCGGCCTTGAGGAAGGAGTTGGCATCTTGAGGAGGAAGAGGAGTTGTGAGGGGGGAGGTGTGAGAGACGGGCCTCCGGTACTTTCACTCACCAGACGAAACATAACAGCAACGAGTGCCATTGTTTCACGCCGATATTCTGTGAGAGGGCGGTATTACGCCGGGCGAGCCGGCCCATTTCGTGCTGCAACGCAGCGTGGCTCTACTACTCAGACAGTGTCACTCATTTAGCACCACCCAGGGGTCACGTGTAGGGTCTCAAGGGTAAACCTACGGACTCGAGTAACTTTAACCCCCGTATAATAATACATAACAACTAAAGTATCGCAAGTGTCCATGAGCTGCGGGGTTAGTCCATCTAGTTATACAATATAACAAAATGGACGAAAAAAAACTTATTTTTATACTGCTCAACATAACTTATTGGATTCGAAAAAAATAATAGAGGTTTGTCCATGTTATACCTAATTTATTATGTTTTGTTTTCTGTTACCTATTTTAATTTTTATATAAAAAAAATAAAAAAAAATAAAATTAAAATTAAAATAATTAAATTTAAAAAATAATTCTAAAATAATAATATATTAATATATTTTTTTTAATATAATTTTTTTTATTTGGTATTTGTTTAACTAATTATGTTCAAACATTCTTATGTTCTTAATTAAAAAAAAAAATGGGTAACAGAAAACAAAACATAATAAATTAGGTATTACTACATGGACAAACCCCTATTATTTTTTCGAATCCAATAAGTTATATTGAGCAGTAGGTATAACAAATAAGAATTTTTTTCGTCCATCCTGACTAACCCGAGCTGCGGTGACCGTTTTCAATCAGGCGGGCCGTACTTTGTTGACTCCGTAACGTAAAAAACAAACAACAAAGTCAATGCTACTAATTAACTTATAAATGTTGTTATTAATGTAGGTTGCATAGGTCCTAAAATCTTCCATTTGTTACACGTAAACCGTTCGCATTCATTACCCACCTAATTAAGGGAGGCAAAGGCGAGATATGCAGTGACGTAAAATACCTAATAACTACGCATGTAGGTCTCAGATTTGCAGATATTGAGCAAGCGTGTCTCATAAGCCTTCCCGGCGCTCTAGCACGTGCCCCAGATGTCAGATGAACTCATCTCCTTTAGCATTTCATATGCGATTTCTCGGTGATATTCCGTACGAAATAAATACAACATTCTATGTACCTTTCGGCAGCCGAATTCAAAGCGCTGGGTCCTTTACTTGAAGCTCCTGGGTTCAGTTCCCAGGTTGGGCAAAATGTCGTAAATACATATTTCCTCCTTCCTACAACATGGTCCTTTAAATGAGTTGTGAAGAAGCAACTTGGTGCTTGCTTGAGGAACTCAATGGCGCAATGGTTAACGCTCCTGGTCTGCGAGTGCTCAGGTTAAGCAACTTTCGCAAGGGCCGGTCATCGGATGGGTGACCAAAAAATTTATCATCTCGAGCTCCTTCGTGCTTCGGAAGGCACGTTAAGCCGTTGGTCCCGGCTGCATTAGCAGTCGTTAACAACCACCAACCCGCACTGGGCCCGCGTGGTGGTTTATGGCCCGTTCTCCCTATCCATCCATAGGGAAGGCTCGTGCCCCAGCAGTGGGGACATAAAATGAGCTGATGATGATAATGATGATGATGATGATGGTGAACTTGCTGCAGCGCTATTCTCTAAGCAAAACAGCGTCGAACTCGACGTTGAACGCGCTATAACTTGCGAACGAATTTCAACCCACTTCAAAATAGTATAAAGTCTACATTCGTTTGCAAGTTATAAGCGAGTTCAATGTCGAGGTCGTCGCTGTTTTGCTTAGAGAATAGCACTGCTGGTCGGCAAGCTGAGGACGGCTAGTGAGGCACAATCTGGACTCTGCTTCTGCTTATAGCAGGCAGAGTAAAGTAATTGGTCAACCTTTCTATAAAAATATTTACCCGAAGCTCCTGGGTTGAACTTCCAGGTCGAGCAAAAAGTATTTCAGATTTTACGACGCATACCCCGGGTTTGTGGTCACCAACCAGCATTTGTCAAGCGTGTTAATTAAGCCTATAATAAAAAATAATAAATGCGTCCCACACTTACACCAATTATCTAGCCCCAAGAAAAGCTTCCTTAAGAAACTCGTCATATGGTTAACTAGACAACGGATAAACATACTTAATATACTTAAATACATACTTATTATACATAGGAAACACCCAGACCCGAAACAATTTAGAAAATCAGGTATTACTAAATTGATCCGACCGGGGATCGAACCCATATATATCCTATATAGCCTATATCCCATCAATTGTAGCGATGACTTAATTTTAATTATAAAGACCTTTGACCAGCAGTGGGACAATATATAGATGTATTACCGGAGCCGGACTGTAATAGTAAAACGATTTAGCATTCGGATTGTGATCTTAAAAGTTAAGTAAGTTTCGGTAAAGCCGGGTCACCGGGTGGGTGACTTAATTAACATATCTAGAGCTCAACCGTGCTCTGGAAGACACGTTAACAATCAGGACCAACGGGTCCCGGTTTTTAGTGGATTGTTAAAGCCCACTAACTTGCATTCGGCCATTGTGGTGAGTTATGACCTGATGTCCCTAACTCCCCATGTACCTATTTGATCATACGTGTGGGAATCATTAAGCTTAATGTCTCTGATGTATACCCGTTACCAAGAATCGATGACTTGCTGCATAATGCCCTTTGCGATCGGACAAGGTTTTTTTACAAATTGTATAATTTGTCTGTCCGATCGCAAAGGGGTACTTAGTCATACAAATAACAATAACAAAAAATAATAAACAAATGTTATTCATGAAAATAAAAGAGTTATCGTAATTTAAAACGCAAGTTTTTTTGTACTGAAATTGCTCAAAATACCCCTAAATCAAGCTAATATTATAAATGTGACCACACTTTCCATTAATGGCGGCGGCGGGGCCAAAGGTCCTACCTACCAAGTGCCGACAAAAATATTGCCATGTATTTGTCATTCAACAAAATTTTTATCGGGTTAAAAAATTTGACTTATTTTTTTAAAAATGATTACTTAATAGAACTGAATCTCGATACCTAATAACACCTTCCCTGACCGCGGACAGGGATTTTTTACATATTGTATAGTTGAAAATGTATTGAAGAAATTTTACAGTTTTGAATAGGATTTGATATGGAGACGTCTGTACAAATGGTGTGTTAGGTAGTCGCACAGGCGGGCGTGGACGTTACAATTAACATTTTACATCTCTACATATTTCTATTCAAACAAAATTACAAAATATTAAGAGTTGTAGCTTGAATGTTGCGTATTTTCTGTTCAATTAAAGTTTGAATTAGACAAAAAATAATTTACAAATTTTTCAGAAAAACTAGTTTATAAAATGTAGTCGCAGTTAAAGTTAAACATTTTGACATGGTACTGTAACTTTACCCTGTACGTTTTAAACATTTTAAAAGTTTAATTGAATAGGTTTACAGGCGTGACAATTTAAAAATATTTTGTAGTGACATTTTTACAATCTTGCAGCATTTATTAAACAGACTTTACATAACATTTATTAGATATCGTCCAGGAAGAGATATACCTCCCCGCGACCGCGACATGGTCAACCCGCGCCAACGTCTTACTTTAGAAGCGCCCTCGCGGTATCCGTTCCCGGTATACGATTCGACCATCCCGGAAAATCTGGTAAGGTATCTTGTAAAAGTAATCATAAGTAATAATCTTGTAAAAGTAAAGTAAAGTAAATAGCTTATAACTAGGGCTGCATCAGCTAAATTACGGACCCAGGACAAAAACTTCAAAAACCCAGGACATTTGGGTGAAATAAAGATTTTTACCCGGACTCCCTCAAAAAAAAAACACAATAAAATAAATGTATAGTTATCATATTTTTATTTATTTAAAGAAAAACAACTTATACTTAAACCTCGTGTAACTATTAAGAACTTTTCTTTTTTATCATTAATGAGATTATAAAATATTATAAATTATTACAAAACAAATTATAAATTGTCGAGTGCACAAGTATTTGCCACACAGAATTTTTAACTATGAAATGCTGCACTTCATTGCTAATCATTCCATTCTATCAAGTTAATCGGATTTCCCCTGACATAAAAAGTGATCCAGACACTTTTTAAAAACCCCACCCGGACGCTCCCCGGACGCCCTCCAATTTAGGACAAATCCGGGGGAAACCCGGACGGATGGCAGCCCTACCTATAACCGTCCCGTTGCTGGGCAAAGGCCTCCATACTACAATTGATGGGTAATGGCTTAATCACCGCGCTTGCCGAAAGCGGGTTGGTGATAACAAACTCAGGCTATGCATCGAAAACTCCAAAATACACTTACTACCCGACCTGAGGATCGCTTTGCCAGTCAGCCATCGAGGCGTTGTTATGTGTTGCCGATCGCTATAAAACCTTCAGGGTCTACGGTTTGAGGAACCATCAAGTTTTTTGCCATACCCGTAAACCCAGTTGCGCTGTAAAGGCCATAAACGGTCTGAAATTTCTTTTAATACGTCTCTAAACTTAGCTGGAATTTATTTTTGAATGGTGCAACTATCTAGTCGAATTCTTCTACAGAATTATGAATAATGTGCTTCTTTAAACTTACTTTTAATTCCCTTTTCGAAACTAAACCTAACAAACTCGAAGTATGGTCAGTACTTGGATGTGTAGTCCTCATTTGTAAAAGCATTGAGCAGGTACGCGGCATTGTCTCCAACAGATTACACCTGCCAACGAGACTGCATCGTACACAGTAAGGCTTCGTTACACAAAATAATCTTTGTCAATGAGTTGTGACATGGGTTACGTAACGCGCACGTGGTTTTCGCGCCGCCGACGGCTCACGACGACTACCGAAACCGACCGAAACCATATATCGATCGAAACAAGCCCGCGTGACGTCACACAATGACACATCACACCCAACGTCACAAGGTTTGCGCGGAGGCAACGCAATCTATGTCATCAGATTTAGGGGTCAAGACTGAGATTTGTTTGTAAGGAGTGGTGGCGAATGATCCGTTTTTTGATTGCGCAAGATTTCGGAAGGAGGTGGCCCCCCTCGAGCCTCGTGACCCACATCCGACGCTGCCGGTGCGTAATGCGTATGCACCCTTGTAGCCAGCCTAGCCGGCTATACATGTGTAGGTGGTGCCAATGCTATTTGCAGACTTCCAATGTCAGTAGGTAAACAACACGTTTGTGTTGTGTTGTGAGAATATGAGGAATTAGCACTAACCAGAAAAGGAGGATGTTTGGTTTACTCATATATATATTTACAAATTGGAAATTAATTATATTTCACTTCGGATCCACTTGTGTTTATTTACACGTTCAATCAAACTAACTTTAATTATGCGAAACCTAAAAAAAATAGATATGTCTCATTATGACGATCCGTAGGACCAAAAAAGAATTATTAATCTGTTGTTTTCATACGATAAATATTTTTACACAATAGGTACTACAAAAATGTCAGTACATACGCTCATATCCCAATCCACTTAAGGGCCAGCGTTATAGCCCAATCTCCCAATGTGCTATTGTCCAAGAGGGAAAGTCTAGGCCCAGCAGTAGGACGATCACAAGCTGATAATGACATAACTTTAAAAACAACATAGTTGTGGATCGCATTTACTTCTAAATAAATAAAAGTGAGTATTAAGCTGTTCAACTCTGCTCGTAGTATGGACGTAATTGCGTAGCGCCGGCGTAGCGTAATACATAGAGATCACAACATCGCTTTGTAGATAATTATGCAAAGCGTAGGTGTACCCTGTACCGTATATAGACGACCTTTGCATTTGTATGTACCACTTGTTTTTTGCGTAATACGTTGGATGCATCACTCATAAACCTTTTTTATTCCAGAAAGCTCTTGAAACTACACAGATTGCGAAATTTCGTAGAAATTATAGCAATGCCGTCATTATTTTTGATGACTCATTGATAACAGTGTTAATATTCCAATACGCTCACATGCTTTGAATGCACAGAAGGGAAAGAATGTATCTCCCAATTACATCATTATACACCTTTATATATATAATATTTTCTTTTTTACTTTCTGGTCTAGAAAGTCGTTCTTTTATTATTTTTTACTATTTCCATAATTAGAAAACATAAATAAACCCAACGCACTTACTACCACTGCGCTTGCGCCGTTCGGAACATATTTTAAATACCGAACTGTGTAGTCCTAGTAGCAGAATACTCAAACTTCGTAGCGTTACAGTGCTACGGTTTCGTAGTACAGCAGTATGTAGCATACTACGAAAGCTAATATAATATTTTATTTTTCTTGAAATATTGATATGCTATGCTTGATATGCTATGCTAATGCCTAGACTTTAATTTAAACTTTTTAACGGCTGAATGTTAACAAAGTAACAGTAAAATACTTACTTACTTCGACGGCTCAGCGACCCAAAGTGAGTTTTGGCCTCCGACACAAGGTGACGCCACTGCTCCCTGATTTGCGCGATATCTTGCCATTCGCTGGTTCCCAGGAGCTCATGTAGGTCCTTGGCGATTTCGTCTACCAGCGGTACTTGGGGCGTCCAACTGTTAGTCGCCCCCTAGGGACCCGCTCGCTCAACATGTCCGAGCCACCGCTGTTTGTGTGCTTTAGTCTCACCCAATATATTGGGGATAGCCACCAGCTCTTTTAAACTCTTTGTTTCTTCTTACTCTCCAGCTGCCGTCATCTGCTCTTGTCGGTCCCAAAATCTTCCTCAGCACTTTCACCTCGGCCACTAGAAGTTAGTACTCTTCTTTCAGCGTGAGTGTCCAGGCCGTACATCAAGGTCGGACGAATAATCGTCTTATATATACGGAACATGTTTTTGTTTATGTAATTTTTTAACGCAAATTTTGTTACGAACAAATTACAGAAACACAAATGTTGAAAATTTCCACGAGCAGGATTTGAACCCGCACCCTTCTGACATATCGGGTCAGGTGCTCTCCCAATTGAGCTGTCGTGGTTCTAACCAGCCCGCCGAAACTATTCAACACTATTTACTTTTACTTTGAAAGCCAAAGGCGCCCATTCAATGTCAACATCTACCGTCATTAACATCCGATCATAATATTTTTACGTAAAGTAAAGAAAGTAAATAGTGTTGAATAGTTTCGGCGGGCTGGTTAGAACCACGATAGCTCAATTGGGAGAGCACCTGACCCGGTATGTCAGAAGGGTGCCGGTTCAAATCCTGAACGTGGAAATTTTTTCAACATGTGTTTTTTTTATATATACGGAACAGTAAAATATATTACAAAAACAGAAGCTTTAACTTAACCAGTCGTAAATATGTAAGTACCAATAAGTGTTTGCTACAACAGGTAATGTCCGTTTTCATCGACGACCCATAAGTTTTAGGTAACCCCTTAACAGTGTTATATGATAGTTGCCGGAGTAAAACCGTCACACCTAACTTAGGTTGTCGGTGTAAAACATCGCCCAAACAGTAGCGGTCTGCGGTCGCGGGCATGTTATTCACACTTGCTAACGCGGTAGCTGTCGTATAGGCGGTGGCGGTACGGTCACGGTCGCGGACTGCTCGCGCTAGCACTGTCATATGGTCAATGTCAACTTCATGTTTATCTCTTTATTATTATTAGAAAAGTATATACTTGATAAATGGCTTCACGTTTAGCGTTAAGCCAATTTCAAGTACCGAGTAACTAGTATTATTATTTTAAACTATGAATTGTACGGTAAATTGAGATAAAAATGGAGTCTTACAACACGTGTTGTTACAGAAAGAACGCTTACCACTTTATCATAATATCAAGTCAAGTCAATTGTAAATTTTTAAGTAGGCCTGCATGCGGTCCCAGGCGCCTGCCTATAGATCGCTAGCTGAGTACGACGGAGGTTATATAAACTTATCTAAGTCGCCATAACAACAACATAATTATTGCAGGAGCTCGATGGCGCAGTGGTTAACGCGCCCGGTCTGCGAGTGCTGAGGTTAAGCAACTTTCCTAAAGGCCGGTCATCGGATGGGTGACCAAAAATTTATCATTTCGAGCTCCTCCGTGCTTCGGAAGGCACGTTAAGCCGTTGGTCCCGGCTGCATTAGCAGTCGTTAACAACCACCAATCCGCACTGGGCCCGCGTGGTGGTTCATGGCCCGTTCTCCCTATCCATCCATAGGGAAGGCTCGTGCCCCAGCAGTGGGGACATAAAATGAGCTGATGATGATGATGATAATTGCATCGTACAGAACAGTAGTATCGTGTTCCTGCAGTTAGTGATAAGATATCCAGTTTCTCTGTAATTGAGGATTCCGGATAAACTACGCTTGCCGCTGAGCCTTAGGCTGCCTTTCCACCAGAGCTGTGCATATTGCTGTGCAAGATAGCTTAGCGCTGCGCGAGGAAAAAATCCTCCAATAGGATTATTTCATTTTCCTTGCCCCGCTCGCTTAGGCAAATCACGCCAAGCTTTTAAAAGATGAAATAAAAAAGTTTTTACGGGAAAACAATATTTATTGTATGTATAAGAAAACTTGACAGTCTTAAATTGTATTGAAATATAAAACATGTATCTTCATAAATTAAACATTAATAAAAACAATTAATAATTATAATATTGGAGTAAAACTAGCTCAACTACTTACAGTACAAAGTATTTGGTGCTGTCTAATACACTAAAGTAAGAAAATCTATAGTCCAGACATCTTTCATAACTGCATGTTCATTAAAAATATCCAATATATTACATTATACTTGGTTCAGAATATAAAAATGCAAAGACAAGAGTTTGAAATATTACAATAGATAGGAAATTATTGAACTTGTCTCAACAATAAATCAACTTTTAAGTATTAAGCAATTTTTTGTACATCATTATTAATTTACTCTTGGAGTACACCCTTCTTATTAATAGTTTCATTATGATATTTTATTACTCATTGTGATAACTTGTAAATATATATCTTTTCTATCATTATTACATCACATTATTCAGACCCTCAACAAAACGTAAGTATTTCTCATGTCTATCTGCATAATTATCACTGTCGCTGCGTCTTTCTTCAATAAAATTCTTTTCAATGTTCAAAACGACATAGAACAACACACAGGAGTAGATCACATTGCTATCATACCGAACAATCTTTGCATTTCGTTGTCTCGTATCATCAACATTGCATTTCCGACAACTGTTTTTAATCAACACTCCATTCTGTCTAATTATACCAAAATAATCATACATGATACTGATTAGCTCATGCACAATAAACCTTCTATGATACCACATAGTTTCATGATGTTTGTAAAACCTCACCAACTCATTGCTCAAAACTAATTCATAAAACAAGATCTCCAGCTTTCTACACACCGCAGAGTTATTTACAATGCAATTGCAGTGTTTGTTGGAATAGCCGAGTAACAAATCAACTAATTTGTTTTCACCGTAACTAAGTAAATCATCTTCAGATACTTGGACAGGCACATCAGTAGGAAAGTTGTTAGCCAAAGTCCGAGCAAAACTTCTTCTAAAGTTATCTTTGACACAATTTTCCAGAGTGTTCCATCTTTCAGCACTAAAAGAGAATATGTTTTTAATGCAAAACTGTCTGTAGTGGAAACAACTGTAGTCTGAGACATGTTTTGCTGTCCACCTCTCAGAGAAATCATATTCCTTGATAAAAAGAAAGTGCACATCAAAATCTTTGCAAGTTTTCAATTGGTTTACAATCCACATGCGGTGATTCCAGCTGTGGTAGTTGTTAGGACTCTTTTCCGCTGCCAACTCACAGATATAAAGCTCATCATTCGCGAGACTAGTGATTTGGTTACTTTGTATTGTGTCATCTGAAATGTTAAAAAATGTTACTATTTTATTATTTTAACTGTTTTAAATCATTACATGACACGTTAATAAAAAGATTAACATCTTTAAGCTATTTATAAATGGTTTATTCATAGTACCTTTCAATATTTCCTCCAAAAGCCACCTCCTATATGCAAAAGCATCATTGCACTTTGGTTTTCTTGAAAGTGCTAACTTTGTGAATTGCAATTCACGCGATTTCTGCAGAAACGATTTTAAAACCATCTCACGCCGTTTATTCCATAGAGTATTTAATTCTGGATTGATCAGTAATGTCAAGTTAAGTAACCTAGTGAGCCTCTCCGCATTAACTGATGAAGGTTTTTGAGCCTTACGCTTTGGTTTTGCAAAATATTTATCCATGAGCTCAGAATAGCAGTACATATATACATGCTTAACACACCAAGATTCTAAACCAAGGCAATTCTCCAAATGTAGGACAGGAGACTTGTTTTTGAAATTAGCTTCCACTGGCACAACGTCAAATGCGTATCTGTAAAAACGTAAATAGTTACATTTGCGTTGCAATTAATAATTCATGCATACTTGAAAGAAAGCCAATTAAAAAAATAGTTACAACTCAGCATTTTTCAATATAACATTGTCGACGTCTTTTATGATTTTCTCGACTAGAGCAAATTTATCATCTTCCATGATAAAACCAGCTGAAAGCTATTAAGCACTTCCGGAACTGATAATATCAATAATTATTTGATTATTTTCTTTTCAAATAAACTCATTTTAATTAGGACAGTAGGAAGGACACATTCCATTTTGCACGTATTTTGCTTATTTTTAATTTTTTTTTTGTTTTTGACACTTGCTTTTTAATTCGGTTATTTAAGAAAGGAAAAGAGATCCAGCTTGTTCATACAACATAATTGAAAAGATGGAGGAGTGTGAAATCTTCAGTCTTTTTGAATGGTTTATGAACGTGCATAGTGTTGTTTTGTAAATACACGTAAAGCCCTCAGTAAAATCCCTACTTCTGTACGAAACTTTATGGTGTTTGGAGGCAATATTATCCTATATGAATCATGCAATATTCATCACCATTAATGTTCAAAAACGATTTAGTGTCCGTTAAGGTGGCGTACACATGGGCGATTTCACGTTTGTTGCTATGCCCTCTTTTAGTGCGTAATTAGGTGTCCGTTAAGGTACCGTACACATGGTCGACTTCACGTTTCTTTTTATGCCATCTTTTAGTGCGTAATTAGAACGTAATTAGTGCAAACACAAGATAATTAGTGCCTCTTAAGTTTAAGAAATAAAGACCTTTTTTAGTGTGTACGCTGGCATCACGATCAAGCTGGCGATGACGTACCGATGGCGATGGCGTAAAGTAAAGAGGCACTAATTATTTTCTGTTTGCAGTAATTACGCACTAATTACGCACTAAACGAGGGCATAGCAACAAATGTGAAATAGACCATGGTGTACGCCACACGGACACATTATTTCTCCCTATCTTATCACATTCACTATAGATATGGTTGTATGGAGGACATAACTTTGCTGTTCTTTCTTCAGACAGAAAAAGAAAATTCGATTTCGTCTATGGCTGAGTCCTCCTGAGACCTGTCATGTCAATGTCAATGTCAAATTAAATAAATAATTCGAGCGTAGGTCGTACAGTTTTAACAATTAGACTTATTGGTTTTAAAGTAATTTCTACCTATAATGCTCACTACATAGCTCCAGTTAAAAATCTGATAGATAGATCATAATTAATTGTACTTAATAAAATAGTTAATTGGTTTTTTAATAGACATAATGGCAAGTATTTTAAGATTTCATCATTTTTGTTACAACTCTCAAGTTTAAATATATTTTTTTTTACTACAGTAACAACTAAAAGTTTTATTTCAATACAGTTTCATACATTAAGATTAGAGCAGTAATAAAAAGGGGGTCTCCATGGTCTAAACTTTTTGCTTGTTTTGCTTGTCAGGAATAACAATCAGCTGTTATTATGATTTGTTCTTAATTTTACAGTTTCAACAAATTAAATAACTAATCTTATGGTATTTTTTCAGAGTGCTTTTTTTAATTTCCAAAGTTTATTATCGGTAATACTGCTATTAATCTGCACATGTGCTTATTTGAGATCATTCTTTCCGAGTATTATGGACCGTAACAAAACTGGGTATGTACAACAACACAATGCTAAACAACATCTGTTATAAAAAAATAAGCACAGCATGTTTTTCTACTCATTTACATTTGATTATTTTTTGTTTACAGGTTGTTAGGATCATTCTGGAAGTGTGCAAGAATTGGAGAGCGTAAATCCCCCTATGTAGCAGTTTGCTGTTTAGTAATGGCATTCTCCATATTGTTTCTCACATGATTGAATTTACTTTAAATGTCTATTTTTATAAAATAAAGTATACTTACATGTTATAATTGTTTGAATTATATAATTATTTTACAGTTCATTCTTAAAAACAAAACCAGATATGCTTTAAACAAATTCTTGCTTTTAAAATTGATACAATAAAAATGTTTTTAAATAATGATCATAAAATAAAACTCAAGATAATTTCTATAATTTTATTTTATATGAGACAGGATTTCTAGCACAGATAAAAATTTAATAGAAAACAGTACACTAATATATAGAATAAAGATATTACAAAACAGTCACAAAATCTAGTGAAATGCTAATTGTTACTTATGGAACTAATAAATTGTTGAAATATATATCCCTGGAAGAACCAAAAGCAATGGATCTATAACTGGAAGTTTCAATAAATGCAAACTTAATCTGCTTCATAATGCAGATTTTAACAAGTGCTTATAAGTATAGTGAAACAACCAAATAAAATCATACATAAGTACTTAATATTGCATTACAGAAAAATATTAATAAGTGCAAATATAATATATAAAAAAAAATATTATGGGCTGATAGCATATTTATTCAAAATTATATAGAAATTATTGTAATGTCAATTGACAGTCAAACTGTATTCAATACAATTCCCAGCTCCCAGCACAGTCAATCTTAATAGATTCAATTGTTTTTTAGTATTATTATTTTTTGTATTATAAAGAGTCAAATATTGCAATATTATCACTTTTCGTTACAATTTTGTGGAAAATCTAGTGCATAATAATAATATATACTAACTCTTATAGTTGGAGCGTAAATCAGTCTAGACATTTTCCCTATCATAAACTAAATAATACGTTTAGATATAGCGACGACACACCTACAAGATCTACAAGCTTACTTCAAATTAATATATGAATGGTGTACCTTCGATGCATTTGTCTGCTTAAATCATATATCTTACAGTCAAAAATAAGTATATCTCAATTTCTTTGAATATAAATCCTAATTGAATAAAACTTGCAGTCAACTGGTTGTCCAGACAATGTAAAATTTAAATAAACGAAAACTCATTAATATGTAGTACAAACAAGCACCACTCTTTGCATAAAACAAATGAGAGCAGGTTTATTGTATAATTTTCTAATTATTAACTTCTGCAAAAAAATGAAAGTACATAAATCAAAACTATATCCATGCCTTCTTCATGAGTCATCATTACGCACAACATAAGTGCACAATTTGAAAAATGAGGTTACATAAGTACAGTATAAAATATGGCACTAGACATTATAATGATATTATTAACATTTGAGCGCCAGGAATAAATGATAGTAATTAATCCTTACAGTTAAAATAATAACATATAGGTACCTGTATCAAGTTTGAAACATATTCACGAAAACAGGAAGTACAAATTCGTAAAAAAAGTAACATTCAATTCAATAAGATCACAGAAAAACAAATGCAATTAACCAGAGACAGAAATAATGAATCATTATCACAGAGAATTAATAATTATAGCCGAGGTGCACCGCGATAAATTTAAGTGCAATGTCACATTCATAAAAGTTCAATTATGTATTAAGTAAAGAACACCATCCCTCTACCAATGTCTATCACATTCATAATATTTCACTAGTACATATTTGGTGTCTTACCGGTGATGGTCGAACGTTACTCTAGTCCTATAACTAGATATACAGTACTTCTAAGGCTAGTCTCCTTAGTATAGTCACGAGCATTGACATGTAACTTTTAATACAATGGAATAAGGGTCAAAACCAGTCAAGGGTGTTTTGCATGTTAGTGCTCGTGACTGTACCGAGTGCGACTTGTCTTCCCTGTTCAGTCTAGTTAAAGTTAACTAAAAATTGTTAGCGATCGAAGCAACGCCACCTTGGTGACGAGATTGTGGATCCAACAAATGACTAGGTAGCATTACATACAAATTTTAGTTAAGTTTAATGCGATCGAACAGTGAAGAACATGGCATGCGGAGAGCCACACATAATAAATAACTATCTATAATCTGCAACACTTGAATCAACAACACGAAATACAGGTAACAAAAGTGGTGTCCGTTAACCCTTTAACGGGGACACCATGTTCAAATTTTTCAATGGTTTTCGACCGTATCTCAATTGCATTAAGTTCAAAATATGGTGGCAATATATATGCCACTGCCTTATAAAGGGTTTAACTATTGTCTTAATAACTATTTTTTATGCAAATATCTTCAGTTAATGGTACCACCTTAAGGTACTAACATGGTTTGGGTCAGACACCCATTTTGTTACAGCTTGCCTAATTACCAGAAAGCCTTTAAACTCCCAATTACAAAAAAATATAAGATTGTTTTTTTGAGAGAGTTTGCTGATTGCCACTGGGCAAAAGCCCGGTGAAGCGTTTTTTTTAGGGGCGGCGAGAAACTTAAAAAGGTTCCTCAAGCCGTGTGAAACGAAGCACCCTCAAAGGTTTTATAGAGGGAGCGGCATCACGCACTAGTGCGTGTCCCCGTGCCCTACTAGATTCTCCGAGGGGTTCAGATGAGATCGGCACATAAGTTTGTAATCTATAAAATGAGATTTATGAACAAAATAGGTGTACCTACACAAGTTTAATGCAAAGCAAGAGTACGTTTTAAAGCAATTGCAAAGGATTATTTCTCATTGTACCAGACAAGGAAACATAATATATTTTTTGATATAATTGTAAACTTTTACTCATTTTAAAATTATTAAGAAACTTATTTTTACTTTCTGGTAAATTTAGTAACAGCTTGTATTTCTTCAATAACCTGTCCTGTGCAACTCCTAACATAGACTAATGCTTAAATACAACATATTAAATAAGAATTACACGATTGTTACTATATGGGTGTCAAAGAGATTAAATAGGAGTCCTTAAAAATGCTAATTGTTATTAAATAAACTAATACAATTCCGATGTTAACTTCTGTCATAGGACCTGTACTTGTAAATCTTGCTAAAGCGTTGGGCATTCATGCAGGAATTTGCTTAAAGTAAATTTCAACCATGTAGACATTATAGTTTGGAACATAACATAACAATTGGGAAGAGCCGTAAATCCTCGCCACTTTATGACATGTCGATCACGCGAACTAGCAACAGAATTTAGACATTGTTAATAATAATGTCATATAATATTAAACTCAACTGTGCAGTATGCAGCGATCTAGGGAAAGAGTGCAAGGTGTAAATTTTTTATACAATTTGAACACATACTTTACTTATGGTCTTGCTCTAATTAATTTCTATTACCTACTTACATAGTACTTTTAATCGTTCATTTGTTATGTATGTAACTATCAAAATGTCAGTAGATTAACAAAACCGCGCTTTGTTTCTTCTCCACGAAAGTTACAGTTTAGCGTAGAAGTTACAAATTTTGGTAAACTTTTTCTAATCATACTGGAATTTATTGAGAAGGTGGATTAAGCCACGTTCGCAAAAGTTAAGTTACCTTAAGAGCGGTGGGATCCCGGATATGTTACTGAAATAGCGTTCTCGATTTTACGAGAGAAGTTGGTGTCATGACAGTCTCAAAACTAGCCGTATTAGAGGTCTAGTGCAGCTTTATACACTGGTTAACCTTGCTAATCATTCTTAAGTTTGATAATCATTCAATAGAATTGAAACTTACAAAAATATATAAGGTCACATTTTATCAACTGCAAATATTTTGACAAAACATCTAATTATATCAGAGAAATAATGCCATAGCATTTTTTAAAAAATCAGGCTAGTTTTGTTTTTACTTTCCCCGACACAAAAATTGTAATATTTTTAAGAGCGGCCTCTCTGCCGGCGCCTTTGAATAAAATTACGGGCACGTTTAAGCACTGAAGGCATTGCGGCCTCTCTATTTCGGCTCCTTTGAATTGAAACTACTGAAAGTGTTTTATTTTACTTTTTAATCGAAATGTCTTTTGTCGTTTTTCAAGAAAACTAGCGTATAAAAATTTAAGGTTTTTTCATAAAAATAGTTTAAATATGTTGTTGAATTTATCCTCAAAATATTTGCAGTTGATAAAATGTGACCTTATAGAAGCTTTCGCCCAGCTTACTTTAAGTTATTGGCTTTATATTTAATTCCACGATTGGAAGCGCTTGGCCTTTATAGCGCGGTAAGTGACGATAAGGCCGAGCACACTTCGCCCTAAGTTCTCACCTATTATGGAACCGGCTATTAAATCTCGAATTGTAAGACTATTGGTTGCAGCTAGTCAGGTGGATTTAAACAAATCCTACCACCAACCAAACCGTATACAATAACTTGTTCCTTCGCTTGCAATGCAATGGTAGTCGGGATCTCTGGGTCTGAGATCTGTGGTATTAGACCATAGACAGTAAACTCAGTTAGGTATAGACAATAGTTGACACAGCCGGGTGAAAGCTGTATTTTTTGTTTTAGTTGTATTGAATCGACTTTGATGTTTAACAAACAACGCCGAAACTCATATGTTAACCCAAATATTTATACAGCATAGTCTTACGCATGTTGTAATAAGCGAACGTCATCAAAACTACTGTTGAGTACATTTAAGGCTCTTGTTATTACTTAACGTCTAGCATGTCTAACTTCCTTTGTCTTATAGAAACTAAATAAATGCTTGTAATCTTACCATTTAAATGGGTTACTAATAAATATGACTTACAATATTAGAGAGCCTTAATTAAATAAATGTTTCATATGCATTTAAAGTATATTGCAATATAATTAAAGAGTACAATGTAAATGTAACATAACTTGCATTGTTTGGGCGCTTAAATCCTAAGCTGCAAGACATATTATTCAAATAATCAAATGAGTGTCCAATAAGTTACTTGGAAATAATTTGTTTAAGTGTACTTTTAATTTAACCTCTTTATTGATTTGAGGGGATTTAGACGCCCAATAGTTTGGCACGAGGAAGCACAAACAAGTGATGAATGCGTAGTACTGACAGCGTCAAATTAGTCTAAGCAACAGTCAAAATCATCTTCACATTTAAGAAAAATAGGTCATATTCCTTTAAACTAAGAGTAGATTCTGCTTGAATCAAAAATTATGGTAAGTGTTTGTTAAAAACATACATTAAAAATAATATTACATTAAGTTACTTTTTCTTTAATACCAATATAATTTTGACTACGTTGCTTCGATCAATATTAAGCTGTCCGCAAATTAAAATAAGGGATAAAGCTAATAAATGACTACGCGTGTACGACTAAGAGATACATCTTATTCCTACACCGGAGGACTTAAAACTATAGCGATACCGTATCCGATGAAATTACGGCGCGTTACCCTGAAACAAGGCACCACTTAATTTACATATGAACAAAAATTCAGATTTTGAAAAACTAAGTTTATAAAAAAATAATAATAAATGTTTATTTATCAAACAACATAAAGTCCATTTAATGTTAGTAACAAAAAGACTTATCACCTATGTTCGTACTTAATAAATAATTTTTAGTTTTAATGATATGAATTTAAAATTGAAATTTAATGAATGTTAATGTTTAATGATGAAGCAATTTTGAAAGTTTAGCTACTTTTAAAGTGCCTGCTTATTAATTTGATGACCAATTAAAAATGCTGCAGGCATTGGCATGGTAGTTGTTAAAACCCTCATTGGGTCAGCGTGGTTCGATCTCCCATGTCCAGTCATGTAGGAAGACCTGAACCCAAAACTGGGACTTTTATGGAACTTTTGTAGATAAAAAGACCACCATCTGCGATGTACTGTACGCTTTTAATCTGTTAATGTACCTACAGACGCCTGCACGTCTACCTTTTCAAACTGTCAATTTCTTCAATTAATGTTCAACCATGACATTTATGCCATACTAGCGGCCGCCCGCAGTTTCACCCGCGTGGGTCCCGTTCCCGTGGGAATATCGGAATAAAAGTATCCTATGTGTTAATCCAGGTTATAAACTATCTGTATGCCGAATTTCATCTAAATCCATCCATCCGTTGCAGCGTGAAGAAGCAACAAATAAACACACATACACACAAACTTTCGCATTTATAATATTAGTGTGATTCATAAAATTCAAAGTCTATTAAGGATATTTGGCAGTTTGTGGCAGTGTGCGACGTGTGTACTTTCCAAAAATAGGTTTATGAATCTATATAAAAAATAAATGCTATATTGTTTTGTAAAGTTTACGCAACACTACACATTGAAATGAAACAACTTTTACGGATCTACTCTGGTTTATGTTACAACATTACTAAATGTTCATAAATGTTCAAATAGTTTTTAACGCAAATTTTGTTGCGAACAAATTACAAAACACAAATGTTGAAAAAATTTCCACGAGCAGGATTTGAACCTGCACCCTTCTGACATTCCGGGTCAGGTGCTCTTCCAATTGAGCTATCTTGGTTCTAACCAGCCCGCCGAAATTATTCAACACTTTTTACTTTGAAAGCCAAAGGCGCCTATTCAATGTCAACAACTACCGTCACTAACATCCGGATCATAATATTTTTACAAATATTAAAGATCAGTTAAGCAAGCTATTTATAAATGTTCAAATAATTTTTAACGCAAATTTTGTTGCGAACAAATTACAAAACATTTGTTTTGTTTTTACAACATTACTGTTTATCCTGACGTTTCGAACCCTTTGCAGGGTCCGCAGCTAATAAATGCTGTTCGTTGGTAAGCAGCTCCAAGCTAAGTCCAAGGCTAAACGGATTTTGATGAAATTTTGCATATACAAACCCGGACCGGAAAATTTTGCGATGCCCTAATAGGGTATGTAACAGGCCATCATATACTAATATATTACTGTATGAAAGTGATACTGATAAATAAGTGCAATAAATATTGAAGGTTAACAGACCTGTGTGGCCGGCGTGCCCTATCTGATCATCTCGAGGTACTTGTGCTTGTGCTTGGTGAGCATCTCGGTGACGGTCACCAGCTTCCTGATGGCGGGCTGCGCTTTGGCCAGCGTCTGCAGCTCGGTTAGATGCGACACGCAGATGTGGTGAAGAGTCGCCAGCTCTTTTGCTAAACGAACGATATAAACAAATCAAATCATTGATTTTGCACACTGTTACATAGAAAAAGGTTACAAAAAAAGCACAATGAAATAGCGGCAAAGTACCCGGCTCTGCCTATCCATCTCTTCATAACCATGCATAGGGAAGGCTCGTGTCCCAGCAGTGGGGACATAAAAATGAGCTGATGATGATGATCCAGCTCTGCATGGGCCACGATATTAGCAAAGATGGCTTCATCGATGGATCGGCATCATGGCGATCCATGATGCCGATTTTTAGACGATGGCGTACACCGAGTTGCATTTATTAGGTACTTAGTTGTTCCATGCATCAAACAAATTGTGATAATTTTGATTGTATTACCAAATGAATTATATTTTAAATAAAAAATAATAAATTTTACAATACAATCAAAATTATCACGGATCCTTTGATGCATGGAACAACTAAGTACCTACAAATGCAACTCGGTGTAAGCCATCATGTGAAAATCAATCATCCATCATTATTATAAGTATGTTAAATAAGTAAACGAAGCTCTTATTGTCAAAATTCACATTAGTCACACATGTGTCATTCAAAAATATTATTATATTATATTACTAACTTCGATCAACACTAGATATCGCCTCACGAACTAAAACAAATCTCAAATGTGGCATTGGCTGACTTTACTATAAATGGAGAAAAACTATCCTAAGTTTTGATAATTTCAACCTAATTTATACTTTTTTGGCAAGGAATAAAGCACAGTTTTGATTATTATGACACTCACTTACGATCTTACGTCGAAAACGACAGAAAGAGATAAGAAATTGAAATAATCACTTGTGTATTTAAAAATATATACAAAGACCCTTTACATCCAAATTCAACCTTATTACATAAAAATAAAACAGCAAATAGCAGACATGAAGTGTTACTTACTTCATTTCGAATTTTTGCATTATTGACTTTACTTGCTCCGACAGAGTATTATGGAGTCGCACTTAGTAATTTATTTTTTGTTTTAAGGAAGTTATTTTTAATAAAGAATTAGGTTTATTTTATTTTATGGCTTATGCATTTGACTGCAAAATGGTATACAAAAAGCAATTTATTATACTTTGCATACATTTATGTAATAGTAGATTCAGTACAAATTAACTGATATTGAACTATACCTACCTTGAGCGTGGTTGGAATACATGATTAAATGAAAGAATCCTGATGAGAAATTGTAATATAAATAACAATATAATCACAATCAAATTGTTTTATTTATGTAACAATATACATTATTTGAGGTGGTTTTCATATAAAGAACAATAAACCAAATTCAAATTCAAATTTAAATTATTTATTCGTGATTCACAGCACAGGTAAGTCATTAGGTCTAATTGTATTAATTATAAGGTTTCACTGCGATCTGCCTTATCGGCATACGAACAATATAAAATAATTAAGGAAACAATTAGAAATAATTGTACATTAACAAAAGGTAAAATAATTCTAAATACATGTATAATCACAATAATTCAAAACTGTAAGGTCATTACTCCATGGTCATTTGAGAGAATAAAATAATTAAAATTAAAATCATAAAACAAAATAAATATTACGTAATTAATTTAATGAATACCTACATGTCATTTACAGCAATATCTAACCGGCTTGTACGTAGACGGCTGAATGCATGAAGTAAATTTAACTTAATCACTTAACACTGTTATAATTATCATTTATGCATAAATATTTGAATCATTTAACAAATTGATTAGTTCTATCAATTACCTTTAAATAGATTAAGCTTATTAAATAGTTGTCTTTTGGATTTGTCTTTTATTTCAGCATTTTCAACTTTGCACAAATAATGTAGCCTTACATCAACAAAATGATTCGATCACTGATTTTAATAAGTCGGTTTCATGATTGTGTTGGCTACTTCCAAGAAACACATCTTTACCAATAAATAACTTTAAAACTATTACACAAATATAATTTTTATCATAATTCCTTTTCATAGACATACCTCCACTTACACGAAGTAAATTTCGTATAATACCTTCAGTTTTCATTTTTTGAAATGTATTGAGCAAATTACAGAATTTTTTTAGGTCTAAAAAAAATCCTCCTGTCTCTCTTCCGCTACATTTTGCACATTGAAATGGGTCGCCAGTAGAAGTACCTGTCTATAATTTTTTTTAAACTACTCCATAGATTCACTGTTCCAGAGCAACTATACGTTGGCCAAACATTAGCAAATGTTGGCGCGTGGGTTGGTTTTAAGAATTAAAGATTGTTATTTCATAAAAACAGTTAGGTATTTTATTATTTATGTTATGAAAAAGCATTTACTTACCTAAAGTATGATATTCCTTCCGATATATTTTTATTTCGATAGTTATTTTTACAGTTTTTGAATACAAATTGAGGCATTGTGGTACGTTATCACGTTGGCGCAGTCAACAGCGAACTAAATAGAAATAAGACCTCACTTTGAATGTTAGGCGTTATTCGCTCGGCCGTTTTTGACACCCTGACCGGTTATCTAGTGTATTGTTGATCGAAGATTACTAAGTATAAAGACATTTATTCCCATAAAAACAATTACGTTCAATAAAGTATTAAGTATACCTGCCTCTATTACCAAAAAACTAGATAAGATAAAGATAAATAAACTTTATTGTACACCAAAAATAAAACATTTGAAAAAAAAAAACTACATAATTTTTTTTTTTTTAAGTTACAGGTTTTACTTTAACGTCCGTTTCGAAATAACAGAGACTGTATGGATAGTGCCATTTTTTCACTGTTTAGTTGATTTAAGTTAATTAAATCCTATCCTAAAGAAAATTGTGCCATAATCTTGTTACGCTTACCAATATCAAAATTGTTGTTCGTGTTAGGAGGTGGGTTCCCAGGGTCGGGCACGTTGCTCAACTGGTCGAGGAACACCACCATCCGCTCCTTGTTCTTCAAGATGAATGGGTTCACCACTTCCATGTAAGGCTCCTACGTACAAAACAATACAATCAAATCAACTGATAATGATGAAGGGATTATTTATACGCCCAAGAGTTTGGGACGAGGAAGCACAAACAAGTGATGAATATTTAGACAGGCAGCGTTAATTTAGTCGAGCAACAAATAATATAGTCAAAACCATTGAAGTAAAATAGGTCATATTCCTTTAATTTAAGAGTAGATTTTGTTTGAATCAAAAATTATAAACGTTTCTCAAATACAGACATTAAATATAATGTTATTAAGTTACTTTTTCTTCAACATAAAATAACATAAAACACACCTGTGTTGCTTCATTAATATAATTTAATAATTTTATGTTATTTATTTTATGTTAATTTTATGTTGAAGAAAAAGTAACTTAATAACATTATTTTTAATGTCTGTATTTGAGAAACGTTTATTAAGTTAAGTTAAACGTTTATTAATTAAGTTTATTAAGAATTTTATGTTGATTTTAAATTTGAAATAAGATCCAACACAGAAATATTTTTTTATTAATGCATAACCTTTTACAAAATACACAAAATTAGGGCAGGTTTTAGCGGCCAATCAGTGTAGCTAGCTACTATTGCTAAGCTAGATTTCCGATGTATCTGAATATAGACTCTACGCAATGAATCTAAGGCATAGTTTACGTTGTCGCCGAACTCGATCAGGTTGGCGAGGTTCTGCAGGCACATGTCCACACTGAACAGCTAGCGCTGAACATACTCTACTCTGTTTTTTGTTAAGTGTAGTTAATTCTAATGGAAATTGTCCTTTATAATGTTGGAGAGCATTTTCTAATATGTGACGCTGTAAAAGACACGAGGAGACTAGGTTCTGAAAACTCTTGGCCACCATGAGCAGCGACCATTGAACATGCTCCACCAGAAAGATCTGTCACAGGAATATTAACCCTATATGATATCAACTAAAACGGCTACATTACTTTAGCGCCCAAGTTGGCAAGGTTCCGCACTGAGCAGCGTAGTTGTCTGTCCTAGTTGTAATAGTAACATTCATAATAATTGTAATAGTAACATTCATAATAATTGTAATAGTGACATTTATAAGAGCTGTCTGTATCCTAAGCTGAATTAATGATTTTTCCATTTTAAACATGAATATGAACCCTATACGTATGGAGTAAGGGGTACGTTACCTTGGCACCGAACTCAATCAGGTTGGCGAGGTTCTGCAGGCACTTGGCCACCATGAGCAGCGAGCGCTGCGCGTGCGGCGGCGGCGCGGCGGCCACCAGCCCCCACGCGCGCGGCTCCACCAGCGCCGGGCAGATCAACCGCAGGAATATGAACCCTACGTGTATGGGGTAAGGGTTGTTTTTGAATGAGAATGGTCATGGTTTTCTTAATTTTATTTATTTAATTTACCAAACAAAATACTATTAAATATAGCTAGAGAAATACCATGCAATAACATAACATTACAATATTATGCTTGGCTTGGTCACTGGATAAGACACACGAAACCGAATAAAAATCTACCGTCTGTGCTTCGGAATGCTCATTGAACCGTTGGTCACGTTTGTTGTAATTAAAGCCGACAAAACGACCAAACCGCAGCATAATGAGTTATATCTCTATTTCCCGATGTGCTATAATTGTTTCTGCGGGAAAACCAAAGCTGCTACTGTAAATTTTCTTAAAACTTAAAATCGGTTAGGCTAATTAATTGTAATTGATGAATTGATTTTATTAATGGAGGCCTTTGCCCTGCTGCAGTGTAAAGACTAATTCTTCATCACAACACGTAAATATACAATGGTGACGTACCAGAAACAACTCTAGTGCGCACGAATCTCTCGTTGGGCCACTTGGCCACCGCCGCCCGCTGCAAACATCCGCACAGGTATCGCACTGGCCGCGGGCACGCCTCGGGCGAAGTGAAGATGGATAGCGTTATCTGCACACAGAGTTAATAGAGCAAATGACTACTAGTCAATAGAGAAACGAAATTATGTGCAAAATATTCAGCTAGAAGTACCGCTGTTCAGGGAGAATAGAACTATACACTGACAATGAAAATAAACTGTACATTTATGAGATTTGATGATTACTTAAAACACTAGTATGATTCAATTTATTCAATTCAATTTTATTCAATTTATTCAACAACAAAACATAATACTGAGTATAGTATCATAATGAGTCTTTGGGAGCTGAACTGTGAACTATATAATAATGCCTAAATTGAGGTCAAAAATGATGATTAGCAACTAAAATGTATGTTTTGCCAGCTCATTCTGCCGAGTTAGGACGCCTTGGCGGAAAAGCGCAGATTCCTGTCTGCAGTTATGGTTTATTTTCCAAATTTGTGTTATGTTGTGATGTTCCAAACCATTAATGTTCTATGGAACATTGACACAGCGCAACGGTGCTTATAATATTGGTACAATCTCTATGTACTACTTACTAAACATATTCATAGTTACCTGATCGAGAACTAATAGTAAGAATTCGGCATTATTGCAAGCGTCGTCTGGCGAGTCCATTTTAGTTGGGTTCAGTTCAGCGGACTGTTTGGCATCTATTAGTTTTTGCACGGTTTCAGCTATTGCGGCCTGCAATCAAAAAATAATATAATAGAGGTACATTTAAAATATTGAATCTATACTAATATTATAAAGCTGAAGAGTTTGTTAGTTAGTTTGTTTGGTTGAACGCGCTAATCTCAGGAACTACTGGTACGAATTTAAAAAATATTTTTGTGTTGAATAGTCCATTTATTAACCTGTCATCTACCATGAATACAGACACAATAGAATTTTAATTGTTTATGGCACTGATCAGTGCTCGCGGCTGATGACAGGTTAAGGAAGGCTATAGGCCATATTACATCACGCTATAACTAATAGGAGTGGAGCAGCAATGAAAATTGTAGCAAAAACGGGAAAATAATTACGCGGGTGAAACCGCGGGGCACAGCTAGTGTATTAAGAAAATCTGAATCATTTTATTATGTCCAATGTATTATAATGTGTCTTTTGTGTATGTATTAATCTATCATTCATATTGATATGTCTTGACACTAGCTTTAAGTATGTATTGCACAATTTACTAGTCTTACAGCTACATATTTCCTTTCAACAACGCAGCTAGGATTGCCTAGGCGCTTTGCTAGAGACAAGCTCACCTTTGAAAGCAATAAACTTATTTTTTGTGCAATAAACAGTTTTTATAAAATAATGTTAAATAATCTTGTAAGGCCGGCCGCATTTTGAATGCGTTTTCGTACATCCCGGCCCTCCAACTACTATGGTACAAACGGCTGCACATCAACCACAGACTATCAAATTTCCTCAATAGGTTTTGAACTTTATGCCTTAAACATATGGTTGAAAATGTATTAAAGAAATTTAACAATTTTGGATATGTTTAAGTGCAGGCGTCTGTGCAGGCACTAGTCGTGCGTGTACAGTCATGAGCAATAACATGTATGTATAAACTTTTGACTAGTTTTGACTCTTATTCCATTGTGTTAAGAGTTACATTGTATACATGTTAATGCACGTGTAGTTCTTAATCAATCCAACTTATTCGGATTTTTTATGCATTAGTACGTTAAAAATACAATATTAGTAAAGGCTAATCTGCGGCTGGTCTAACACTTACCTGCAAAAACGGCTTGCACTGCGCATGCATGAACTCGTCGACGACAGCTGTCGCTAACGACGCGGCGCGGAACATAGCGCGCGGATCAGGTTCGCGAGCTAACTCCGCGCTCACTAGCTCACGGGCTAACTCCGCCCCGCGACCGCACTCTGTAAACGCGTGTAGTATTGCTGCAACAACAACAAATTACCGTGACCACTTTATCCATTGCGAACGAAGAAACTTGGTGAATCATGTTGTTTTCAAAACTTACGCGAACACTACACATTGTAATAAAACAACCATAACGGATGCAGCGTTCTCTCTCGCGTTTATTTTACACATTTACGACTTTGGTTTAATAAATAAATAATAAAATACTTTATTGCCTCAAAACTAACAATATAACTATAAATTATGTACAAAAAAATAACACATGATCGAAAGAAACACTGCACTACACTTATAGTTGCAGATGGCCAATCAGATCTTCAAAACTACCAATATAAAGATCTTAACACTAGGGTGCTCGCGCTCCAAAATGTTCCTAGGGTGCTCGCGTGGGTCACATGTATCCCCCATTATTAAATAGGTTTATTAAGACCATACTTATTGTAAACAAAAAAAAATCATAATGTTAAAAATAATCTTTATTTCTCACTAAATAAATTCACAAAAAGTATTAACTCCTTAACTTATTTAATTTATAAACAAAAGATAAGCCCCCAAAAAAATTAACCCATTTTGAACTTAATGAGCTCAAACAGTTCTTAATTCTTAGAAACACGGTAATTTGGCAAATATGTAATCTTATTAATAAGTTAACAAACAGGTCGTTTTTAATCAATAGCATTTTCGTCACAGCTGGTTCACATTATTATTTGGCGATCCGGACAAACACGTCAATTTTCCACATTATTTACGGGTACTTCAATTAACTTAAATCCACTTTTTCCAATGTGTATTGGCAAGTTTTGTGCTTGTATTATATTCCGGCAACCCTAGAAGAAGCCTGGCTTTTAGTTTCATAGCCTTTCGTTCTTTTAATTCACTAATCTTTTCCTCTAACCGCCTACTAAAAGTCAATTCTTATGACGTCGACGCCATGCGGCTAAAATAATTAGTTTGTTTCATCACTTCGTTACGATTGATCAAATAAATATAAAAGAAATAGGTTAAAAACAATATGTTAGTCATAAAGCATGTAAAACAAAGGTAATGAATCATTTACGAGACGATGTACTTGATTTTCAATAGCATTTCAAAAACTTCCTCGAAAGCACGCGAGGGTGGCGTGCGTCATCCACGTTTTAAAAAATCCACTGCACAGACTTTTACGCTCCTCGAAAGATAGGTTAACTACCTATGTGTGAAACGATAAATAAATAAATAAATATAGCGCCATTCGTTAAAAAAATATTTGACAATTTTACACTCTGGGTGACATATGTCACCCGCGCGAGCCCTCTATTGTTAAGAATGAACTTTAGAAAGGATGAAGTAAATTTGGTGTGGTGCAGAAAATAATAAACTTACATGTGGCTAACGGCTGGCGGTCCGTGCGGCACATATCGGCAAGCGCTTTTACAGCGGGCAACCCTGGCTCCAACAGCAACTGCCGCAACGGGTTGTACTCCTCACGGGGCATCACTAGCTCTTGCATGTACCTATTGCAATAAAATCGTGCTTCATTGCACAACTGTATAAGATTTATATTTTTCTTTTTTATAATATTAGGACTTATTAGCCAATTTCAATGGTCCCTAAAAATAGACGAATATTTATATATTATTATTATATTAGACAGAGCTCTCAAACGAGACTCTGAACCTGATGAGGAAACGACGAGAACAGGCATCCGCCACACCATCTGACCGTCAGGCACTGAACAGGGAGGTGAAGAGGCTACTTAGGCGGATACCCGACGTTCAAATGCCTGCACCGTTGAGGATGCGATTTCAAAAAGCAAGGGTTCGAAGGTATTCGCCTAGCCTCACCACTCCAGTTGTCACCTGAAAAAGCTCAAAACATTTCAAGGCATCACCGTTACCTCAAAGCCAGAGATACTTTCTGAAGTCGAAAACTACTTTGGGGACTTATACTCCCAAAAATCCTTTCCACCGGCCTGCAGCGCGGAGGATCCGCGAGCAAGACTTACCCGCCACCATACAGACGAGCCTGACATCGACATGGGCAAGATTAGAATCGCCCTTAAACAGCTTCAGAACAACAAAGCTCCGGGGGATGATGGAGTTACTACAGAGCTTCTCAAGGCAGAAGGTACACCGGTCTTGAAAGAGCTTGCTAAGCTCTTCAACTCCGTCATCCACACTGGCATTACACCGGAGGCATCGAGCAGGAGTCTGACGATATTGTTCTTTAAAAAGGGCGATAACACGCAATTGAAGAACTATCGTCCTATTTCCCTCCTGAGCCATGTTTACAAACTGTTCTCAAGGGTTATTTCGAATCGTCTTCCCCAAAAGTTCGATGACTTCCAACCACGTGAGCAGGCTGGGTTTCGAAAAGGCTACAGTACCGTGGACCACATACACACACTTAGGCAAATTATACAGAAAACAGAGGAGTATAAAGAACCTCTATACCTTGCGTATGTGGACTACGAAAAAGCCTTCGACACCATCGAGGCCTGGGCTGTCCTGAAGTCCATGCAGAGATGTCTTATCGACTGTCGATACATCGAGATGTTGAGATGTCTCTACGAAGCCGCAACGATGACCGTCCAAGTA
Source organism: Eudonia mercurella (assembly GCA_963082485.1). NCBI lineage: Eukaryota > Metazoa > Arthropoda > Insecta > Lepidoptera > Crambidae > Eudonia > Eudonia mercurella. The sequence goes on along the minus strand of OY720039.1, from coordinate 9,429,074 downwards.
CAAGAAAAGAGCACAAGGCCAATCCAACTGCGTCGAGGCGTAAGACAGGAAGATGTAATCTCTCCGAATCTGTTTACAAACGCGTTGGAAGACGTCTTCAAGACACTCGATTGGAATGGACGGGGCATCAATATTAATGGCCAATACATCTCACACCTGCGATTTGCAGATGACATTGTCATTATGACGGAATCTCTGCAGGATCTGGAAGGAATGCTGAACAGTCTTGACGAGTCTTCGAGACAGGTATGTAGGTCTTAAGATGAACCTGGACAAGACCAAGATCATGTTTAATGGCCACATATCCCCGAGACCTGTAGTCGTAGGCGACGCTACTCTTGAGGTTGGGCAAGATTACATCTATCTTGGCCAAACTATACAAAAAGTGTGTTCGAGTACCTACATACATGTCTCTAAAGCCTGCTATGCAAACACAGTTTTATTACAGATTTAAAAATAACTGAATAAAGTGTTTCGATAGTAATAAATATCTACTCTAGGCAAAGTTTTACACCATCTCTCATACCATCTGGAGATCTATTCTTCTATTTTAAATCTCACACTATCAATCGTATAAAAACCTGATTTCGATAATTTTCCCATAGTATCTAATGTCAAAGTCATGCTACCGACCCATTACTGAAATGGCATTAAATTGGTTGACTTCAGATGCATCTAAGATGAAGGAAAAATAAAAAGCTTAATTTAATCTAATACAAAGGTGTTATGGTACAATTTACCTAATTCGCAGTCTCAGTGAACCCCACTCTCCAATCGGCGTCATACCGGCGAGTGGGTACCACTCCTCGATCTCTTCTCCGTTCGCAAGGTTAGCAAGTTCAATCGTCAATTCTGCCACCTACAAAGATAAGAAATTAAATAAAAATACAAAGGTAAATCAACATTTTTGTACAGTACATGATTAAATATTGAATAGATTATCAGCAGTGATCGGATGAAAGGGGCTAAAATACCTAAAGTTCCCTACAAGACATGACTAAGAGTGGTAAAAACCGCCAAAATGTTGTTAATTTATTTTTATCGAATCCCTGATCCCAGAAATAGTTTCACTACTTAAAATAACGTTAGGAAGGCTAATGCTGAGGCAAAACGTCAAGACATTTCGCCTGTCTTGCGCCAGAGCAAATTGCCGAAATCCAACCCCTAATATTTCGCTTTAAATGACAAGACGTACAAACGCGTTAAGTGCGACCAAACCAACAAAATACTTAAGAAAACTAATGATCTTGTCAAACAACACCCCGAAACGTTAACTCTAGACGCTAACTATTTAATTTCTTCCTGCTCTAAACCACCAAAACTGTATGGGTTGCCGAAAATTAACAAACCCGAGGCTCCACTACGCCCTATTGTAAGCCAGATCGATTCAACAACTTACCTACTGGCCCCTAAGATTCTTTCACCACTTAGAGATAACACAACAGCTTATGTGAGGGATTCCTACCAATTTGTCAACGATATCAAAGACCGAGAAGAAAGAAGAGTTTGATGTGCAGTCCTTATTTACATGCCTACCAGTACAGGATTGCATTAAAATTGCCAAAAAATGACTAGCAGAACAAGATATGCCTGATGAATATGCAGTACTATTAGAGCATTGTCTAACATCTGGCTACCTTTTGTGAAATGACATTTACTACTTGCAAGTAGAAGGTGTCGCCATGGATTCCCCTGTTTCGCCCGTCGTCGGTGATATCTTTATGGAAGACTTCGAGGAGAGGGCCCTGAGCACAGCACTGGTAACCCCTAGATTCTACAAGCGGTACGTAGATGATACTTTCACTATCCTACAAACTGATAAAGTATCTGCTTTTTAGATCATCTTAACTCGATACATCCAAAAATGCAATTCACAATGGAGTTAGAGGCAGATAGTAAGCTAGCTTTCTTGGATACTTTAATCATCAGAAATCCGGACCATAGTTTGAATAACACTGTGTATCGTAAAGTAACCCATACATATAGGTACCTGAATGGTGATTCTCACCACCATCCTAGACAGTTGGCTACTGTAGGGAAATCTTTGTTTCAGAGAGCACACGGCATCTGTGACACCCAACACCAGGCTGCTGAGCTTTAGCATGTCAAGCACGTACTACACGATAATAAACTGAAAGTACCACGGTTTAATCACAGAAACCAACCACAGTCGAGCGCCAACCTGCTGTACTTCCATATATGAAAGGTGTCACTGACAAGATTGGACATATCAAGACTTAACAAGCCGCCGAAGAAGATCAACCAATTTTTACGACCTGTCAAGTGCAACATTTCAAGATGCAAGCGTGTACAAACTAGACTGCGACTGTGGGCTTTCTTACATCGGGCTAACAAAGAGAAGTGTAGAAACCCGCGTTAAGGAACACATAGCCGACGTCAAGCATAGGCGCGAAAATAAGTCCGCAGTATGCGAACATGGATAGTCTATATATAGCCTTCCACAAAAATTGAGCTATCAAATGCAAAAAAAAATCAATACTGACTGGTAGTTCTAAGAGATTAGCGCGTTCAAACAAAAAACAAACTCTTCAGCATTATTGTATTAGTATAGATTACATGGACGTTCGCTAATTTACTCGAGTACATGCAGAGTCGAGGTGTGCCCGCGCCACAACTCCGCTGCCATTTTTTTATATCGTTGAACTGGATCCGTACATGAACTGATAGAAATGATAGGATAAAGTTTGTTGAACACAGATTTATTGATATATAAAATTACACTTTAACTGCTATTGATAAAACTTATATGATGCTAAGTTAATGATCAATGAGTACACGACGCGATTGCTTACTGTAAACTAACTATAAAATTATTACAAAATATTCACTGCGGGCGTAAATTGCTGACCGCGCGGTATGTCATTGCACCGTACAATCGTTTCGGACTTAGCTGTGTTTAAAAGAGAAAGCATAATTGCCCGCGCCTCAACGGAGTTGCGACTTCGCAGCGAGCCCGCTCCCTTAGAGTTTTTGAATTGTGCTTGTGTTGCTTTACTTACCTCTGATTCTTTTCCTCTCTTGCCAGTATTGTGAACTGTTATGGTGAATGATGTGACGTCTGGTGGCACGTCGCTGTGAAGAAGAAACAATTTTTTATTTTTGAAATAGTAGTATTGTGTATATTGTAAGCTACATAAAAAAGCCGCACATAGGCGCCTGTCCTAAATCTTTAGAGTTTATTAGGATGGCGTCTTAATAGATTACAGCTTTAGCGACTGACTGTGACTATCCAGGCAGGCGTATTAAATTTGAGAATCATCAGCACCTATAACTATAACAAATTAAGAAATGTATAATATTTCGGGCGTTTTAAACAAAATAAACATTATATTTTGTATTTCGTGTTTCGAAAGCTTTTTTATTACTTTGACAGTCTATGCAGTAACTACAACAAGTATCTTTTAATCTTTAGCGAGAAGCGGAGAGACACGCTCATTCGTATGAGTGCGGTAATACACCTTTGTTACAGTTCGAATACAGTTTACATCTGCAAGGACATTTTTTCGTTTAGTCGCATAATGCCTAATTCGCAAAACGGCACCCGAATCTCGAAAAGGCTAATTCACGAACGTGCCAATTCTCAAAAGAACTAAATAGTAAAATGCCTTTTCAAAAGGACTAACTCGTTAAAAGACTCGGGTGCCATTTTGCGAATGAGAATTATGTTACTAAACGCATTTTTTGTTACTATCAATTGCTAATTATTCAACTGCTATTATCACGATCGCCTTGGTGGACGAGTGGTAAAGCGGTCGGCCCGATACCCAAAGGTCATTATAAAACGCACAGTTACATTTTGTTACAAGTTTGGGCCGGCAGGGTGAGAGTGACCTGATGCTGCGTTGTTTTCACGCTGCACCAGTTGTCCTTGTGTCTGGACTCTGTTTCCACTTAACATCAGGTGGAGTGGAGTCATATGCCGAGCTATGAATAAAAAAATTAAAAAAAAGCGTTTTATTAGAAATTTGTAGTTACAATGGGTAAAAATTACAACAACCCGGGAGTGAAAAAAACGTTCGCCTTCACTCTTAAGCATGAAAAAAAACGGGTTCAATCCCCAGATCTTACCATTATCATGATAATTATCATTGACAATTATTCCCTAGAACCCTAAAGTGCGGGGCAACAACTAGTAAAAAAAAAAGTTTCTTACTCGAATACGAACTCGTCGTCCCAATGCGGGTCGGGTGAAGGGCGGGGCCTTGTTCGCGCAACGGGGGCTGCGCCTAGGGCGAGGCGCAAGTGCGGGCGGGGCGCCAGCCGCCCGGGCAACCGGTGAGCGGTGAGACAACGGACGCGTAAGGCACGTAGCCACACTACGCGCGCCACCTACGAGACACAAGAGATGTGTTTTGCTTTTACTAAGCGCGCCTGCCCACGCCTAATAATCGGTAACCGATTTTATGTCAGTGAAAATGAAACGTATGGAGTTCTAGGTGCAACGCAGACGACACACTTTTTGTGCGATCGAGTCTGCGGCGCACAATGTCTGCATGGTTACTGCATATAATTGCATAGGTTCTATTTTCACAGACTAAAAAGTGCGTCACAGATAGTTTGTGGTCTACGCTGCATTCTATTGTACAGTCAGCTTCAAAATAATCTGAGCGTTCAAACCTACTAAAAATATCGGAACGTTTGACAAAAATCACTCTTGGCCCAATACATGAAAGATGTAATTTCATTCAATGTCATTTATTCTCAAACAACAAATAAAGATGAATTTCTACGTCTTGAGAAAAGGTTGATTTTTGTCAAATGTTCAGATATTTCTGGTGTGTTTGAACGCTCAGATAATTTTGAAGCCGACTGTACATATATGCACCTACGCACTATATGCATATATGCAAATACGCATACGTAACGACACGTTTTTGTAACACTGACGATCGGACTGATATTTTCACCGAGGTTTTATCACCGATTTGTGACCGACTTTTTGTAGGATGTGTGCGTTGCAACATAGAATTTTATACAATTCATTTTACCGACAAAAATCGGTCACTGTTTGTTGGACGTGGGCGGGCGAGCTAATGGTTGCGGCGTAATACACAAAATATACAATGCTTATACACTGAATTGTAACACATACTATACACTAATGTTATATTTCTGCACTCCTCCATAATATGATGCCAAATCGCACACTCCTGCGCGCGCGCAATGTGCTTATAAAGGAGTACATAGTTTTTTTCATTTATAACTAGCTGCCCGGACAAACTTCGTTCTGTCGAAAGCATTTCTTTTTTTTTTTATAAAAACTTTCCGTGTGCGCCGTAAGGAACATACTAAAAATAAAATTGCCGATTTGGTCAAGCCGTTCTCGAGTTTTGCGCTTAGCAACATTCATTTTTATTTATATATTATAGAAGATATAAGATGTGTGGTGAATGGCCGCAATAACTTTTTTATTGCTAATTAATTATTATTCAATCACATTAAAAAAAATTGTGCAAAATCTGTCTTTCACTTACATTCACAAATTCTCTGGCATGTTTTGTAACATTGTTTGCCATAACCAATTAACGTCCTTAACTACTTAATTTGACGACCTCGAAATCGAAGCTTTCAAGTTACGATTTTTCATAATATGAAACAACTTTCGCAATGAAATGGATCACAGAAAAAATGACTAAATTGTAATATCTCAAGCTCCTCCTTGCAAACACATCAAGCCGTTGGTATCAGCTGTTGTCGTAGAATAGTAGTTGTTAAACACTCCAACCAGCATCGGGACAGTGTGGAGAGTTATGTGATCTAACCCAACAGTGAGACGTTTATAGGCTGACATATGAAGATTCAAATAAAATAAAATTACATTAAATATTATGTACAGCGCGACGCCGCGCACATTCGCACAGAACTAGGGTCTCCACGGCAGATCAGCGTTGTAGTGATAAGTTCACTGCAACAAATGCCGAGTGGAGTTCCTTTAGGACACATATTTCATTTCTTTTTTGTTCTATATAAGTTTGTACTGTGTGTTCTAATAAATATATTTCATACTAGCGGCCGCCCGCAGTTTCACCCGCGTGGGTCCCGTTCCCGTGGGAATATCGGGATAAAAAGTATCCTATGTGTTAATCCAGGTTGTAAACTGTAAATCTGTATGCCGAATTTCATCCAAATCCATCCATCCGTTGCAGCGTGAGGAAGCAATAAATATACACACATTCACACAAACTTTCGCATTTATAATATTAGTGTGATGAATTAATTTAAACATCCTAAGACCACAGCTCACCTTACACTGGTGCCTCGCCTGCTGCGGCACACACAACGGCCGGAGTGCGTCCAACCACGCTCGCTCTTCGTTCGCAGTGTTCGCGGCTAAGAAGGTGTGCGTTGAAAGGCAGGGTAACGCACGCTCCACCAGTTGGAAGCAGAACTCGCGGTCCCAAAGGGACTCGTGCACCTGTTAATAAAATACATATATTTAATTATTGACGGATACAGGAACTTTCCAACACCACCTCTCTAGTTTACTTATTATTAATGAATGAAATTATCGCGCGCTTTACCCGTAACTCTCAACTACTTAGGAACTAAAATGTTCAAATAATTTTTAACGCAAATTTTGTTGCGAACAAATTACAAAAACAAATGTTGAAAAAATTTCCACGAGCAGGATTTGAACCTGCACCCTTTTGAACTATTTGATGAATTATTTGAACATTTTATAAATAGCTTGCCTACTTCTTAACTGATCTTTAATATTTGTAAAAATATTATGATCGGATGTTAACGACGGTAGTTGTTGACATTGAATGAGCGCCTTTGGCTTTCAAAGTAAAAAGTGTTGAATAATTTCGGCGGGCTGGTTAGAACCACGATAGCTCAATTGGAAGAGCACCTGACCCAGTATGTCAGAAGGGTGCAGGTTCAAATCCTGCTTGTGGAATTTTTTTCAACATTTGTTTTTGTACTTAGGAACTAGCTATATTAGCTCAAACTGTCGAAACACAACAATGCTATGATGTAATGGCGATAAACTTAATTAAAATTATGATAGCTATAGCCAGGCAGATTCAATGCAAAACTTACTACCAACCAAACCGTGTGCAATAATTATGTTCCTACACTGGAAATGGAGGGACCTTTATGGCTGAGATCGGTGGTCAACTACTAGATCACATAGACTGTTATTAGGAAGCTTTTAATGCTGACCTAGCGGCATCATCATCACACTATTTGGGAACAGGGGCAGAATAAGTTTTATTTTTTTTAAATATTTGCTTTTATAATGCTATATCTTCGATCAACAATACACTAGATAACGCCTCACGAACTAAAACAAATCTCAAATATGGCACTGGCTGACTTTACTATAAATGGAGAAAAACTATCCTAAGTTTTGATAATTTCAACCTAATTTATACTTTTTTTGCAAGGAATAAAGCACAGTTTTGATTATTAAGACATTCACTTACGATCTTACGTCGAAAACGACAGAAAGAGATAAGAAATTTAAATAAACACTTGTGTATTTAAAAACATATACAAAGACCCTTTACATCCAAATTCGACCTTATTACATAAAAATAAAACAGCAAATTGCAGACACGAAATGTTACTTACTTCATTTCGAATTTTTGCATTATTGACTTTACTTGCTCCGAACAGAGTAATATGGAGTCTCACTTAGTAATTTATTTTTTGTTTTAAGGAAGTTATTTTTAATAAGGAATTAGGTTTATTTTATTTTATGGCTTATGCATTTGACTGCAAAAGTGTATACAAAAAGCAATTTATTATACTTTGCATACATTTATGTAATAGTAGATTCAGTACAAATTAACTGATATTGAACTATACCTACCTTGAGCATGGTTGGAAAACATGCTTAAATGAAAGAATCCTGATGAGAAATTGTAATGTAAACAACAATATAATCACAATCAAAATGTTTTATTTATGTAACAATATACATTATTTGAGGTGGTTTTCATATAAAGAACAATAAACCAAATTCAAATTCAAATTTAAATTATTAAATTTGGGGATAGCCGTTTTTCTCAATCGACGTCTTTGTGCATTCCCCATAATATCGGACTTTTTGAAATGTATTGAGCAAATTACAGAATTTTTTTTAGGTCTAAAAAAATCCTCCTGTCTCTCTTCTGCTACTATGGAAATCCATTTTGCACATTGAAATGGGTCGCCAGGAAATCTAGAAATGGAAAATATAATTGAGAAGTATCTATCTATAATTTTTTTTAAACTACTCCATAGATTCACTGTCCCAGAGCAACTATACGTTGGCCAAACATTAGCAAATGTAGGCGCGTGGGTTGGTTTTAAAAATTAAAGATTGTTATTTCATAAAAACAGTTAGGTATTTTATTATTTATGTTATGAAAAAGCATTTACTTACCGAAAGTATGATATTCCTTCCGATATATTTTTATTTCGATAGTTATTTTTACAGTTTTTGAATACACACTGATGCATTGTGGTACGTTATCATGTTGGCGCAGTCAACAGCGAACTAAATAGAAATAAGACCCCACTTTGAATGTGAGGCGTTATTCGCTCGGCCGTTTTTGACACCCTGACCGGTTATCTAGTGTATTGTTGATCGAAGTGCTATATGCAGAAATTGGTGACATTGACAAGCAGTCAAACCTCAGCTTCAATATACCTGATACAGATAAGCGCAGGATAAATCAATTAAGCCTTTAGGCTTCGTCCTCTTCGGGGAGTCATAGAAATACAAATGGGTGTCCGTTCCCTCTTGTAACAGCACGAAGTACAGCGCCTTCCACTTCTTGGCTGCTTTATCCGACTTCTTGTTCAAATAGCCCTGGTGTTTGATGCCTTTCATTTTTTTAAGGCCAATCTGATCGCGGCACTCTCGCAGAGTGGCGTATATCTTTTCGGCCGCCGCTCCAGTTGCGTTCTGTTGCGGCTCGATGACATGACCTTCTGCGATGAGCTGTGAAAACAAAAATATTTTTAAAAATTATTTGTAAAAGTAATACAAGACCTATTATGTAACAGGCAGAAGTCCCTGCTCTTTGGTACTGTCCTATAACCTCATGAACTAGTATTCTGCTGCATACATTCATATTATGAGCAAGGATATTTTATATCTAAATTACTTTCTCATCATCAACCCATAATGATCCACCTGAGCAATAGTACTTAGGGTATAACCTACCACGCTGGCCCAATCTCTCCATGTACATTTTATTGTTCATCTGACCTTAAAACATTGTGTTTTGATAACAATAAACGCCGTAAGTAAACTTCGCAATAATTATACGCTCATAAAATGTGTTTGCTGATGTTGTATGAGTTTGCCCGGGATAGGGATGAGTGGAGACGTAGAGAGGAGGCCATGAGTGTGAGGAGTGAATGTATGTTTGATTCAATAAGTACAAAGAAACCAACCTCCTTTTTTAAATACTTACTGGCTGACCCAAAGTGTGTCCTTCCACTATCTGCTCCTTCCTATACCTGTTGATAACTGCATCAAGGCATTCAAACGTCCTTCCGCCCATCAGGTACCTAACACCTTTCTTCTCTATCCTGAACCTCTGTATCTGGTTGTTGATGTGGAAAAACAGGGAGTAGTCCCCAGGGGAGTTGTCTGAGGGCCGGACCAGGAAACTGCCAGGGCCCGCTTTGACTAGCATATCCACTGCTTCGCTCTTGGTGCAGTTAGGGTGGAACCAGGAGAATACGGTGTTCGGATCGATGGCTGGGTCCAAGTCCTCGACAAGCTCCCTGAAGATCATTCCTTGCTCACCCGTTCTGTTAAAATGATGTAAGCGAATTAAAATAAGTCGAAGGTGCATTGCTGTGTAGATCATACGGACCTTGGAAGGAATCATAGTAACGCCAGATAGGATAATTTCTAATACTTAGGTCATAAACATTAAACAATAGTTTATATAATTATTGTGAGCCTGTCGAAAACACAGCGTCGCTTATGAAGAAGCAGTATGTACTCACCTTATTTCCATCACTTTACTTACGCTTTTTTAGTGTTTCTATGACTGATTTCTGAACGTAGATCCATCTGTCAAAAACCTGTCACCTGAAGGCGCGGATCGCGCGAAGTTGTCATTGCGTGTGTTACTCGCCGCCATTACTATTTGTTCGAACTTTTATTTAGCCAAATAAAAGTTATAGAAGTGTTAAATACAACGAAAAAGTGTTCAAAGAGTGCAGTGTATCTTATACTATCGTAATAACGTAACATAATGAGTGAGGACGCCGTATTATACGCGGCTCCAAACGTCGGTGATAGTGAGGCAGGTAGTGCCGGTAAACATACCGCCGGTGCCGCCGTAAACAACTCATCGAGTTCAGGCTCTTCCTCTTCATCCTCGGAGAGTGAGCGACCGGCTCATAAGAAGAAACACTGCCGATCATCCGATCCGCGGATTGATACACTGATGACTCAGGTGAGTTATCTTTCCAATTTGTATATGCAGAGTCTCGGCGGCTCGTATCAAATCGAACGTCAATATTCAGATACACCGCAGAATATTGCAAATAATAACGCTTCTACAGAATTTATCACTAACCCTAATGACAACAGAAGGGTGTTAGAGTTGGGTAAAATCGAGACAGATTATAATAAGTCAAAGGTGATTAGGGCTGCGTCAGCCGACAGAGTTTCGCAGCTTAGAGAGCTACAGCATTTTGGAGACCCACTTTGGAAGCATATAAGGTATTCCAAGGCGTTACAAACATTTGCAGCAACAACCGCTTTCGTAGAGTTGAAGATAAATGATGAACTTTGTCATCTAAATAAGGACAAAGATTTTTTAGCGGGAACTGAGGCTGTAGTAGCTGCATTGTCAAATGCTGTTTTAGAGCAAAGAGAGTTATTACGAGCTGGTTAACAGAACATAGTTGACTGGGCTTGTCAATCACCCCAGGAGCTCAATCCTCAGAATTTATTTGAAAAAATATCAACAAGTTTTAGCAATAGTTCCGATACATACAAAAATATTGAGGAGACACTTCAGATTATTTGTGGCAAAAGGGCTGAGTGTGTTGAGATAAGACGGTAGATAATTTTGAAGGAGATCTCAAATAAACCAATACAATCAGCTCTTCGTAACATTCCACCCAGTGTCGAACATCTTTTTGATAGAGAAAAGTTGTTACCCTTAATTCAGTCACTTGGTGGACCTCAGTCATGGCTCAGTCCTTCGCTACCTAGAGAACCCAGATTTTCCTTAAAAAGAAAGCAGGGGGAGCCTGGCCCATCAACCTCTGCTTATCATCCAAAGAAATTTAAACATTCTTCTAGAAATCAGAAATTTAACGATAAGAAAGGGAAGGGTCAGTTGAAGAAATCTTCCTTTCGTTCCCGTCAAGAGGGAACTGCAAAGGATCAGACCAGATGACTATCAGATGAATTTCAAGGGGGGGTGCTTAGCGGACTATCAGACAATATGGAGAGAGCTCGGAGCCAACCAATTTGTTATAAAAGCTATAACAGCATCTCGAATACCATTTATAAAGAAACCTCCCCTAGTGTATCCATCAATAAGTGTGATCCAGAGGTATGCCACCAAACCATCTCCCCAAATGACAAATCAGATTCTAGAATTAAAAAAACTAAACATCGTAGAGACCCCAACAGATGCGACACCCAGCTACTTCTCGAGGATGTTTCTCGTGAGAAAGAGCGATGGAGGAGTGAGACCCATAATAGATTTGAGAGGGCTCAACAGGTTTGTGGCAAACAAACCTTTTCATCTGATCTCACAAGCATCCGTTCCAGATTTTTTACAGCGAGACGACTGGCTTATCAAAATCGACTTATCCCAAGCATATTTCCACGTCCCAATAGCCCCTTCTCACAGGCCCTTTTTACGGGTCAGTTATTTAGGTCAGATCTTGCAGATGACTTGCCTACCCTTTGGCCTTTCATCCGCCCCGCGATTATTCGCCGCAATCACTTGCTGGGTCGCGGAGACCCTGCGCAAGCGAGGATGTCGAGTTCTAGTGTACTTAGACGACTTTCTCCTAGCTCATCAGGACAGGTCTTTACTGACCCTCCAGGCCGCGGAGGCTGTGGAGCTCCTGAGAGCACTGGGCTGGCAAGTCAACTTCAAAAAGTCGATACTAGCACCTACCCAGGTCATAGAGTTTTTAGGGATCGAGTGGAGGACGCACCAAAATCTCATGTGCTTACCACCATAAAAGCGTCTGGATGTGACAAAGGCCTTAGTCAAAATGACAAGTCAGGGCGCTTGCAGGCTACGTCAATTACAACAGCTTTTAGGCCTCTTAAATTTTGCATGCATGGTGGTCGCCAGAGGTCGTCTTCATTGCCGCCACATGCAGATGTTAGTTCGGCAATTTCAAAACGACCCTCGGAGGGTTGTTCACTTATCCAATATGTCTCTGACAGCGATGCAATGGTGGCTCGGAGCCATAGACACAGCTGCTGTTCCAATATATCTGCCCAAGGTTCGCCATTTTCTAAGCACAGATGCTTCAGACATTGGTTGGTGAGCTCAATTGGATCAAATCCCCATGGCAGGCACTTGGAAGAGACATCAACGGAGCTGGCACAGCAACAAGAAGGAGATGTTTGCAGTCCTTTATGCGATAAAAAGTCAGGCACACAGAATCAGAGACTCCCATGTCCTTCTACAGTCAGACAACCGTACCCTCATCGCGTATATACGCAAGGAGGGGGGAACTCGGTCGATAGGACTTCTGGCACTGACTTTTCAGCTCTTAGTTCTCCTAGACCAGTGGAACATAACCTTATCTGCTCAGTACCTTCCGGGAAGGTACAATTTAATTGCAGACCGGTTGTCGCGGAGGCGACCGATACCAGAGTGGCATCTTTCACAAACTGCAGCCAAAAAGATCTTCTGCTTATGGGGAACTCCAAACATAGACCTGTTTGCCTCAGAGCGCTCTGCCGTGGTACCAAGGTATGTCGCCTTAGACACAAGAGATCGTGGGGCAGAATTTATAGACGCCTTCAGTCGAGACTGGGATTATCACCTGGCTTGGACATTTCCACCTCCCAGTTTAATACCACGTGTCCTGGCTCATCTCAACAGGGCTCGGGGAACATATTTGCTGGTAGCGCCGGATTGGGAGCGCCCATTCTGGAGAGCAGATCTGGAGTCCAGAGTACAGGATCCCCCACAGACAATTACAGACCTTCAGGAGGTTCTGACAGATCTCACGACCGGCCTTCCTCCACCTTGTCTAGATCAACTAACTTTACAAGTTTGGAAAGTTGGGGGTGGGGCCGACAAATAGTTGATTGGACTGAAGAACAGAAATCTCTACTGCGGGGATGTTGGAGACAGTCAACAATTAATACATATCTCCCAGCGTTAAACAGATGGGTTTTATGGTGCTCAATGAATAACTTAGATGCCAAATCCCCGAGGCCAGAGAATGTGGCAAAATTTCTTGCAAATACCTTTTTATCCGAAGGACTTTCATATAAGACCATGCTTCTTCATAAATCAGCTATCTCGACATATTGTGGCCAGGATGACAGAGTATTTTCCCATTTTTTAGTTAAGAGTGTTTTAAGAGCTATTCAGAATGCTAAACCAGTTTCACATAAGTGCCCTATTTGGGATCCAAGACAGGTTTTTGACTGGTTAATTAACAATCCTGGTAATAATTCACTCTTTGAAGCAGCTCGTAGAACTGCTACAATACTACTGCTGGCCTCTGGTAGGAGACTACATGACCTCACCTTGCTGGAGCTCTCAGACTCTCAATATCAGGACAGGGGTGAGAGCATCAGACTATGGCCCTCATATGGATCTAAGACTGATAGGGGGTCAAAGAGACAGTCAGGATGGGAGCTTAAGAAACATAAGCTTAAAGGTGTTTGTCCCGTTACGTGGATTCGTCGTTATCTACAACAGAGTAACAGTAGAAGAGAGGAGAACAAAGAAATTAGATCTTTATTCTTAACAGTACGTGGAGAGGTCAAAGCTGCTTCCAAAACTATAATTGGTGGTTGGATTAGATCAGTACTAAGAGATGCAGGGATTGACGCTTCTCCGGGCAGTTGCCGTCCAGCTGTTGCTTCACTTGCATGGTTGCAATTGCTTGCAATAGAGGAGATACATGAAAGAGGCAATTGGAGGTGTGAGAATACATTTAAGAAATATTACTGCCGAGAGATCGACACACAGGCACGCGACCTTAATAATTACAACTTATTTAATAATTTTTCAAGTATTTAAGATTGTCTAACTATTTACTTATACAATTAGTACAAAACTGTTTTATTTAGCAAGAAGATTGCTATTTTTAGTTATTTTTATTTTTTATTTTTCACTTGTTTTTGTTTAATAAGAGATTTAATGTCTGTTGATGTTATCACTGATTGTATTCGATTTAAATAATTTTAAGGACATATCAGATGTTACTTCTTATCACATTTTTTTTTAAAGACCTTAGAGGTATTATTACAGTGTTATATAATTCTAATTCTCAACATTGCGTGTATTATTTTAGTCACCAGCAGATAACAAACACGTCTTCATAAGCGACGCTGTGTTTTCGACAGGCTCATAATATAACCGTTTTACACTACAATAAAACGATTATTATGAGCCGAGAGAAAACACAGCGTCGCCGGGAAGTTCTTCCTGGTGAAGACTACAATGACAACTTCGCGCGATCCGCGCCTTCAGGTGACAGGTTTTTGACAGATGGATCTACGTTCAGAAATCAGTCATAGAAACACTAAAAAAGCGTAAGTAAAGTGATGGAAATAAGGTGAGTACATACTGCTTCTTCATAAGCGACGCTGTGTTTTCTCTCGGCTCATAATAATCGTTTTATTGTAGTGTAAAACGGTTATATTAACAACTGAGAAAGTTTCAAGTTTCATATTTTTTTTAATGCATTATTTTTGTTTTTATTTAACATTTTTTTATGGAGTTAACAGTCTTTAAACACCCAATATTTTTTGGAGGGCTTTATTAAGGTATTAGAAATAATCTTGCTTGTGGCCACAAGCTTTCTTTTTTGAGAGAGTAACAATGTACCTATGAAAATTGCCTGATTTACATATTTAACTATATAATTAACTAAAGCGGATTAAATTAAACTACTATAAACTAAACTCATAAAAACTATATCTAATGCAATTTATAAATAAAAAATTGCCCCGGATCTTCCCCATCAGGCAGAATACCCAGTAAGCTAGCAGCATTGCCTCGTTGGTTTATCATTAATTTACATTATAAAATGTTACTTTCTGTGTTGTAAAATACATAAATAAACCTTATAATAAAATAAATCAGATGCTATTTTAAACACAGACAAGACGCATATATTTACTTCTACCTTTTCCTTAATACTGCGGTTCGGGAACCGTTAACTTTTATTGACTCACTTGCGCGAAAAACGTATTATAAACATAAATACATAACATGTTCAATATCATAACACAAAGAAAATCCTTTCGAAACTGAGTGCAAGGTAATTTAAGTCGAGTTAATGTTTTATAATTAACGCCATTCAATGGCACTTGCAATGTTAGTTTAGAAACTCATTCATAGTGTACCAACATGTACAGCACTAGTTTACATTTGCGTCAATGATCGTGACCTAGTATTCAATGATACCACAGCGCGAGTTTAACAATATAATTTTTGCCATCATATAATTCTCACTACATCAATTAGTTATAAATGGAACACATCAAGGCGAAAAACAAAAACAAAGACTGTTCAATTTTAATTTGTTATTTAATCACAAAACATCATGTAAAATAGCTTTTTTATTAATTCAATTGGATGCTGAACTATAATGTTTTTTTTATTAATTATTAAGCATTTCGCCTTCATCTCACCTGATGTTAAGTGATAATAAGACCTAAGGTGAAAGAGCACTTCAAATCTCAATAATAGGAACTAGCTATCTTATCTCTAACCGTGGGAACACAACAATGCGACTTACATTGATGTTATGGCTACATATTTAGCTTAAATTAGTAGTTGTAGTTAGCAAACCGAACTTATAACAAGCTCTACCACCAACAAAACAGAGTATAAAAGTGTACCCTTTGCCAGAAATCGAACCCGGGACCTCTGGGTCAAAGACCAGTGGTTTTTATTAACCAATAAACCACAGAGGCAGTTCTACAGTCATAGCTTCTCTGTACCAATAAGTAACAAAGTAATATAATATTAATTACCTATGTGCAGTGACCCATAGCCAACCGTCGCCCATGTCGTTGTGGACAAAGAATATGTCACCCTTCTGGAATGTTAGCTCGTCGGTGTCAGGCATCTTGGTGTACGGCAGTATGGCTACCACCCTCTGTTAAAAAAAAAATATCTATAATACAACACAGTTTTTTAAAATAAGTTAGCATTATTATGTTAAAAATTAAAGACTGAAATAAATATATAAAATTGGATCTTTAAAATCTTTTTCATTGAAAACTTTTCTAATTCCACAAACCGAAAAAGTTCAAATAGTGATTTTTTTATATCTTACGGGTAAGCGCTTGGCTTCACCTGTTGTTTAAAATGATAAGGCCGTAGGTGAAAGCGCACTTCACCCTAAATCCTCAATTACTGAGGCACTGGCTATCTTATCTCTAGCTGCCAGAACACAACAATGCTACAAACATTGAAGTTATGACGACATATTTAGATAAGATGGTGGTAGCTAGCCAGGTGGATCAACCAGTCCAACCACCAACCAAACCGAGTACACAAACATGTACTCACTGCTGCGAATCGAACCCAGGACCTCTGGTTTTAAACTGATGGTCTTAACCACTAGACCACATAGGCGGTTGAATGTGAACATTCTGATATTTATGCTAAATAATTGCTAAATTCGACTTTAATACCTTTTTATCATTCACCGGTTCTGGAGGTGGTACAGGCTCTACCAAACGCTCCCTTTTTAATAAGTCTGAACAATGACTGTAAAAGCCAACTAGTTCAGTCAGGGAATCGAATTGGCGGCCGCCAATGTAGTAGTCACCACATACTGCTGTTATTCTGTTCAGAAAAATAACCTCATTATTATGTTTAAATAAAACACGATATAATAACAATGCGTGTATTGTGCTCAGGAGCAATTCACAGTGTGTTTCAGTATTGAAGTACCCTCACTTAGATATTCTTATTATTACAACAAGACACACAAGTAGGTAGCATACATCCATAGACTAATACGCAACATACCTTTCCCCCAAGTATGTTTAATAATAATCTAATCTTAACTAATAACCTTATAATACTTCTCACCTAGAACATAACATATTAATCCTTAACTTATCATAATTTTCAAAACAAGTAACCACATTTTACTCTACATTTTAACATTTACATAAAAGTAATTCAGTAACAACAATGTATTAATGACATTATTCCTATACAAATAAACTAGTTCATGTAATTACAATAATCAGTACGTGAGTATGGTGACCTACCATGCCTTATCATTTTATTTTTCAATTTGCCACCAGAAAATCCTGGCTCAGAATCAATGGGGATCCCTAACATTTCTGCCCATTGGTCTGGACTCGGTATCTCAAGGATTTCCTGATCTTCCGATTCTTGTGAAACACCACCTACCTCATCAAATTGCTCTATATCATTGGCAACCTCTTCATTTACCTCCCCTGCTTTAGATTGACGTTGGTGAATCAACTGGTCAATGTGTCTGCTAACAACTGTTCCATCTCCAGTAGCCACGCTGTAACTGGATGGACCTTCTCTATTGACTACAGTACCGGGCAACCATCGTGGTCCATTACTGAAATTTCTATACATAATATTTTGACCTATGTTAGCATGTCTGTGCCGTTTTTCACTGTTAACCGTTAGTTGACGGGTGATATGGTGCAGTAGTAATATGGCTAATTTTGTTAGCTTCTAAAAATTGTTTCATTTCATTTGAAACAAATGGCGTTCCGTTGTCAGAAACCAAAACTTCACACAAGCCATGTGTAGAAAATAATATTCGGAGATGGCGAATAACAGTACTCGAGGTCATATTATTTACAATAAAGACTTCTGGCCATCTAGAGTGTGCATCAACTACTATCAGAAATGTCTTCCCTTGGAAAGGGCCAGCAAAATCAACATTAATTCGTGACCATGGTTTAGTGGGAGTGATCCACTCGTATGTAGTTTTAGGTGGGTTGTGCCTATTCTCTAAACACTTGTTGCAGCTCTGTATCAATGCCTCGATATCATTGTTTAACTGCGGCCACCATACATAGCTTCTGGCAAGTGCCTTTGTTTGGACGATGCCGCTGTGTGTCTTATGTAAAGTGTTTAGAATTGTCTCTCGCAACGATGGTGGCACCACTACGCGACATCCGAGTAGAACACAGTCCTCATGCACCGACAGCTCAGCACGGTGCAACCAGTATGGGCGTAGCTGCTCATCTGTTACCCTGTCTGGCCATCCCCTCAGAATATAATTAATGATTCGCGATAATACTTTATCATGCTTGGTAGCTGATATAATGTTTTCAACATTAATAGGAAACTCGTGAGGTGAATCAGCCATAAGTAAAATGTCGTACATTGGTGTTTCTGGCTGTTCTGGAACCGACAATGGCAACCGACTTAACCCATCTGCATGACCTATCTGACTACCAGGTTTATATATAATATTATAACTGTGAGAGTTTAGTGATAATGCTATTCTTGTAAGACGAGGTGACAAGACGTTAGGTATAGGTTTTTTCGGGTCAAAAATTCCTAGTAAAGGCTTATGATCGGTTACAACAGTGAAAGAATTTCCCATTAAATAATTGTGAAATTTGATTAATCCGAACATAATGGCCGTCGCTTCTTTATCTATTTGGGAATATCGACGCTCGTGTGTGTGTAATGTTCTGGAGCCCATCGCCACAGGACATTCCTCTCCGTTTTCCATGATATGTGACAACACTGCTCCTACTCCGTAATCCGAACTGTCGCACGTCAGTACTAGCGGTTTGTTCAAGTCGAAATGTACCAACGTCAGCTCACAAGATATCAACTGTTTAGCAGTATCGAAACTGTTTTGTTCATTAACCGTCCACTGCCACTCCCTTGACCTATCGAGCAATCTATGGAGAGGCTCGAGTACAGTGGCTTTATGAGGTACGAACCTTTCATAAAAATTATAAACGCCTAGAAAAGCTTGCAACTGTTGTATGTTTTTAGGCTCTGGGGCTTTTAAAATAGACTCGACTTTACTTGGTGCCGGGTGTATACCTTTAGCGTCAATCACAAAGCCTAAAAATTCAACTTGCTCCCTTGCTAATTTGCATTTATCGCGATTGAGGCGCAAACCTGCTTTTTTAATACGACCTAATACTGAATCAAGGCGCTGTGTCATCTCTGGCATTGAGCGGCCACTAATTATGACGTCATCGATTAGTACCGCTACTCCAGGTATACCCGCCAGCAGCGCCGTCATTAGACGCTGGAATATACCTGGACACGCCTTAACGCCAAACGCTAATCTATGTACGGTATAAAGGCCTTTGCATGTGTTTAAGGTTAAAAGCCGTGCCGTGTCGTCGGTGACCCTCAGTTGTGTGAATGCACGATCTAAATCTAATGTGGTATAGAACCTCCCCCCAGATATTGAAGCGAAAACTTCACTTGCAGTTGGCATAGGGTACGTATCAGACTCTGTGGCCTGATTCACCGTGCTGCGGTAATCTCCGCACAAGCGAATGTCGCCATTCTTTTTAACAATCGGGACTACCGGAGTAGCCCATTCCGAAAACGAGGAAGGGCGTAGTACTCCCTCACTCACCAAACGATCTATTTCTATTTCAACCCTATGTTTAATAGCGTAAGGTACGGGTCGAGCTTTTAAAAATTTTGGTATAGCATTTTCTTTCAAATGAATAGATACAGGGTCCCCCCGATATGTACCGAGTCCATCCCTGAACACCTCACTGTGCTTGGCTAGTACATCATTGGTCGCTGACATATCGACTTCAGAAATTACATTAACATTGAGTGAAATATTAAGCGCATTAAACCAATTCCGGCCTATTAAATTAGGTCCGGAGCCTTTAGCTATTATAATGTTAAGATCACAACTAATGTCTTTAAATTGTACCTGCACAGTAGCTTGTCCGAGCACTACCACCTGTGAGTCATTCCAAGTGCAGAGTCTGTTGTGTAGCGGGCGCAGAGGCGCTCTAGGCCGCAAGCGCGACCACGTGTGTTGATTGATGAGAGAGAAGGCGGCGCCTGAGTCCACCTCCATAGGCACTGCAATACCATCCAGCATCACCTTCAACTCGAACGCCGGTACTCGTGTCCGTGAACTATCTACATTATATATACCGTTCAGCATCGAATCTGGCTCTTCACTGGCGTAATTAAGATTTTTCGTGTTATCTTTTTTCTTTAAAGAACATATTTTCTCAATATGTCCCCGTTTCCGACAATAGCGGCATACCGCGTTGATGAAACGGCAATCGCCACCGTGTCGTTCGCCACAACGGTAGCAAAGTCTAATGTTAGTCGTAGTTCTTGATTTGATAGCGTTCACTTCCATTGGTTCCACGTTAGGCGGTGACGTCATTACGCTCGTGCTCGCTGCAGGTGCATAGTATGTGCTTGGGGCGACGCTCTGCATCATGCGAGCGTCCCTCCCCGCGCTCTCTGAAGACAACATGGCGTCCACCACGTCTCCATAACTCAAATTGTCTCTTTTCAATAGTTCGTACTGTAGCTTGTTATCTCTCATGCCACACACTAACCTATCACGCAACATACGTTCTAAGTTTATAAAATTACAACCGGCACTTATTTTTCGTAACTGTGCGATGTAATCGGACACGGATTCGTCTGGTCCTTGATCACGTTTGTAGAATTTGAATGACACTGAAATTTCATTTGGTTTCGGACTGAAATGTTTTGTAAGAACTAGCACTATTTCACTGAACGTCACTTCATTTGATTTTCTAGGTGTAATTAATGCTAAAAGTGTTTCAAATACTTCCGTACCGCACAAAGTGTAAAAGTTTGCTCTTTTCGTGGCATCGTCAATGACGCCGTTAGCCTCGAAACAATAATTTAGTCGGTCAATATAACTATCCCAGTTATCACTTTTTACATTGAACTCATGAAATTTCACTGATTTTCGATCCATTGTTAAACTCGTCGCCACTATTATGTTTAAATAAAACACGATATAATAACAATGCGTGTATTGTGCTCAGGAGCAATTCACAGTGTGTTTCAGTATTGAAGTACCCTCACTTAGATATTCTTATTATTACAACAAGAGACACAAGTAGGTAGCATACATCCATAGACTAATACGCAACACTCATGTAGTGATTTTATAATATAACAACATCAGTATGACTAAAAGGTCTCTACTAAGCAATACTACTAAGAAAAATTGTAATTTAATTCCATGCAGATCTCTTATTTTGGTAAAGTTTACTCATATTTCGGTGATCCAATCTTGTATCATCTATTTAGGCATACTTTTGTTATAATAGGATATTAATTTTAATTAGTCAAATTTTTTAGATCTGCTAATCAGCTGTTCTAACTCTTTACAAGTTAGAACAGTCACTTAAGGAAGGAGAATCTCGTTCATGTTACTTGTGCTGTGTTAATATACAGTACCTAATCACTTACAATTTTTTTTGCTAAGCCTAAAAGATAGGGCCACAAAACATGCAGTGCCTAGGAGCCTATATATGACTAAATCCGGTTCATTTAACCTTTTTTTATATTAATTCTATTTGTAATTGCATAGTGGGCAACAAAATTAAGCCAAGACTCACTTTGGGTTGCTAAGCCATCGTAGTTAGTAAGTAAGTAATCGCATAGTAAACAACAAAATTTAAAGATATGCAATGCAATACTAATTGAAGAACCTTTCCCAAAAAAAAGGCTTAGTTAAGCTAAGGCTATTGGCAATTACTGAACAAAAAAATTTTGTATGCATTTAGAAAAGGTTTTTAAGCAATTAACAGAAAAATTACCTGAAATGGTTGATTCCCGTGCGACCCAGGTAACTCAACACATATGATCCTGGCTTTCTGTCACTTTCTCTGACTAAAATTTAAAAAAACAAACATTTTATCTGTGTATTATAAAGATTAAACCCCAAGTTCCCCCTCTTCTTGTCTAATTATACAGATAAACACATGAGAATGCAAGTCCTCATCAATGACAACTTATATACTATAATAATGTGTTATAGACATTTTGCATCTTTATCAGTTCAAGACAGTGAATATTTAATGCATTGTCTGTTGTGAATACAGACAGAATAGAATTTTAATTGTATGATGGTGCATATCAAAAGTTTATGCATAGGTGAAATATTATATAAACTAGGTAGGTACTTTGATTATTAATGCGTTCCAGATTTGATTTCTAAAGCGTTCAAGTATTACCTACACTGTAGCAGCAAAATTACGCACCTAAGAAGAATATTATGAAAATGTCCTAAATATAGATAGGTATAGGTCGCGCCAAACTTCTTGTCCTCTCTGAAGTTGGCGCGATTCGCGTCGCAGTAGTAAAAAATAGGCGTTAGTAGGGCGAAGGCGGGGAAGAGCAGTAGGGCCTGACTGTACAGCTGCGCAACTTCATAATGTTTTTCAGTAAGATTATAATAATTCTGCTACCATAGTAAGATCATTTAACTTACCTAAGTAACTACCAAGGTTGGCAGCCTTCCATAGTCTTTCTTCTGCTGTGTACCTGTCAAGGCGGCCATGGTACCACTCAGTTTCTGGTGGGGCAAGCACTGCTTCTCGCTCACCTGATTTATATTACAAATTCATATTATAAACAAACATTATAATAAGAATACAGAATAACAAACAATGTAACACCTAGTTGAAAGTAAAAATAGTTATTATTTTGTCTACATTTAATTTGTTGGCTGCTGTAAATACCAGACTCAATAGAATTTTAATTGTTTGGTGCTGTGGCTCCACATTCTGGCATACCAAAAGTTAAGCAGTATTGAGATAGACAAAATGATTGTATTAATTTTACTTTAAAATATTATGTATTGTTACAGTTCACATTACTTATTAGTCACAATTCTACATTAGCTAAAGAAACTATTAGGTTTTAAACATTTATCTAGAAACAGAATGTAAGTAGAGTTATCAATAATTTGTACTGTTTACTATACTTAAGATTTGTTTATTTAATAAGTTTTATATAATAAACAATTACCATTAGTACCAGGACCATTTGGTTCATATATTTCCAAGTCCTGTGCAAGTTCCGCAATATCACCACCACCGTCTTCCGATTCGGTAGAAGGTGATCCTAATTTATCCTTTACAGGGGGTCCTAAAGGAGCCCCCATAGAGCGAATAAGATCAGCCATTTTCTAACGAAATACACAATAACCGCTTATTGGGATTACTAAAGGACAGACAAATGACTCATACTCTACAGAGGCTTAACCCTTTCGATTAGATTATACAAAAAAACACAAAAGGATAAGAAACCATCACAAAACAATAAACTATTGATGCAAATCACTTGTCTCCAGACTTGCCCTGTTTACAACCGAAACAAACTTGAACTTAATTTAATCGCTCAGCAAATAATGCCAAATGAAGAATGGCTTGTAAAAAAATTAATTTCATCGACTATTGCATGGTGCATTTTAGTTTTCATGTAAGAAAATTTAGTTTTCTTTCATACACTTTTAGATTTTGCTTACAAATTTTTTTTATTTGGTTTTGGTTCATTTCACTTCACTCACAGACTAAAAGATAATGTTACCAACGTCATAATATTTTTACTACCTATACTGTTAGGTTCAATCAAAAACTAGTTTTATTTAAGTACAAACAGCGTCATCTATCTGCCGAAGTGTTGCTTGCTTTAAAAAATATCTAGTAGGTAGGTAAAAAGTAATAATGGTAAAGTGTTTCTTTTTTTTTAATTTTAATACGATTATGTAAAATACAATAAACTTTCAAACTGAAATAAAATTATTTATACTGTCATTATTCTTATATGGTCTAAGATTCTAGGCTATAACTAAGTGGGATTTCAAATGGTGTTTATATCTGGCACACACACGGGAAATTTAGTTTAAGGGACTTCTTGGCGGGAAAGTGAAGAGTCATGTCTGCGGTTTTGTTTTGTGAAGACTTGAATATTAACGCTATGCATTTTTGATATTTTGGAATGGTTAGGGAATAATTTTGCACGAATTGCTTTAATTATCAGTATAAAAGTACTCTCATTTATGTGGTAGAATACAATATTTATTTATTGGGCTATCGTACACAAACATGGCAATTTATATTACATTAAAAAGTTATATTAAGTCATATTAAAATTTTATATAACGCCGCGCCAGCTGTCTACTCTCCATCCGTCTTACCATAGTAGAATGAAACAAGTAGGTCATCTTCATACATACGCACCGAGCGCGGCTTGTATGTGAGCGCAGCCGAGCCAACCCGTCCGTACGCATCGTCGCACGCACACACTGACAAAGTTTATTGAAGCTAATGATGCGCCAGTCGCGGCTGAGCCGTACGTAATGCCGCGCGCGCCTGCGTGTTTCGTCGCTGCGCCGGCGCCGCTGCCGCTCGCACGTAGATTATAATTTGTTAAACGTAAGTCAAGGTCAACGATGGTTACAAAAAAAAACAAGAGATATTGCAGTGTTATTGGATGTCTTAATAGCCAGGGGGTCGACACTTCATATAAAAAATATATTGTATGGAATTATGAACGTACTTGGTGCCAACATAAAATTACGAAATAATCCTACCAATGAACAAAGTTAATAAAACGTTCTGTCTTATTGTACCAGCCACAACACGATAATTTAGTCGCATTATACGGTATGGTCATGTTGGCCAGCATGTAACGCGCCATTCAAAGTTTCTTTATGGCGCCATTGTAGTTCTGTTTAAATATGTGTGTGTTTTGTTCAGCTCGGAAGTTTAAAAACTGTAAAAAACGTGGTAAAATTACATTATGGGTGGCAAATCTTTGCGTAAGTGTGAAATTTGTGGTGTTCAAAGATTGAGAAAGTTGAGTAAGGATATATTATTGGCTAGATTCCTGCTTGACCCAAACAGGTAAGTTTTGTAGTGTTTTCCAAGTTTTAAGTCAATTTGAGTAAAAACAGTGTTATTAATAATTGGTAATATCGGTAAATATATGTGTCTAAGTAACAATTAGAAGAAAATTCGGGTTATTTTTAGTTCCTTATTTATAAACTTTACATTGTCCTAGTGCTATGCTTAAGTTATCGATATTTTTATTTATTTTAGATGTCGACTGTGGGTATATACAGAAATATACAGGTAATGAGGATTTTGTCTATATACCCATAAAGAAGTTAAATAATAATAAGTTTATATATGGCGATCACTTTCCTCGTAAAATGTTCAACAAAAAGGGTAATAGATTAAAAAGAAATGCCTATCCTACATTAAAGGTAAACACAGCTTTCTGATGAAATTCTTGCAAATTTCCCTATATGTAAGCTGAAGAAGAAAAAAGGTAATTTTGCGATTTATATACCTACACGAATTTCGCAGTACACCATCAGGTGTACTGTGTGGTCATTTGCCGTACATAAAATGAAATTGTTATACTTTCTAAAGCAGGAGCTCAGAGTGGCACGCCACAGCACATAATTTAAAAAAACGCAAAATAGGTACAGAACATTTTGAACACTTTAAGCTATTTACAAGTTGGTTTTTCGATGACGCTGACAGTCTTAACATCTGATATTTATTATATTTTATTTGTAGATATATCACTCGATTATCTGCCATCTACTTCTAAATCAAGAACGCTTCATGAAAATGTGACACAATTTGAGGAAAGACTGCACACGTTTAAAAAGCATAAAATAGGTACCTAAATAACAATTGATTCAAACTTTCTTACTTTAGTAAGTGGCTTTCCAATGACACTAATGTTTGGTCTAAATATTGCTATTCATTTCTTGCAGATATTTCAATGAATTGTCCAGCATCGACTTCTAAAGCGAGTACTCATTATGAAAACATGCCAGGAGGTGATTTTAGTTTCCCAAGTTTACCAAGTACTTTGCCATGTTTTGTTCTATGAATTTGATATTTTCATTACTTTTTTACAGATGATATGGGTAGTAGGTAAAAATGTTTGGACGATTCAAAAGCACTTTTCTAAAGTTTATTTAAATAAAAAATATTTGACTTTGACTGACTTTTTTATTTAAAAAAAAAACAAGCGGTAATTCATTCACAGCATGTCATCAGGAGAAAATTTTTTGATTGTTTTTAGACAAATATATATTTTGCTGGCATGTTGTGATGGGATTTATCGCCTGCTTTTATTCGTTGAACATTTGTATTACGTATGAAATATTTGAGGTTAATGGGTATAGACGCCACGAAGATTTTTTTTATCGATATCGATATTATGCTCAGTTTGCAAAGTACCTACTTCACTATTCTTTTGACATTTCCTGCTTATGTTGGTAGTACGATTTTATTTATTAGGTTGGTAGAAACTACGTTCATAATTGTGAAAACGGCTAGTTATGAAGTGCCGACTCTTATAACGTAGTGACTTCGATCAACAATACACTAGATACCGCCTCACGAACTAAAACAAATCTCAAATATGGCACTGGCTGACTTTACTATAAATGGAGAAAAACTATCCTAAGTTTTGATAATTTCAACCTAATTTATACTTTTTTTGCAAGGAATAAAGAACAGTTTTGATTATTAAGACATTCACTTACGATCTTACGTCGAAAACGACAGAAAGAGATAAGAAATTTAAATAAACACTTGTGTATTTAAAAATATATACAAAGACCCTTTACATCCAAATTCGACCTTATAACATAAAAATAAAACAGCAAATGGCAGACACGAAATGTTACTTACTTCATTTCGAATTTTTGCATTATTGACTTTACTTGCTCCGAACAGAGTATTAGGAAGTCGCACTTAGTAATTTCGTTGGCCAAACATTAGCAAATGTTGGCGCGTGGGTTGGTTTTAAAAATTAAAGATTGTTATTTCATAAAAACAGTTAGGTATTTTATTATTTATGTTATGAAAAAGCATTTACTTACCGAAAGTATGATATTCCTTCCGATATATTTTTATTTCGATAGTTATTTTTACAGTTTTTGAATACACTGATGCATTGTGGTACGTCATCATGTTGGCGCAGTCAACAGCGAACTAAATAGAAATAAGACCCCACTTTGAATGTGAGGCGTTATTCGCTCGGCCGTTTTTGACACCCTGACCGGTTATCTAGTGTATTGTTGATCGAAGCGTAGTGATTACTTGCTCAGTGTTAATAGCAGCTTGTCCATCCAGAATTTTCATTCTTTACTTTACCTACCGAACAAGAACGTTGAGTACCTCCTGCCTAACCTAATTACACAATTTTGTGTCAGTTATTTACTACCGAAAGAGTTAAGTTCTGCTCCAGATTTCGTGGATTAGAGAGGTAAATACAAGTATAGGTAAGTTTAATTTATTAGATTACACGGTACACCCTACCGCGAAAACAAGGGACTAATTAGGAACAGTCAGACGAAACACTTTGGACTTTGTACCGCTCTTATGTTGTGGGCATAAGTACCTACTAATATCGAACTGCAAGTGTTTACTGTGATGTGCTGTTGACTGTACCTACTTACCTATTCTGCCCCCGATAGTTGAAAAGCCGCATCTAACAAAAAGTCAAAACGGAGAAAAAAATGTTTGAATGAATGAAACGGGAAATCGTCTGCTGTTCTTAAGTAGAGGAAAATAATTACATGTTGAAAATTTTGAATATTAGCAACGATATTTGTCTTTGATTTCCATTTATAAAATGTAATGTTTTTTTAATTATTTAATTAGAAATAATTAAAAAACCCTTTCATTCTAGTAAATAAAGTTGGAAAAAATACTAGGTACTTAATTGAATAGACGCAAATAGCCAGGTGCGCCCTTTCAACCTCGAACGCCTAATATATTACTTTTTTACTAAGTATCAAGTTTATTCGGGTATTGTATTCCTAAAAAGAATAGGCGCATTTGGCTATATCCGCTAACAGTAACATAAAGAAATCCAAAATAAATGTCATTTATTCTTGATATGAGTTCCACTTAAGAATCAAGTATGTACTTGTGAGATAATTATTAATTCCTTAAACTTAGAACTTCAACAAAATATAGACGCATATGACAAATGCACCCGGGAAAAACTTACTTTACGAAGTAGAAAAGGCGGAAGTGGCAGATGTTGATTTTTTTCCTTAGTTTTTATGCTGTTTCCAATTACTGTGTAAGGCGCAAATGGGTATATGCGCCTTTTTAATTTCTTCTTATAAATTGGATCACTTAAGCGTCTTTCAAATTTCCGAACTTACACAAAAATATCAAACCAAAAGGGCATTTATACGTAAATGTGACTTTTCAATTAAGCTTAAGGCAAATTCGTCTTTTCATCTTCAATCAAGTGCAAAAAAGTGTGCAGAAGCGCCTTTTTTCGTTGCGCTAAAACTGCAATGGAACAAGATAGAAAAATATAAAAAATATTGGAAGGAGCGCCTTTTTTTCCTGATTCCGGCAAAGTATGTAACTCAATTTGGCAAAAAATGTTAGATACGTCTTTTCAACTAACGGGGGCAGTATTGTAAGTTGTTGTGTTGTACAGTTAACAAACTACGTTTAGGTAGATCGGGGGTTCTCTGGAATCCATGAATTCATATTTCTAAGTATGTTCTTATTTTATATGTAGATACCTACCTCATTCTAATTAAAAGCGACAGCTTAGGCTTAGCCTAACTAAAGTTTAGGTGATTATCGCTTGCTCGGGGCCGAGTCGCCCTACTTGTTTCATTCTACTATGGTCTTACGAATTTTCGATCAGGTCACGTGTCCTGACGCGAATTTAACATTTTTTACCCATTCCAAAAAAGTGCACAACGCCGCTAAAGAAGTTTTCACTTCAAAAATCGTCAAATCGAGCGTGAGCTAGGTTTGGTGCCCGTTTTAAGAGATATGCTTATGGAAAAAAAATAAAAAAATTACACAAACGAAAACTGCATTTATCGTAGTAACAAAATTTAATATTTTTATCCCATAACATCGACTTACGTAACAGACAGTTTCGGCACGGCTTTGTATGGAGCTTTACCATAGTGCGGCGGCGCGGCTTGACTGATGCGCTGCCCGCAAAATTCGAGGCAGAGGCCTAATACAAATATTGTGAAAATAACACAAAAGTAGGTATTTAATAATTCCCGCAAATTACAATGTCAAAGTGACGGAACAACCACAACCATAGACGAATTTTCGATTTTTTCCATAAAGTTAATACATATACCAACGATTTTGGCGCGGGAAGCTTCAAACGAGAAAGGCGCCTTTTTTTCGAAAACCAAAAAACTTTTATTCTTTTTCAATAATATTTATTTAATTAACTGTAAATAAGCTTAGTTTAGTTACTGGTAATATAGTAGAGTTGTATAGAAGATGGGTGGCGGCGTGAAGAAAAGGAAAAAAGATCCTCCTGATCCTGATCGACGAACTGCAAGCACTTCCAACGAGTCTTCCTCAGAGGATGAGGATAGCGCCAGGAAGTATCAAATCTATAAAGTTCCCGGGTACTCCAGAAAGTACCCGGAAAATTGCAAAAAAAATGATTACATTGTTTTCTTATCACATAAAGAAGAAAATCGGTCATTCACTGACAAAGATAGGTTGGCTATTTCTAACGGGATAAGAAAGCATTGCGTTACGGGTCTTTTACACTTGCGACCTATAAACAAATTTAAAGTCGGCATAACATTTGATCTTTCAAATAACGCAAATGTGTTCATACAAAACAAAAAACTTTTAGACGAATTGGGGTTAAAAGCTACCATTCCAGCTGGGGACACTGAGGTGACTGGAGTTCTTACTTCAGTCCCTACGGGTCTATCTAATGAACGTATATTTGCACTGGTAGGTAGTTCAAGGAATGTCATCCAAGTAAGGCGCTTCATGCGACGGGAGCGGAGTGAGTGTGGTACGGTCTCGTACCTGCCCACGCAAACAGTAGCTGTTACATTTGCTTCAACGGAATTGCCTCAGTATGTTTATCTGGACTCGTGGAGACATGAAGTCAATGTCTACGTCCCACCTGTTAAACAATGTTTAAACTGTTTACGATTTGGACACATCGCGAAATTCTGTCGAAATGCAGAAGTTTGTTCCATTTGTACACAAAAACACAATTTCAAAAACTGTACAGAAGACCCAAAAAATGCAAAATGCGCAAACTGCGGCGGAAATCATATAGCGATATCCAACACATGTCCACAAAAAAAACAAAAAATCGAAGAAAGTAAAATAAAATCCAGAACTACAACATATTCCGATTTATTTAATGAAACTGCCTTTCCTCATCTTCACGCAAAAACTATTGAAACTCAAATACAAAATCTTTCCAAATCAGACACTTTCATCAATATACTTACAAAAGCCATCACACAAATAATAATTAATCAAAAAGATAAAGATAAACCAATAAACTCTACATCAATAAAAGAAATATTGCAGCTAACTTTTAGACGTAATAGTCTCTCACCCACTTAATGGATACTATCAATATTATGCAATGGAACGCACAAAGCATTATCAGTAATAAACTTTTACTAAATCAATTTCTTTACCATAATAATATACATGTAGCTATTATATCCGAAACATGGTTACAGCCTAATAAAAACTTTAATATTAAAGGTTATAAAATAGAAAGAAATGATCTTGGTAATAAACATAATGGCGTAGCCATTTTGATTCATAATAGTATAAATTATAACAAAATAAATACATACTTTGACAATTCTCTACAAAATATATGTGTAAGAATTATTGTACATAAAAAAGAATTTAGTATTGTAAGTTTTTATTGTCCAACGAATTGTACTCCATCTTTTGATAAATATAAACTTGATTCTTTAGTAAAATCCGTACCTAAGCCTATGATATTTGCAGGCGATTTTAATGCTCATCATACATCTTGGGGGTGTAATTCTGTTAATGCTAGAGGTAGAGATGTTTTAGAAATTGCTGATGATAATAACTTGGTCCTATTGAATACTGGTGAAGTGACTACAGTTGGTTCCCTGACATGGCGTCCTAATGCATTAGATCTGTCTTTCGTCTCTCCGTCGTTGGCTCTTTCTTGTGATTGGTCTGTACAAAGTGATCCTCTTGGCAGCTATCACTTTCCTGTAATTATCAAAGTTTTTGTTAATAATAATAATGTAAATAATAATGTAGATATAAACGATAATCATAACATGAATCTGCCCATCTACCCAAACCTCAAAATGGTGGATTGGAAAATATATGAAAAAAATGTAGACTCTCTACTAGCTAATTTTCAAGTACAGGAATATACACCACTGGAGGCTTATAGTACGTTTTGTAAAGTCTTGCATTCAGCTACAGAAAAGTCTCTTCCCTTTAGAAATTCGCCAGTTCCTAATCCTAATAAAACTAGGAAGTCACTTAAAAGTCCTTGTTTGCCATGGTGGAATAAAAATTGTTCAGAAGCCGTTCAAAATTCTAAATTAGCTTATGTTAACTTTAAAAATAATCCTTCAAACGAAACATATTGTGAGTTTAAAAGGTTACAGGCCCTCAAAAAACTTACTTTAAAAACTGAGAGATCTAATAGCTGGGTTGATTTGTGTAACTCCTTCCATCGTTGTACCCCTCTGTCTCGAATCTGGAATTTTATGCGAAAATTTAACAAAACATATTCTTGTAATAACAGTGATGATGATTGGGTCCCAGAATTTTTGCAGAGATATACCCCCGACTACGTAAATAATAAAATAAATTTTCCCATACTAAATGCAATAAATACACAGAATGATTTTTTAAATAAGCCTTTTACAATGCAAGAATTGACTTCCGCAGTCTTCTCAAGAAAAGATAGCACATTTGGTTTGGATGGAATTTCATATAACATGTTAAAAAGGCTAAGTGACAATAGTTTGCAAATTCTTTTGAATGTATTAAATTATTTATGGTCAAATAATGATATTCCGCATTCATGGAAGTCAGATTGTTTGGTTCCCATATTAAAACCAGATAAAATCAGGTCAAAACCAGATTCATATCGTCCCATCGCTTTAACATCTTGTGTTGGAAAGGTCTTTGAGCAATTACTAAAACAAAGATTAGAATTTTTTGTGGAAAAATATAATATTTTACCTGCTAATCAATTTGGGTTTAGAAGAGGAACATCGGCTCGTGAAAGCATTTGTCAACTCCATCTTGATATCAAAAATAATATTAATAATAAGAATTATTTAATGTCAGTATTTTTGATGTTGCTGGTGCATTTAATAATGTAAATATTGATGTTCTTTGTTCTGAATTGCTTTCTGTTAGCATTCCAATCAAAATAGTCGATTGGATTCGAAAATTCTTGTCTGAAAGGGAAGTTTATGTAAAATATAATTCTAAGTTATATGGTCCCAGGCATGCCTCTGTAGGAGTTTGTCAAGGAGGAATACTCTCACCTTTAATATTTATCTTGTACATTCGCCGATTAAATCTAGTACTAGGTTCAGAAGTAAAAAATCTCCAGTTTGCTGATGATCTTGTTGTTTATGCATTTGGGAAAAATTTATCACATGTTACTAATATTATAAACAAGTCTCTGGAAGGGTTGTGTAAGTATTTTTCATCTCTTAATCTTGATATTAATTCATCCAAATCTAAGTTAGTAGTGTTTGGAAAACCCACTAATTTTGTACCTACTGTGCACTATAATGAAATCCCAATCCCCATTTCTCTTGAAGCTAAGTTTTTAGGAGTAACATTTACTCAAAAAGTTTCATGGGATAATTATATTGATAAAATATGTACAAGAGCCAATAAAGCTTTCAATGTCTTAAAGTCTTTGTGTAGAACATCCTGGGGAGCTGATCCCAAAATATTGTTGCTTTTATATAAATCTCTAATACGTAGTCATTTTGAATATGGGTTTCTTTGTTTTGCTGGTGATAACAGACTGGTGGATAAATTGAATAAAATTCAAAATAAAAGCATGAGACTTATCACTGGAGCGTTTAAAAGTACTCCCATTAATGTATTGCAGGTTGAATGTGGATTACCTCCATTATGTATAAGATTCACCTATCTTAAAGAAAAATTCATTTTAAAACTTTACAGAAAAAGTAATAATCACCTGTTTTCAAATTTGGTTAGTTCTTCTTCACCTTCTATTCACAATCCACTTTATATTCATCAGGGCTTTTCTCAATTTTTAGGTTATCTAAAAAATTTGCAAATACATCAATCTGACCCTCTACCTTGTTATCAGGGAGATTTCAATAGTGTATTTACTGCAATTGAGGTCATTATTGATCACAATCTATGTTCTAAAGAAGAAGTTTATGGTAAATTTTGTGAATTTGCTGGTTTTAGGTTTTTATATACAGATGGTTCAAAAACTGATTCTTCAGTCTCATTTGCAATTTTTGATGATCAGTTGAATTCTGGTGTTGGTTATAAAATAAATTCTAACACAAGCATATTCACAGCTGAGGCTGTGGCTATTCTTGCTGGCTTGAAACATATTAAATATAAAAATAGCGGCTGTAAGGAGTGGGTAATAGTTAGTGACAGCATGAGTGTTCTACAAAATCTTAAAAATAACAAATTTAATGCAGACACTAATTATTTAATCACTTTAATTAAACAGTTTTGGCTAGAGTTATCCAGTGAGAATATTAAGATTCTGTTTATGTGGATTCCGTCACATGTGGGTGTGTTAGGAAATGAAAAAGTAGACTTTTTAGCAAGAACTATAACCAAAACTAATAACATTATTCCTGATTCAAGCAGCCGTCTCAATGTAACTGTACCAAGTACTGATATTGTGCCTCTTTTAAAAGAAAGGTCCTTAGATATATGGAAAAGGCATTGGAATTACACAGTACAAAAAGAAAATAAAGGTCTATGGTATGCTCCTTTCAATGTTCCAATAGGGTCCAGGCCTTGGTTTTGCAAAAGCAATACTTACTTTAATAGGAGGTTTTACACAACTATTCTAAGGCTTCGTTTTGGTCATTGTCGTTTAAACTTTCATCTCTTTCGCTTAAATATGGTTCAGAGTTCTTTGTGTGATCATTGTAACACCCAAGTAGAGCAGTCTTTGAGTCATATATTCTTTGTTTGCCCATCCTTTGGCATTCAGCGCCTCGTGCTGATGGATGAGCTGATTGAAATATACGGTAGTCCCGACTTGGTACCGCGCTCCATTCAGCATATTCTTGTAAATACGTCCACATATTTAGCTTTGTTTAAATTTATTATTAATACAGTTGGACAAATTTAGATGTACAGAGGATAAACGATAATAAATGATTTCTGTATTCTTTTTTTTCTTCTTCTTGGAAACTTTTTTGTTGTAAAGAAATCTTGTAAATATGTGTAATTAAATAGAGTTGGATAGATAGGTTTGTTTTGTTTTGGTTTTGAGTTGACCATTTTTGACATTGACATAACACTGGATATGACGATGTTTTCGTTTTGTGTAAACAACAATTACTGGATTTAGGGAAAAAAAAAAATATACTAGACTTATAAATTAAAATACTATATAAATAAATATATACTAATGACGTAAATAATGGCCTTTACTTAAAATAAACTAATACAAGGTTTAAAACTTTGAAATAACTAATGACGTTACACCAACTTTAATAGAAATAAATAAACAAACTAATGACTAGGCAGTATGGTCTCGGACCTTAGCCTGTTCCTAGATGGAACAAAACAAAACAAAAAAAAAAAAAAAAAACCAACGATTTTTCATAAGTTTGTCAGTGAATCGCGACGTTGCCACTATGTTTCTATGATTTGTCTTACGAATAGTTATGTCAACTTTATTCTGAGATTATTTGTAAGAAATTATTTTCTCCATATTCTTACACTGATTATGACTATTCTCAGTACAACTAATAAGCTCGGTGTATTGAGTTTTTATTTATTTGTAAGGCGGTTAGAGTTTATCAATCCCACTTTAAAAAAATATCACTAAAGATTAACAAAGAGATACCGCTTACCTAGGTTTGTTTGTGACTTATGTTTATGATACAATAGGTATGCTATAAGTGGGAGGGAAGGAAGTAAGGAACCCTCCTGGTAAGAGTAAGCAATTTTACTATATTATCAATATTACAGTACATGCTTTAGGGTAAAAATTTACTTTTCTTTTATTTTTCTCAAGCTGGTTGTATTATATTTAATTATACTTCTTTTTCAATAATAAATGATTTAAAATGGATATTTTGTATTCGTTTACTTTCTGTCTCTTTCATCTTTACTTCACTTCAAAGTCATGATTTTATGAATTAGTAAGGTTACCCTATAGAAAGAGAGGTCTTTCGCCAGAAGAGTGAGATAGCTATAATACTTGCTTGTTTTAACTAACAGGCCTCCAGATATAGTTATATCTATAGCTTCGTGGTGTGTACGTATAATTTTTTTTGTGTCTACGGGATAGATTGCGCTGTCTACAAAGGTTTATTAACGACAAATTGATAAAAAAAATTATCAATCTAGCACTGAACTCAAACAGGTATTTACCTAACTACATGTTATATTATAAAATCAATAACATCATCAGCTAATTGTTATTCCCCACTGCGGGGGCACGAGCCTTGCATATAAATGGATAGGGAGAACGAGCCAACACCACTCGGGCCCAGTGTGGATTGGTGGTTATTAACTACTGCTAAACCAGCCGGGACCAACGACTTTACGTACCTTCCAAAGAACGGAGGAGAAAATTTTTTTTGGTCACCCATCCGATTACCGGCCTTTGCGATAGTTGCTTAACCTCAGTACTCGCAGACCGAGCGCATTAACCAATATGCCACCGAGCTCCTCAGACCTCAGAATTATAACTATATCGTTCTGAGGAATATACTTAGTCCGCTACACGTTGGCCTAGCCTAGCAGCACGCTTATCCACGACCGTAGACCTTTTTTAGTGTGTACGCTGGCATCACGATCAAGCTGGCGTACCCATGACCGTTTTCGAAAACTACTTGTTTTATAGCAACGAAATTTACACACATATTTAGTGCCTAATTAGTGCCCACGCTATGCAAAATTTCATAACAATTCCATAAAGGAACGGAGATATCGAACAAGACCACAAGTCTTACTATATAAGTCTTGTTCGATATCTCCGTTCCTTCTAAGCAATTCTTATGAAATGTTGCATAGCGTGGGCACTAATTAGGCACTAAATATGTGTGTAAATTTCGTTGCTATAAAATAAGTGCTTTCGAGAACGGTCATGAGTACGCCAGCTTGATCGTGATGCCAGCGTACACACTAAAAAAGGTCTTTATTTTTTAAACTAAAGAGGCACTATTTATTTTGTGTTTGCACTAATTACGCTCTAATTACGCACCAAAAAATGGCTTAACAAGAAACGTGACATCGACTATGTGTACGCTACCGTAACAGACACGCCCAATGTGTACAGCTGGCATTAGAGAGCAATGTGGGCTGCGTTGCTCTATATTCTCTACGACTTGGTCAATGTTGCCAGAAAAATTAAGCTTCCTCTAAAAGTCATTGAAGCATTTTGGCTTTTTTGCTAGCACTACACTAGCTATAGTTAGCTGATGGTTAGCTGTTTGTCAAATAAGTGAGATCGAGAAGGAGTGTCGCTCTGTCTTGTTGGTCAATTCGATTTATTTCGTGATTTTGGAGATAACTTTCTATTTGTTTGTTTAATAATATTGAGCTCTTGTTGTATTTAGTCTAAGTAGTATCAACTTATCCTCGATATACTGATTAACCTTCTAATGTAAGTATTTCTTTTATCGCAAAATTACGCACAAAGATTGCTCATTGCCTTGTCATCCTCAACGACGCCATTTTGTGATCGAGAATTTTCTTTGTTCTTTGTTCTCCAGTAGTTCCATCTCTACATTTTTGATTTTATCACTTCCTTTGATATAAATTTGCAGTTTTTATTTAACTAAATATAATTTTATCATTGTTGCAGATTTCATAATGCAGATTTTTGTGAAAACGCTGACTGGTAAGACTATCACACTTGAAGTCGAGGCCTCGGATACTATTGAGAATGTTAAGGCGAAGATTCAAGACAAGGAAGGTATCCCCCCAGACCAGCAGAGGTTGATTTTCGCTGGCAAACAGCTTGAAGATGGTCGTACTCTGTCGGACTACAACATTCAAAAAGAATCAACGTTGCATTTGGTACTGCGTCTCCGAGGTGGTATGCAAATCTTTGTCAAGACCCTTACTGGTAAAACCATAACATTAGAAGTCGAAGCTTCCGACACTATTGAGAATGTTAAAGCCAAAATCCAAGACAAGGAGGGCATCCCCCCAGACCAGCAGAGGTTGATCTTCGCTGGCAAACAGCTTGAAGATGGTCGTACTCTGTCGGACTACAACATTCAAAAAGAATCTACTCTACATTTGGTACTGCGTCTTCGAGGTGGTATGCAGATATTTGTCAAGACCCTTACTGGCAAGACCATCACTCTTGAAGTCGAAGCTTCCGACACTATCGAGAATGTTAAAGCCAAAATCCAAGATAAGGAGGGCATCCCCCCAGACCAGCAGAGGTTGATCTTCGCTGGCAAACAGCTTGAAGATGGTCGCACCTTGTCTGACTACAACATTCAAAAAGAATCTACTCTGCATTTGGTACTGCGTCTACGAGGTGGTATGCAGATATTCGTAAAGACCCTCACTGGCAAGACCATCACACTTGAAGTGGAGGCCTCCGACACTATCGAGAATGTTAAAGCCAAAATCCAAGATAAGGAGGGCATCCCCCCAGACCAACAGAGATTGATCTTTGCAGGCAAACAGCTTGAAGATGGTCGCACATTGTCTGACTACAACATTCAAAAAGAATCCACTCTGCATTTAGTTCTCCGTTTGAGAGGTGGAATGCAGATTTTTGTGAAAACATTGACTGGTAAAACCATAACATTAGAAGTCGAAGCTTCTGACACTATCGAGAATGTTAAAGCCAAAATCCAAGATAAGGAGGGCATCCCCCCAGACCAGCAGAGGTTGATCTTCGCTGGCAAACAGCTTGAAGATGGTCGCACCTTGTCTGACTACAACATTCAAAAAGAATCTACTCTGCATTTGGTACTGCGTCTACGAGGTGGTATGCAGATATTCGTAAAGACCCTCACTGGCAAGACCATCACACTTGAAGTGGAGGCCTCTGACACTATCGAGAATGTTAAAGCCAAAATCCAAGATAAGGAGGGCATCCCCCCAGACCAACAGAGATTGATCTTTGCAGGCAAACAGCTTGAAGATGGTCGCACATTGTCTGACTACAACATTCAAAAAGAATCCACTCTGCATTTAGTCCTCCGTTTGAGAGGTGGAATGCAGATTTTTGTGAAAACGTTGACTGGTAAAACCATAACATTAGAAGTCGAAGCTTCTGACACTATCGAAAATGTTAAAGCCAAAATCCAAGATAAAGAGGGCATCCCCCCAGACCAGCAGAGGTTGATCTTCGCTGGCAAACAGCTTGAAGATGGTCGCACCTTGTCTGACTACAACATTCAAAAAGAATCTACTCTGCATTTGGTACTGCGTCTACGTGGTGGTATGCAGATATTCGTAAAGACCCTCACTGGCAAGACCATCACACTTGAAGTGGAGGCCTCTGACACTATCGAGAATGTTAAAGCGAAGATTCAAGACAAGGAGGGCATCCCCCCAGATCAGCAGAGGTTGATCTTCGCTGGCAAACAGCTTGAAGATGGTCGCACCTTGTCTGACTACAACATTCAAAAAGAATCTACTCTGCATTTGGTACTGCGTCTTCGAGGTGGTATGCAGATATTTGTCAAGACCCTTACTGGCAAGACCATCACTCTGGAAGTCGAAGCTTCCGACACTATCGAGAATGTTAAAGCCAAAATCCAAGATAAGGAGGGCATCCCCCCAGACCAGCAGAGGTTGATCTTCGCTGGAAAACAGCTTGAAGATGGTCGCACCTTGTCTGACTACAACATTCAAAAAGAATCTACTCTGCATTTGGTACTGCGTCTACGTGGTGGTATGCAGATATTCGTAAAGACCCTCACTGGCAAGACCATCACACTTGAAGTGGAGGCCTCTGACACTATCGAGAATGTTAAAGCGAAGATTCAAGACAAGGAGGGCATCCCCCCAGATCAGCAGAGGTTGATCTTCGCTGGCAAACAGCTTGAAGATGGTCGCACCTTGTCTGACTACAACATTCAAAAAGAATCTACTCTGCATTTGGTACTGCGTCTTCGAGGTGGTATGCAGATATTTGTCAAGACCCTTACTGGCAAGACCATCACTCTGGAAGTCGAAGCTTCCGACACTATCGAGAATGTTAAAGCCAAAATCCAAGATAAGGAGGGCATCCCCCCAGACCAGCAGAGGTTGATCTTTGCTGGCAAACAACTTGAAGATGGTCGCACCTTGTCTGACTACAACATTCAAAAAGAATCTACTCTGCATTTGGTACTGCGTCTACGAGGTGGTATGCAGATATTCGTAAAGACCCTCACTGGCAAGACCATCACACTTGAAGTGGAGGCCTCCGACACTATCGAGAATGTTAAAGCCAAAATCCAAGATAAGGAAGGTATCCCCCCAGACCAACAGCGACTTATATTTGCTGGCAAACAGCTTGAAGATGGACGCACACTTTCCGACTATAATATTCAAAAAGAATCAACCCTACATTTAGTACTCCGTCTCCGTGGTGGCAATTAAGTAATCTCGCACTGCTTCTTCAGTATTATTGTTTATTCATTTCTATCTATGCATCTCACAAACTGACTTCTCTGTTTATTGTAATCATTCCATTTACTGCAATGAATAAATAAATTAGCTTGATTGTAGAAAATGAGATTTTTATTTGAACCTTTTATAAGTCCCAACTTCATTGTATATTTCATTGGTTGCATAGTTATAGTTCAAAAGATGATGGGAAGACTTTTTTATACAGGTTTGACAAAACGATAGTATTTCACTTTTAAAATCTATATTTTAGCTAGAATATAGTATTAAGTAAACAAAAACGAAGTAAATAGGTTATCTACCTTATTTATCCTTTTTACCTTAAAAAATAAAACTTGAAATGTGTATTGTCAAAGTTGTAGCGAATTTGGAATAAAAGGGCTTTATTATTATTATTGTGTTATGGAATTTCATAAACTTGTTAAAAGACATTTTAGTAACTAATGCTTATACTCGAAAAATATTGATACTAATCTAGATATACTATTGTTAGCATCTACTTGGGCAGTGGCGCATGTGTTCGATATTTTTTATTTAATTATTAAATAAAGGAAAGGGTCAGCAACCCGACTTCAGTTCTTTAGCAAGGGAATTGTTATTTTTGGCTATGAAAACTGTCGGAACACTGGTGCCATTACCTTATGTCTTGGGTATTTATTTTCCCTAAGCCCTTCACCAGCCAAGACTTGCTAGACAAAGGCTTTCGATAAGTATCTCCACGACCGGTTTTAGCCAGCAGCGGCTACCAAAAACCTTCACCAGATCGTCGGTCCACCTTGATAGAGGCCTGCCTACACTGCGTCTACCGGTGCGCGGTCGCCACCCCCGCCCGATCCTCTAAATGTCACTACACATTTACAGAATACACTAAACATGCACACTAGCTTAGGTCCAAGACTCCGTACTCGTAGAAAAAGGGTACGAAGAACCGGTTCACACGCGCTCTATACCAGGTACAGACATGTACCTGGGCGCTTCTCTCCTCCTCCACGGCCCGGTCTACCCGAGCCGAGGTCCGAGCCTTTAGAGGCGCCCTCGGGTGGTTCCGCCCCCCGATCCGATCCGAACCCTCCGGAGAATCTAGTAGGGCACGGGGACGCGCACTAGTGCGCGATGCCGTTCCCTCTAGAAAACCGCCGAAGGTGATTCGTTTCACACGGCTTGAGGGACCCTTTACGTTCCTCGCCGCCCCCAAAAAAGCCCGGTGAAGCTGAAAATGCCGTTGAGACAATCAGCAAACTCTCTCAAAAAAAAACAAAAAAAAAAAGCGGTCGCCACTCGAGAACTGTTCCGCCCCAGCAGCCATCACTATGCCCTGCACACTCCCATTGAGTTCTTAGCAACTCTTCGGGCTATGTGGGTTACCTTTGCTCTTCTATGGATCTCTTCATTCGATCACGCAGAAAAACCCAAAGTATAGTTTTTTTTAGAGTTTGCCGACTGCCACTGGGCGGTTTCAGCTTCAACTGGCTTCGTTTAAATCGTTTTATAAATTACATGTAGGTACTGGGAATCGAACCCGGTATAGATATATGTCGTATCAATTCTTAGTACATATCAACCTATTATCTAGTTAAACCTAATTTAGGCTTTAAGATACTATTAACCAATTTTGTGCCTATAAATATAATTGGAAAAAAAAAATCGCAAATGTCAACGAGAACAACTAGACGAACTAGAGGTGTAAGAAAGGTAAAAATTAAATAAAAATACAGTTGGTTTAAATTGTTAACATTTTATTAGGAGGCGAAAACGAGCAATAAGTTTTGGGATAAATTTTTAATACAAATCAATAATATTTGTATTACATCTCGTAAATCGTCAACTTACTTCTATGAAATTACAGTATTTAAAGATTACAGTAACATGAACAAGAATAATACACCGTAACACACGTGTTTGCACCAATAGCAATGTTTGCATAACGCTACAGCGTCGCGTCTTAGAGAATCATCTTTAGATCTATTGTCAGCAGCACTATTTTTTTGTTATTGTTACACAGAAATACCAATCATCCTGGCCGAATACAGATACATGTACCCTCTACTTGCAACAATCGACAGAGTGATGAAGCATTGTACATGTACCGCCATACCACGCGTTATGCATGATGAAGCAAACACTGAATCAACACATTTAAGTAGGTCTTAGATAAATGTTATAAGGGCCACAAACTAGAGTATCTTGGAATCCAAATAACTGTTATGTATGAATCTGAAACCTTGTTCAATTAATAG
The DNA here is from genome assembly GCA_963082485.1 of Eudonia mercurella. Classification (NCBI taxonomy): domain Eukaryota; kingdom Metazoa; phylum Arthropoda; class Insecta; order Lepidoptera; family Crambidae; genus Eudonia; species Eudonia mercurella. Next base: position 9,387,023 of record OY720039.1, on the reverse strand, counting down.
TAAGAAAAAGGTATAGGTGATAACGAGATTCATTCTCATGAACATTTTGAACCTTTTGCGTGTCGTCATAACGTTCAATCTGTCGTAGTAAACACTGAGAACATAAGAATTTTGCACCACCACATTTATTGGACTCCAGGATTCAATGGCAACCTACTTCAATTATATTCGCATCGAAAATTTACATCAAACTTTCACAATTTCATTTGAACATTATATATATCATAACAACAGTCTATATTTTCTGTATGACAATCAATTATACGTAGTATTGAGGAAATCGTAGCGATTGGATGCTTTCAACATGAATTTACTAACTTAGTAAATTTCCCATCAAAGCATCGAACATCAATACACCGAAACGCGACACCATCATAACATTGATGAATGTATTATTTATTCAAAAATTTACATTAACAGACACTTGAAGATAGAACAATTATTTATGAACTTACATACATCTAACATTAGATCTAGGTATTGTCTTTAGTATGCCAGAAACGTGATTCAATGGGGTCGGCGAACTTTGCGACGATGATGTATGATAGATAATAATCATTTCATAGTTACATTATTAATAGCACTGCAAACATCGACATAATACGATAAAGTGGAATACGACGATATAACATCTTAGATCGTAAGTGCACTAAAATATTTTCGACATTTCTATTGAATAGAGGCCATGTACATAAATTTCTAATATAATTTATTTTTGGTATTAATTATGCTTTAAATTCATTTACAATATTATTGGAACATAATATTATGCCAAAGTAATATACAATCACTGGATAAAAAAATAAAATGTAAATAAACTTAATTGAAAAGCTGGTAGAATACTGCAAAAGCAGTACGATATTCTAACGTTATCACAATGACATTATAATATGTTATTATTATATTTTGCCAATAATAATACATCAAACATCAATACGCCTTTTATTTCTGGCAAGATTTCAACAACGCCTTTTCCTTTCGTCATAATTATTAAATATATATATATATAATACGTTATACTGTATACATTTCCCATTTAGATAAATAATAAATACCCGCAAGATATTACTATAAAATCTAATCTCATAAACTAGTTATACATTACAATAATCCTAGTAAACATGTCCTGTGCTATTAAATATGTGGAGAGAAGTAACGAATAAAAATAATTACATACGTAGAAGGAAATACTATACAAAGACGATAGCGTATCTATAAAAATAGATCCACAATTAATTTAACTAATTTACAAACATTACATCAAAATATCACTTTTCTGAATTGATGCTGCCTCTAAGGGCAACTAGCCTCCAACACACCTCACACAGCAACCGATGGTACTCTTACATGGACAATGTGGATATTCTTAGCTAATTTCATATAGTGCTCATACTTCTATTATTTCCAAAAATCAATATTTTTGGCCTACATACACGCACTTTGGCCGAAGCCAACTGTGACTAGAAATAGATGGTGAGAGCTAACTGCTGGTCCTACGCCTCAAGAGAACCACTGCCTTGGCCTAGTGGCAACACTCACGTGAGCAGACGCTACTATATAGGAATGTCAGTATTAATACGCAATCAATAATCATTCGGCAACGAAACTTAAATAGACAATAATATCAAACACTTATTATAAAACAGTTTAATAATAGCATTGCTACACAATTAAAACTATGCTTTTGATAATAATCTAGTAATGTCTTAAAATTTGGCAATAAATGCAGTATGATGAAAAAATTATGATTTATTTACAAAACAAAAATATCTTTATTCATCTCCTAATACTCATTTACTTTTATTAGGTGTGGTTTAAATTTATTATTTTTGTTTTACGGCTACTATGCATGCATTGCATTTTCATATTTATGTCCATGTCATAGGAAAAAAAAAACAAATGTTAGGAGATAAAAAAATAATAAAATGGTAAAAAGTGAACAAAATCCGGAAGACAAGACACATACTATTATAAAACAAGACAAATTAGTAATTTTAATGGACATGGTTCCATAATCATACCATTGCATTGAGCTTCTGACATAGTTACTAGATTCAAATTATAATAATATGGTCTACATAATACTGTGTAACGAGATGACATAACAACAATTTAGTAACACATTTTTAAAAAGTATTCTCGCAGGCGTCCCTTTCTCTTTACACGGGTACTTCACGCTACAGACTCCAACTTATGTTTTTAATCACATGTGTATGCGAAAATATAGAGTTAAAAGTCACATACCGATTCATAAACTCGAACACAGGGTGTTCACAAAGTATGTGACAGTTGAAACGATTTTTCGTCACAGAAATGAGCTAAGAGATCATTATAGACAGCTTTCAATTGCCAAATACTATTTACTTTTGTTGTCGTCTCCAATGACCGTAATGGTGCGTCCACACCGCATTTACTTTTCGTGGGGCAAAGCTTCGACGTGTTGTAGGCAACGTTCAAATATAAAACATTACTGGAAAGTTACTTGACGTTGTCATGTTCCACAAAAAGTAACTGCGGTGTTGCTTTTGTCGATGATACTTAGCTGGCAAACGAACATATGGCTCGTCCGATGAAAGCGGCCAGATGATCAGGCTCATGGATGCTTTAAACGTGCCACGCGCGTTGTCAACCCTAAAAGCTCGGTGCAAATGCACCATTGGTAGTTTGACTTGACTTCTCTGTTCATTGCGTTTTTTCTATAACCGTTGACTAGATTGCCTTAAAAGCTTCAGTTGTTATGCTTCTACGGCCTGTTCTATTACTGGATGAAGTACCCTTCAAACCTAGGAACACAGCAATGTAAACCAATGCTGTTTGGCGGCAGAATTACAGTGAACGCCGCCTTAAGAATACCTCCCAAGAAGGATGTTACCAGATAAACGGGATGGGTAATATATACGCTGTTAACGCCGCTTACATGTTGGGCAATGGCACGGTGACCTGCACATAGCTGATCGGGAAGTATCCGGACTTGCCGTTGACGGAGCCCTCGAACCAGTTCTCGTCCACTTTGCTGATCAGCGTGATCACATCGTTCTCCTGCAAACAATTAACTTGCATTCTAATATGCTGAAAGGATATCAGGCAAAATCGGCAGAGCGAGTGAGGAAAGTGCTTGGTAATCGTCTTACGTGATGATGCGTATGATGGGATGATAAAAGTTTCATTAGAGTTGGAAACATAAAAAATTTAACTGGTGCTGATGATGATGAAGATTTCAAAGAAATAAGATGTCAGGGAATATGTTACCGTTTAGAGACCATAAATGGTTTTATGGTTTAAATTGTATAAACGCTCTTAAGTTTTCGATGGTAACGTTGCCCTCACCTTGAAGCCGAGCTCGCCCTGGTTCTCGGGATCGAAGTCGTAGAGGGCGGTGCAGCAGGGGCCCTTGTTCGCCACGACGGGCGTCCGCGCGGGCGACTTCACCGGTGACGGAAGCGGCGACGCTGCAGGCGCAACCAAGTTGTAACCGCCATACAACACACCTTAAGTACCCCCTTGAAGGTGTTGCCCGTAATGTATCCTGATACTATATCAAGTGTCGGCGCGAGCTTGATGCGAGACCCTCGTCAGACGATCGGTGGTTGTTTTTGTGCGAACGAAAAGGCGCAGAGTGCTCGTGGACCGATATTCGTGGTGAATTCAAGTTGTGGACGAGACATACAAACTTATAGGTTGATACAGTGTCAGATACATTACAAGCTACACCTACAAGTAGGTAACCTCCTTTAAGTCGTAAACTGGATGATAGCGGCCGCGGCGTTCCAATGTATATATTTGCATTTAACTGTTCTCGATGGTAACTGGAGCTGCGCCTAACGGCCTGGGCACGCAATAGAGCGACCGGCTGCGCGGCAAACGCATTTCTAGTTCATTGCGCGTTACACTGTGGAAGTCTTAGTCAACGGTAATAGAAAGAACGCAATAAACAGAAATAGCGCGCCGCGTCGCAAAACGAGAGATTGGCCTTAAGTTACTCAGCCTCTGACCACCATTGCCACTGTTATCCAGTTTATAACCTTAAGTGTTAATAAGAAATTACGCCTTTACCAGCTTTGCAGGATGAGCATTTAATAGTTCCACTGTCCAAAAAAAAACGGTTAAATAAATTGTTATGTGCCATCAAATGGTGTCTGCGGAACAGAGTGGACCGCTTAAACACGTTAAAAATTTGCACATGCAATTTTGAAAGTTATTTAAACGCAAAATTTTAATTTGATTCAATCATTTTGTAACGTCTATTGACAAAATAGTTAAAAAAGCGTAATTTCTTATCAGAGATTTTTTTTACAGCGATGAGTGAAAATATTAAATAAATGTACTTTCAGAAGTGTATGTGAAAGTCTAGACTTTCTAGAAAGTAATCAACAAGTGACAATAACATTATAAATGTTTATTTCGTCATGTTAGCATTATCATGTTTCAGTAACCTTCAGACTTTCACAATCAGCTTAATGATGATGGTAGGCAATAATAGTTATTGTCTTTATTTGGATCATTCATTTCACAGCGTGGCGATGTCAACAATGACTTGAACAACTTCACATAAGCGATATAATGCTTTCGCAACATGCTAGAAAATTGCTAAGCTTAATGAGTACATTCCAAGATTTGACGTTAGATCTGACGAAGTGCGGTTACTTATGATGAGAATAGTCGACTTTAAACTAATGGATTTAAGATTTAAAATATATTAAACACCTAGCGCGTTTTATTGCCAACGGGTGAATGCATTTAGGATCTTATTCCTACGCACTATAATGTTTATTTGTGGTTGTTATTGCATGAGCCACACTTCGCAAGGTTCGCGTCAACCACAACGCTATCAAACACTTTATGGCAAACATTGACATGCGGATTTACTGTAACACTCGTGAGCATTCTGTGACGAAGACAAGACACAAAAAAAAACTATCAAAAGCCAAAAAAATCAACTACATCAAAAAAAAAACGAGAAATAGCCTGAAACATTTATCATTCGTATAGTATGTGTGGGTTATGTTTTGTACCTATTATTTCTAAATTATTAACATTTACGAACAAATTGTACCTATGCGAAGAGCGTAAGCGCCATACCGCCGCCGGGCATAAATTTATATGTATTTTAATGTATAAACAACTGCCCAAAAATATACCTTATAATTGACGAAATGACTAGTGATTTTCTTAATTAATGTCAGTAGGTACTATTGTTAATATTTTGTGTGATTTAATTTGATTTAAAAAATGCGATATGCTACCCTAAACACACTAATAACGTGTGTATATGTGTTTGTTAATGCATGTGTTCATTTATTTTACTAATAGTCTATTTAAGACTTTAAAAAAAATACAAATTTAAAACGTGACTTGCACGTTCACTTTAATTGTTAATATTGATTATCATTATTTTAATCTCATTATGACTCCATGGCCTTGAAAGAAAATAAACAAGCTTTTCATTATGTTTAGTGCAAATTATTTATTTGTCAGGTCTTTGGGTCCGAGACCCGAGGCCTTAGCCACTAGGCCACAGGTCGAAACTCTCAAATTATTGTAGTACTTTTACAAGTGCCGAGTTTCAAAACATGTTTCTATTACTTCCATTTAAATAAATAATCTAGTTTCAATAATACGTAGAACGCTAATCGTGATTTCAAATGAATCTTGAATGTGCCTTTAGAATAAAGTATAAGTATGATACTAGAAACGTCATTACAGTAACAGTGTTAGCAAATTAACCTAATTTTGTGTATGTAAATTATAGAGAAGGGTCGATGAAACTGGGTGCGCATCAGTATTCCAACCCGCACAAACAAATTTAACTCTGCTCGTTTACTTGACTGAAAAAACAATTAAATTAAACCTTCCGTCTCACACTACTTGCAAGAAAACTGTAGATTTTTTCTTCTAATTTGCTTTTCCTTATTTTCAAAAATAAAAAAATAAGTTATAATGTAAGCGCGGCTAAAACCAACCTCTACACTACGAAAATCGATGTTTAACATCGATAGCTCTGTTTACATTAGACACCGTTAAAACGATGTAATGACGTTAATACTGTGCAATGTAATTTTGATCACAATGAAAGCGAAGGCGTACGCTGTGGGCTTTTTATACAAAACCCATTTGTAATTAGTTATATTCTCAACGCGGAGCTGCCTTAGCTTAGCCTAAGAAAATAAATCAGTAGAGTTTTGCCTATGCGTTTATTTTTGCGCTCGTGCTTTCATTGTGGTCGTGTTGCTCGTGCTTTCACTTTGGACAGTTGACTATCGATGAATGCTACTTCGATTTCCGTAGTAAATTCGTATCTACTCGTGTAGACGTTGTATGTTACGTGTATAATGTGTATCGCGTTACCGTTGTTGGACCGCTGCGTGCCGCCCGAGCTCGGGAATAGCTCGAGGTGCGATGGCGGCTTGTGCTCGGGAGTGCCGGCGTGCGATCCCCCTTCTTCGCCGCACCCAAGCAAATAGTACTCTCAGTGTACCGCGTTAAAACGAGATAACGCTTAAATTGTATTTACTACTTATCCAATTTAAACTACTCCACGAAAACAAACGTTTTAAAACGTTATACCCTGTACTAAGGACTCTTATTGCGATTGCAAATGGAGTTTCATTGAACCGCTTTGCTTCTATCTCTTCCGCTTGTACAAAAATTGCTTGAAAGCAAAATTATTGCTAGCTAAGTCTGCATTGAATCGCAATAAGAAGTTTTGGTAAGCTGCCAAGGTCTCACCCTACTTATAAAATACATAAGTCAATATAGTTGCATTCCACGCGTATAAAGTTAAGTATATGTTTTATTAATACAACATGAGAAACCTACCAAAAAAGTAGAAAACCATCATAAAATATAGGTACTTATAGCAAATGTTTAAGTAACTTTGAGTTAATTAAGTTTTAACAGTAAGTGTAGAGATTTACTTATGCCAATTCTCAATGTGCATGTCAATTTTCTGTTGAATAGCTGAGTTAACACAAACATTCACAGAAAGAGATAGAAACACAGAAGTTTTCTACCTACACGCTCAAAGAAATTAAGAGATATCAAGAACTCAAAATACATCGCAATTTTGAAGGTAGATTTTAAATAAAAAATTTGAACTTAGGTTTTTTCGTTTTTAAAGTTGGCCCCATTATAAAATAAGGGTGCTTAAATGATCTGTATTAATCAAGAACTACCATCAAAATTCCGTTAACATATTGTTTTATTCCATTCCGTTACTTTAACATGTACCTACGAAACATTTATTAATTGAATAAATCAATATTAATTATTATAACACAAAGAAGTACCTTTTAATATTAGGCAACAAATTTCCCGACCAAAATTATTGAAAAAATATAGAAACGTACGAGTGCAGCGAAACCTGTTGCTTGTTCATTTCGAATATTAAAAGGACTTATACACGATCTCTCGATTTTCAAATATAAGTCTTATTATCTATGGTATAAGGAATGAATGGACAGGATAGGAACAGGAGAGTTCGGCATCCTGAAAAACAATCTGATCATTTTGTACAATTCGCACCACTCCGTTTAGTGCACAACTACCGTATACTAATTAAGAACCGATATTAAAAAGCTTTAACTAAAAACAAAAATGGGTGCCGTGCTATTTCACGGGTCCTACATCGAAGGTCGCACTACAATTTAAGGCTTATGACATCGAACCCTTCAGATCGATAGCTTATAAATATATATCTCTTTATGACAGGACAATCATATGATCGGAGCGTTCTTAAGCAATCGATGTGACGGGTTCGATGTAATGAGCATCGATGTAGTGACATTCAGTGTGGCGTACGAGACCCCTATTTCACCTTTCATACTTTGTACGACCACAGAGAAAAGGAGGCAAAAGTGGATTGTGTTGTTAGTAACATTTGATATTGAGCATATCTTGTTAATTACATAGAATATTGAAAGTTTAAGTAGTTCCAATGTTAGACAGATAGATTGCAATATTTGCAACAGACTGTTTCGAACCCTTAAGTAAGATAGAATTAGGTGTATAATTGTGATTGTGTTTGTGCCACCTTCACCATTCCCATCAATGGTCAAGCACCGAAAAGCGTGCGCCGTGCCTTGTATGCCCCGTGAATTGTGATAAACGTAAAATATGACGTAGCTTATGCACTGCACATTGTTAGATCATATCGTATTCTTTGAACAAAAATCAATGTAATTGCTCCTAAAATAGCCATATTTTGAAATATATCGGTTACGATAAGGTAATGTCAAAAACAAAGTTAAAGTCATTTCAGCAATAAAGTCACTTAAAAAAAGCTCATTAAAACGATGTTTTGGCTACGGCAATAACAGAAACAATTTTTCTTCAAAATTTACAATATGAGTAAATTTTTAGGGTCTTACAAATAAACAAAGAATAAGCTCCGAATAGTTATTCCGTGTTTAGTCTCTTTTACTCTGACTTGAAATGACGTTTACATGACAGGAACAAAACACGGAATAACTAGTCGGAGCTTATTCTTTGTTTATTTGTAAGGCACTTAGTGTTTATCATTATTGAAAGAGTTGAATAACTCAGTTGGCGAACCAGCAAATAATTAAACTGAGTTGATATTTATATATGTGGTACACCTCTTTTGCAGGTATATGTTTCCTACATTAACTTGACACATATGTCTGTCAAATTGTTGGTACCATATTCAGAATGCTTTAATAGTTTTTTTATAGTAAAACTCATACTCATGTAGACATATTAAATTTACTACATTTGTGCAGCACATAAACATCCAAACCGAAAAGAACGCAGCAAATAAAACCTAATTCACCTGTCCATGGGTCGCGTCCGTTGACGTTCCTCGGCGCCGGGTGCGGTTTGAATCCGACAGGTCTCGCGACAGGCCTCAGGTTGGCTGCGAGGCCGGCCGGCTTGGGGTCCGGCCTTGGGTTGGCAGGCCTTGGGTTGGTGGGCCTGAGGTTGGTGGGCCTGAGGTTGGCGGGGTTAGGGTTGTGTTTGGGTGGGGTGGGCATCTCCCAGGCGCGGAGGGGGTCGGAGCTGAGATCGCCCACAGAGGAGGATGGGGCGAGGCGGGCGCGGGGCCGGGACAGGCTGTGCGTGGAACCGTACCGCCTACCATTGCTTAGCTCGTGGAGCCCCTCCAGGTCGGCCAGCGTCTTCGGCACGAACTCCAGCTTCGGACGGTTCACGGCTTCGTCCTTCCTACAAAGCGGTAATGAGAAATTGACAATGACAATTTGCCCTCCTTCCTATGACATGGGTTCTTCATATGAGACGTGAAGAGGCACCTTGTGGGGCGGCAGAGTGAGGGTGAATAATGCTGCGTTATTTTTACGCATCAGTTGTTTTTTGTCGGGTATCCATTTCCACTTAACATCAGGTGGAGTAGTCTCTTGCCGTGTTAGGTATAAAAAACATGGTCGATAATGGGAATGACGAAACGAAAGACTGTGAATTGGAAATTAGGGGCGTGGATTTCTTTTAAAATGTCGGCGACACGCGGGATTGTTACCTCTGGTGTTGCAAACGTCAATAGGCTACGGTAACCGTTTACGATAAGGCGGAACCGTATGCCTGCTTGCAACCATAGCGGTATAAAAATAACGAGGTCTTTCAATCTATACTTGTCAATAGTTGCCCGTAACCCTTGCTTCTTATCACGAAAGGTACGTCGTCGGTAGTCCCGGCTGTCGCAATATGACAGTCCATCAATCCGCTTATAGCCAGCGTGATGGTCCTAATCTGCCATATGCTATTGTTTGTAGCACAACCTAGCTTCAATAGATCTATACTCCGCTTCTGCTTAACATTAGGAGTAATTTGCCTTGCCATCAATCAGTACTCGTAGATTACAGTCTGGTTCGTGATCTTTCAAACTTTTTATGCTGTTTTTTGTTATTGTTTTATTACCTGTATGTGTACTTTCAAATAAATAAATAAACAAATCATAAATATGAACTAATCATAACCCTTACTTCTCCATGAGTGTGGACACGAGGCCTTTGAGGATCTCTGTGCACTGCTGGTGGTACTCCAACAAGCCCTCGGCGAAAAAACTCAACTGCGCCACTTGCTCTACCTACCAACGGATTAGAATACGTTTTAACTTTCAAATTCATAGTAATAGAATTGAAAATAACAACTATTTCCTTGAAGTACAACTACGTAGCGCTATTAGACTAATCCATCGCGCAGTGGATTGACAATGATCTGATATAGGGCTAGAAACAAGAAGAGACTTGTACCAACCAGCTAAATAACTAGAGTCGGCAGAAAGCGTGTACTTACAAATATATATGGTAAAGTAATTGCTTTACGTACCCGACAATATAATCTTTTAATTATTCAGCAAATATCAGTGAATGAGTAGGAGATTCATCACAACGATAGTACTAGTGAGTGGTTTGTCTTGACATTTGCTGTTGTATAAAGCATATTTGTATAATACCTACTGTATATATACTAATCAATTTGGTCTGTTTACACTTTGAGCGAAGACTCACTACTCGTACTTAGTTCTGTCGCTGCGGGAAATCATTTAACTCGCTGTTAGTTTCGCGCTAATAAAATACTCTTTTGCGGCTTATCGGGACATAACATGAAGCCGTTAATACCACCGAATTTGATACAGGTATTTCGTGGAACGGTAATTATTTCTTAATTTTTGTCAATGTCGAATTGAAATATTTAAGCCATATCAATCGCAGAATTAATACTTTTCAGAATTTTCGAAAACATCAATATCAAATTCAGTGGTATAAACAGCTCCATATTGTGTCCCGTCGTGAAATTTATGTAAATACATACTATATAGTCTATCTATTCCGATCACTACCCATCTCCCGCCGAATATCAGACCGTTGTCGTACCAAAGCTCAAAAAGTGCAACTCACATCGTTATCCAAGAGGTTGAACATGCCAATCTGTGCGAGCTGCAGCGACTCGGCGAACTTGTCCTCCGCCTGCCGGATCTCGTCGTCTGCAATGTGAGAGCCTGATATACCCGCACCCGCCCGCACACACAGCGAACACGAATGACAACAAACAAAACGCGCAAGTGGAAAACGAAAAACAAAATATTAACAAAAAAGGAAAATAAAAAGGTATACAGACCAAACGCCAAAAAATACTCGGGTGCGTGAAATGTGTGACATGGTAAGGACGTAGCGGCGCAGGGCGGGAACGCAAACATGTAAGAAATGATTCATTCGTTATAGGATTTGTTGTCGTCATGATAGTATACTGGGCTTAAATTGGCCGACTTTTTGCCGGACGCCCTCCGTCCGTCAGTTAAACGTTTTCGATAACCAATATCGACCGAAAAATGGTCTTAAAACATTAAAAAAAAGTAATAAAATTTTCAATAAATTTGGTTATTTCCATCCGATTGAGTAGTTCATCAGACAAAAAGTCATACAAGTATTAAGCCAAATAGCAGCGTGTTAGCTTCCTACAATGAGATAATTTTCGGTGAATGTCTAGCGTTTATATTAAACTTCCATAGTACCCCACATACCCTGTCTTGGTGTATGACTCGGACTCATGTAAGGGCTGACCCTACCGGGGCCTGGTCGATTTGTTTCCGAAAAATAAGAGAAACGGCAAAATTAAGACACTCAAAAGTGCAACTCAATAAGATTCAAATCAATTGAAATGGAGATAGTAGAAAGAGAAAGAGATGTGATAATTACCTTTTGCTTGTCTACGTCGTTTGCAGTCGAAGTCCAGTCTTCGCCCCTGTAGTTTCTTTCGGTGGTGCTGTAAAGAATGAATTGTATTAATAGTAATAACCGCAGAAACAACAGCGCTGACTGTGTACAGTCACGAGCATTAACATGTCAACAATGTAAATCTTAATCTAATACCTTTAAACGAGCAATTCTTGTATATGTATAAATATAATCTGAATCTCGGAAACGGCTCCAACGATTTTCATGAAATTTAGTATGCAGGGAGTTTCGGGGGCGATAAATCGATCTAGTTAGGTTTAATTTTTAGAAAACGTCGTTTTATCCGAAAAAATACCGAGCAAAGATCGGTCACCCAGGTACTACAGTATAATAAGAGTCAAAACAGTATACATGTTAATGCTTGTGACTGTAACCAGCATTATGCGGAGTGGCACTTTTTTTTAACAGCAACAACACATTTTGTTAATTGTCGTGTTTGCTTTTATCCTTGTGCTCTTACAAATAAATTAATAAGATAGTAGATGGGCGAGTCACATAAGCCGCAGAATCGTGACCAGAAAAAACAAAAGAGTGATGGAAAGAAATCCGTAGACCGGAGGCACTGGAAGCTGTTGGCCGATTGAGGAATGGTGGGCAGATGACATGGATAAAGTAATCTAGAAGAACTGAACTATCTACAAACCCAAGATCAGGAATAATGTCGTACGAATGGAGAGATCTACACTCAGCAGTAGATTATAGGCTAAGGAAAAAGAATAGCTCGATAGCGCAGTGGTTAACGCACCCGTTCCGCGATTGCTAAGGTTGAGCAATTTTCTCAAAGGCCGATCTTCGGATGGGTGACCAAAAATGTATTATCTCGAGCTCTTCCGTGCTTCAGAAGGAAGGAAAGCCGTTGTTCCCGTTCTCCCTATCCATCCATAGGGAAGGCTCGTGGCCCAGCAGTGGGGTCATAAAAATGAGCTGATGATGATGATGAAGAATATAGGCAGTGACTCACTTAAGACCTTCAATATTATGTATACGTATGTACACAGGTAGGAAGGTATGCTTACATGTTCATAGCTCAGAGATACCTTGTTACATCCACAAGTTACATCAAACCGTATGAATACATTGTACTTATCTTATCTCATGCAAATGTAATCTTTGTTGTTAGTGACGTTTAAGCAAATGTTTTTTGAGATAGCGATTAGATAATGTACCCAATTGTCTATTTGACCAGGTGAGTTATAGTACATATATATTTTGTATATGTTATATCGTATAAGTAGTTCATCATCATCATCAGCTCATTTATGTCCTCACTGCTGGGGCACGAGCCTTCCCTATGGATGGATAGGGAGAACGGGCCATGAACCACCACGCGGGCCCAGTGCGGATTGGTGGTTGTTAACGACTGCTAATGCAGCCGGGACCAACGGCTTAACGTGCCTTCCGAAGCACGGAGGAGCTCGAGATGATAAATTTTTGGTCACCCATCTGATGACCTCAGCACTCGCAGACCGGGCGCGTTAACCACTGCGCCATCGAGCTCCTCTTGTGTAGTAGTTAGATAAGAGAAAAATCATGTTAGTGGTCCGATTATTGTAAGAATTATGAATGCTCATGTTTTAGAATTAATTTAAAATTGCATTAGTACCTACACACTTCAAAGTACAGTACTTATTACTGTCATTGTATTTGAATAATTGCAAGGCACTGTGCCGAATCTAATAATGTGTATTATGACGAATCAAGATACGCGGAAAACTTAAATTACCTAGTTTATGCTGTACCTTTTTGTAAAACATAAGTAATGTTTTGTTTATAAATAAATTTAAAAAAAGGAACCTATATATTTGAACAAACCATAAAATTGACATTCCAAATTGTAATCAGTGAACATAAAAAGAGTACATTCAGTATGAATTTGATCAACGAAGTTGTGCCGCAAAAATATCTTGTTCAAAACTAAATTTTACTATAACAAAAACTCTATTTACCAAAGATAACGTACAGACCAGAAACGTTATCAACAGTCTGCACACGCCTGCACATAAGAATACCACTAACCGTCAAATTTCCTTAACCTCTCGTTATCCATAAAACCAGACACAATAGAAATTCGATTGTTCTATGTCTCCATATGGAGTCACTGGGTGGGAGATAAAAGATTAATATATGTTCCCGTGGTGGATCGTATGGGAGGTTGTGATGGTAGAGGGGTTCCATGGCGATGGTAAATAACGACTTCGTCTCTTTATGTGATGTTGTATATTTACAGTGACTACATTGTGACTAACTTATTATCTAAATCTTACAAGACTATACAATAATAACTATGTAGATGTGGGAGGGAGGATGCCGTGTCTTATCTTTATCAGATCTACACGCGATTAGGAATGCGTTTACAAACTCTTTAACCATACGTGAAGACTTTAAACTTTATCTAAATGGCATAATGTTGAACATTTATTGAAGACACTAGCTGTGCCCCGCGGTTTCACCCGCGTTAAGATCCACTCCTATTAGTCATATCGTGATGTAATATAGCCTATAGCCTTCCTCGATAAATGGACTATTCAACACAATAATAATTTTTCAATTCGAACAGTAGTTTCTGAGATTAACGCGTTCAAACAAACAAACAAACAGGTTTATAATATTAGTATAGATTTGACAGTTTTGGATAAGTTACGTGCAGGCGTCTGTATATCAATGATTAGAGTGACTAAAGTGTAAACAAACATTTTGTTAACAATCGTTCTAAAATGTTTTTGTTTTGTTTACAAAAAAACAAATGTTGAAAAAATTTTCACGAGCAGGATTTGAACCTGTAACCCTTCTGACATACCGGGTCAGGTGCTCTTTCAATTGAGCTATCGTGGTTCTAACCAGCCCGCCGAAATTATTCAACTATTTACTTTTTTACTTTGAAAACGCCTTTGCGCCAAAAAAGTAAATAGTGTTGAATAATTTCGGCGTGGAAATTTTTTCAACATTTGTGATTTTGTAAATCGTTCTAAATATAAAATTTCAATAACAAGGGAAAGTTAATTGTAATAGACGCTAAGTAATTAACGACTGCTATCTTACGACAACCTTTAATGCTCGGAGTTCGAGATAATGAAATTCGGCCATACATCTGGCGAAATGTCATGATGAAAGTTGCTTCACGATCACAACCCAAATGCACTTGTCGATTCACCACTGAGGGTTTCAGTTTCAAACAGTTCAGTTCAACCATTATTAGAAAAAGCTATGTAGTTCTTTAGTCTAGTGTGTGTGTGTAGTGGTGTAGTATTTATACTCGTACACCGTGTGTTATTATAAGTCGATGTTTTGTCTTAAGCAGGTAATAGTGACCATGAATAGGAAACATTTGTTTTTTGGACCATCTCTGAAATATTAGAAAAAACAATCAGCTGCTCCATATATTTTGGACAAGTATGTATTATTGTAATGTACGCTACAGCAGATTTTTTAAAAGATTTCATATTTAATCTAGTACTTATAAAACGTTGTAAATCGTTTATGAGTACTATATATAAGGCCGCCTATTGTACGACTCCTATAACTGTTTATCTTATTTTTAACAATGGCTGTGGTTTTTTCACGTGTACATTAACGTATTTTATTGTATTCTATTCTGCTTTAGCCAAAACAACGACTTAAAATTCAAGGTATGTACGTACGGAGTTAGAAATAAGTCTCACTCACCATGACTTCCTTCAAGTCTTTGGTCTGCAAGTGGTGCAGTGGCTCGAGGAAGCTCTGTTTGATGTTGTCATCCAATGAGTATTTCACGTCCGCCATTTGTTTCAACGCTTCTCCCATCTCGATGAGGCATTGTGCTGAAGTAAAAATGTATTAATTTCATAAATTATGCTGGACAATCATAATCAACGTTGGGTTCGAAACTACTCAGGAGACGTATTAAGTATCATATTTTTTACCCATCTTGTATGATAAAGACGCTGTACCTGGATTTGTAAGATCTACTGTTCATGCATTAATAGCGGCTGCATGCATTTTTTAAATATTAACGGGTAAGCACTGTGCTTACCCGTTAATATTTTTAAAAAAAACGTGATCTCACCTGATGTTAAGTGATGATAAGGCCAATGATGGAAGCGCACTTCACCCGGGATCCTCAACTGAGGTGAGTGAGGCACTGGCTATCTTATCTCTAGCTGCCGGAACACAACAATGCTACAAACATTGATGCTATGGCGACATATTTAGATAAGATGGTGGTAGCTAGCCAGGCGGACAAACAAGCCCTACCACCAACCAAACTGAGTACACAAACATGTAACCCCCGCTGGGAATAGAACCCGGGACCTCTGGGTCTAAACCGGTGGTCTTAGCCACTAGACCACAGAGACTGTTACGATTGACTAAATGAGAGCCTTTTGCAGTCCCAAAACCCGTCAAACATTAGT
This sequence comes from Eudonia mercurella, assembly GCA_963082485.1. Lineage (NCBI taxonomy): Eukaryota > Metazoa > Arthropoda > Insecta > Lepidoptera > Crambidae > Eudonia > Eudonia mercurella. The sequence continues at coordinate 9,370,927 of OY720039.1, read as the reverse complement.
TCGTCGCTCGACAATGGTATACTCTACTCGCCTGAACATAATCCTACCACAAACTGTCAAATTTCCTTAATGAACTTTGAACTTTATTACTTAGATATACGGTTGAAAATTATTAGAATAGGTTGATCTGCAAACAGGCAGAAGTCATTCGCCAGAGAACAAGAATTACTGACATAGCTCTTAGAATTAGCAAGCTGAAGTGGCAATGGGCTGGTCATATAAGCCGCAGGACCGATAACTGTTGGGGTAGACGTGTTCTAGAGTGGAGACCGCGACTCGGCAGACGTAGTGTAGGACGCCCTCCGGCGCGGTGGAGCGACGATATACGTAAAGTGGCTGGCAGTGGTTGGATGAGAGTAGCTGAAAATCGGGCTCAGTGGCATGTATTGGGAGAGGCCTATGTTCAGCAGTGGACTGATGTGGGCTGATTATGATGATGATGATGTGTGATGTACTATCTGTACTTATTGCACGCGGCATACGTCTAGAACACGGCTTAATAAAAAAAAACTTTTTGTCTAAAGTGCACCTTACGATGCTAACGGTATGTATGACACATCCAGCCGTCCGGTTGCTGTTTGATTCGATAACAAGATAGATAGCAGAACAATTATTCAACTAAACGGACTATTCTTGTATATTTTTCACCCGCCTCTGTTGTCTAGTGGTCAGATCAGCGGTCTCAGATCAGAGTCGAGAGTTCTATTCCCATCGATGGCGGGACATATTATTGTGCTAGGTTTGGTAGGTCGTAGGGCTTCTTTTAAATCTCTCTGCTTAGTTACCACTATCTTATCTAAGTCTACAGTAACAACAATGTTCGTAACATTATATTGTTACGACAGTTAAAGATAGGTAAATTTTTCAGATCTTAAGGTTTTCGGGTGTTTTGCGCTTCCCACCTTCAGCCGTTTCATAATTAATTGTCATCTGATGAGATGAAGATCAAACGCTTACCTATTATAGAATATAATTATATACACATGCAAACTTACGTGTTCTATTTTAAGTTTTATAACGGGGATTAACAATTGTTCATAAAGTCAGCCCTTGCAATTAAGTCGAAACATTGATCTTAAAGTTATACCTATGAGATTTTAACAAAGTAGTCGTTAATCCTCGTTATATTATAAATCTGTGTTAAATATACTATAGAAAAATAGCTTACAGAATATGGAGTCCTCGCCAAGTTTTTTCCCGTAGAGCAACATGCAGTCTCCGAGCACGCCCTCCGGCTGAGGGTAGGTGTTGCTCTTGGCCTGGCCGCTGAGCTTGCTGATGCCTTTCACCGCCGCCATCTTGGCGCGGGCCGTCGGGTTCGGCTGTAGGAACTCCTTGGTCTTCGTCTGTAACTCCTCCACTAGCTCGCATGTTACGTCTGTTTTCTGAAAAGAGAAATATTAAGCTTCAAAATTATGCAGTACTCAAAACCTTTTGTTGTTGAAGGGGCTTACTTGGAGCAGAATCAACTTAGGTGCATTAATACCTTATTCTTGCGAGACATTGTAAAGGTATTACCAAGAAAAGTAATAGAGTTTGCGTTAGGCAAACATAAATTTCCAAGTACGTAATAAGTTTACGTAATAATGTTTGCGAAAATATCATATTATTATTAAGGCTAAAACAAATTTGATTGTTTCAAAATTGTTTTAATAATATAAATTATTATTGTTATGGACTTCTGCAATTTTGGTATATAAATGTTGTTAAGGAACAGAATATCTAAGCACGGATTCATGTAATTTCGTTTGGAGTTGGTAAATAAAGTTGTTGTGATTACTTACTCTTTCCATTTCCACGAAGTCCAAATCCAATTTTGTGCCCTCGGCACCACCCATCTTCTCTGTGACATACTGCAAACAAATAAATAAATTTAGAAACGAGTTTGGTACAAGTTTTATGAGTATGCGATACAGGTATCGTAAAACCTTTTTATAGATGACGCGTCACGTTCCATCATTGCGGTTACCGCTATTAACCCGTGTAGCCGTTAGAAGGTTATTCTTCGCTTAAACGTAACAGCAACGCATTAGTCCGTATTTGAAAACTTCATACAAAGGACAACTCGGAAGTATCGGAACGCGCGCTCCAACTAAAGCTCGGGCCGTGGCCTGACCTTGACCGAAATACGATCAGCCCCTCTCCCATTTTCACGGAGTACCAACGTAGCAAATTGAAATTGTAATAACTGGAAAGCTTTATTGGCTGCTAATGGCTCAGATTTACTAACCAAAACGGTAACCGCCCACAATTCTCAAAGCTTCAATAGCGTTCTACTTGCGTTACGAAACTCTTAATTATGACAAAAAGTTTGCTGTCAAACTTTGTATAACCTTCATTAAAATATTATGTAAAAATTCCTGTTTTTTTCGAACAAGACGCAAGAATAATTATATTACTTTACTTGACAAAAAAACACTTAGACTAGATCAGACTGAAACTGTTAAATAGACCATATTTTCTATTAATTGACTTCAATCCGTTAGTTATTATTGATCCAGATATCTTTTAAGTAATCAACAAAGAAAGAATCCATTCGGTCTATTCATTCCACTTTGAACAGTTCTACGAAAAGCAATTCTGCTTCTGAATTTCTCTATGAAAACAATGATCATTCCTTATTATGAATCGTACTCAGTTGAATAAACTTTTTTTATAAACTCACAAGATGTCGTACTATATCGAAAAGCTTTTAAAGTTATATATAATTTCGAATACATGAAGGAGCATTATTAAATTATAAAACAACAAAGCTTTATAGTTCTGTGTGTTACAACTTAAGTAACAAATTAATTATTCTCACTCAACTCGAGCAGGTTCTTAGCCTACCCCCATAATAGGACAGGTATATACGGAGTGGAACGTTTAAGCGGGCACTGGAAGAACATTTTATACAAAGGATTCTTGTATAATCCGCAACGGAAAAACGCTTGGCCTTCATTCTACCTGATTGTAGGCGATAAGGCTGAAGTTGGTAGAAGCGCACTTCACTTGGAATCCTTCACTCACAATCTAACCTCTTACTGTTGGTACGCAACAATGGTGTAATGCTGTAACATAGTTGCTATGGGAATAGACTTACCATAACGATAGCTAGCTAGGATTTAAGACAAGCCCTTTTAACAACCTAATCGAGTACAGTATGTACACCACTGGAAATCGAACTCTTTGAGAATAAAAGTAGGTAGGTAACTGTATTAAGAACAAGAAAGTATAACTGCATTTAAAGGTTGATGGAAAGTTACTAGCCTATATCAAACCAGCTCTAATATCTCAAAACTTAAATTTGTTAAGTGACGACATGTATTGATTATAATTATTTGTGGGATACGATATAGCTACCTCTATTATGTCTTAAAGAGAGCTCACGAAATACTTCACCTCCCACGTAGAGGCAGGGATCTCGTTATATTTCAAGACTCAGTGCGGCGGCGGCGTTTCCAAGCGTTACTACCCTTGTCGTTATAAAGAAAAGGCTGACATTTTTATATTTACACAGACATTTTCGTCTTGTTTTAAGGCTTCCTTTAAACAAATGCTTTCTTATCCGAGAGGTAATAGTATTAAACGAAAAATTAACACGTTGAGTGTGATGATGTATATTTAGAAACACGTATTGTACGAAGTTAGGGTTTCCTCTTGAGATCTTTAACCTATTGGAGGCCCTGGAAACTTTAGGAAATTTGAGCCCTTATGCTATGCTATATTTTAACTAAACAGGCAATAGGCTAGATAAGCAAGATTCTAGATTTATTCAACTGGTATTTTTATTTATTTACAGTTACATTTAATGAATAACTATATAATTTATAATGTAATTCGGAAAAGAAACTCTTTTAGCATTCAATATACGCAGGTTAGTGTTAAAAATCTATGTCGATTGTAGAGGTACCCTTCTAGTTTTCAGATAAGCAAAATTGACAATAACTTCTTCAAAGTCTATGTCTTTGAACACATCACATTCTATGGACCTCAGCGACAAACTACTCAACCTTTCTTGTAACATTGTACTTCTTAATTCTTTACAATTTGGAGATGGAGCATTCTTCACTGCAATTAGTTACCATCTTGCTTAAAAAGATTAAAAATAATTTAGGGGAACGAAGTAACCTTGTACGTAGGTAGCCAGACAGAGTTGCCAGTGTTAGGCCCCTAGTTTTTTAGAATTAAAAACCAAACAAAGCTTATAAGTTAGTAATTCTTGTTTCGTATAAATATATTTATTGGTAAAATAGGTTATCGGTTGGTGATCTAGCAGGAACAAAGAAGCCCCATCATCGATTGCGGGGCTCTAGGCACTTGCCCAGAGTGCCCAATAGTTAAGCTAGTGAAGGCTAGTGAATACTAAATGTGCGATGCTTACCCCTCTAGGAAACCTATGACGGTGTTTCGATCACAAACCTTGAGGAACCTTTAAGTTTTTTGCCACCCCAATAGTCCGGTTTCGCCCCAGGTGTTCTTTAATATCTGGGGCAAAAAACACGTGCACCGTAGGTAGATAAATTCGTTTTTGGGGTAAAGGCAGAACAGCACTTACCCATATTTTATGATCCAGTTTATTTCGGTACTCGCACCCGGCCAAGCTTCTTATCACACCGCGAAGCCTGCGGTTGTTTTACGAGTAGCTTTAATTTGAATAGCTGTTAAATATTATGACTTCACGTTAACCTACTAATGATTAAGTATTTAGTTCATCCGCCTTAGGCCGCTTTCCCGTGGTCCGGCTTTGTCGGTATTTCATGATTTGTTAATTTGCTAGTGGGTTCAGTAACGAGCCCATGGGAATTTAACAAGATTAAGTACTCGTTTTTAGATTAAGTACTCGTACTATTTCGGTTAGTCATTGCTAAGTTTATTTACTAAATTGGTATTAGGTAGACCAACTGTACATATAAACAATGTTACAGAGCAGGTAAATTACTGTTTGCTAAATTTATAAATAAATAGTATAATAAATATATAAATCATTAACACATAACAAAAGAAAAAACCTGTCTAATTAACTGACTGACTATAGACACCCAGCTAACCAGACAAACCCTTAAACCTATAAAGATAAATTATGGGCAGAGGTTCCCTTTCTGATATAGACAAGAAAGTAGGATATAATATTACATAATAAAAAAAATTGCTTTACTTCTTCTAGAAGTGGCGAATCAAACTTAAAAAACTTTACAACATAATATTATCGAAACATCGTTTCCGAGTGTCATTCGATTAGCAATGAAGCCCAACAACTGAGTAGGTGCCTACTCAATACCGCTCAGTTACCCGAAGACTTAAATGATGTCAACATACTTTGTGGAGAGACTGACGTTTGTAGACAAATATAAAAAGGGAAGATTTTTATAGCAAAACAAAGATATCTTAGAAAAATCAGTAGAGCATAAAAGGAGTGCTAGAACCACATATCTAGGATTACTTAACTTTTTAAATTTTTACAAACACCAACCATGGAGTAATTATGAACGGGATTATTACCATGTTTTCTGTTGGCCTTGAGTAGGTATCCGATTTTTAAACACAAAGTTGTATGAGTCATTATCACAGAAGTACATGTACACTGCAATACGGATGTTCTTCGTCAGTACTCAGTATTGGATCCGTGATTATGGCGCACGCAACTGCACCAATGTATCAGATACTCAAACAAAACAGAAAATACATATCGTTACCACAAAAAATATATCGCCTTGGAAAACAAAAGTCACGCACGGCCGGATAACCCCGAGAAGGCGTTCTATGATATTTATTGAAGTAGAAGAAAGGATCATCTGTTGAAAGAGCAATAAGCTCGCTGAACTATCTAAGCTTGTAAGCACTCTCCAATGATTATATAGGTTGGTACTAAGTTGCGCACGTAATGTTTCCGCAGATAATATACAGGGTATTCGCATATAGGAGTCGTAACGTGACGCATGAGTGAGAGAGCCATGCAATTAATTACGCTTAGAGAACATTCAGCATGAAATATATTCATTTTCAGCCAGAGTATGTGTTTAACAAACACTAGTAAACATTTTTGGTTCAAGTAAAAGACCAGCTCCATAACAAACGTTTAAGACTTTTTGACCTAAACGCGTGTGACATTTTTGATCACGATAGTTATTCGATCATTATATGTATGCCTGTTATGTAAATGCTATACAGGGTGGAAAGATCGAATGCCACATGGATGGCAACTACCTTAAATATTGGAAATAGCACATTCTGTGTAAAGGAGACTTTCCTTTATTTTTAGAAACAATCAATTCTGCATTTATGGATTTTTGAAAAATCGCTTGTCTTAGTCAAATGCGACAAAATATAACATGCCGTATTTTATGATGCAGATCGAAAGGGTTACTGATAAAGTTAATTTTTCTCTAAACAACAAACACAATCAAAATAACGGAACGCCATGAAAACTAACATTTTAACTTTTAGTTTTGTTTTCACCCGTCACGTGAAATGCACCGCAACGACTTAAATTATTGGAAATAGCAAATTGTACGCAATGGAGATTTACATTTATTTTAGAAAATAATAAATAGGTACTGAAATTATGGATTTTTGAAAAATTTTTTGCTTAGACAGACGTATTTTCGTTCTGTTAAGACGTCGAATTTTCCGACAAGACGGGTGCACCAGCACATAACAGCAAATTATCGACTACATATTTAAACAACCATTTCATTAACCAACTGATTTGATTAGTTAGCAAGGTTTTAGTAAGTTTATTAAATGTATAGGTACTGTTTTCTTTTGTGTTTTAATTAGTTCTCACGGTCTTTATTTAATTCGTTGTACTTATGTATGTGTTGTAAACGATCAATATGAAAAACCCTTTCGATCTGCATAATAAAATACGGCATGTTATTTTTACCAAATTTGATCTGTTTGATTCCCGGGTAAGACAGACGATTTTTCAAAAATCCATAATTGCAGTATTCATTTTTCTCAAAAATAAAAGTAAGTCTCCATTGCGTACAATTTGCTATTTCCAATAATTTAAAGTAATTGCGGTTCATTTCACGTGACGGGTGAAAACAAAACTAAAAGGTAATTGTTAGTTTTCATGGCGTTCCGTTATTTTGATTGTTTGTTATTTAGAGAAAAATGAACCTTATCAGTTAACCCTTTCGATCTGCATCATAAAATATGGCATGTAATTTTTTGTCGCGTTTGACTGGTTCGAGTCCCGCCTAAGACAAGCGATTTTTCAAAAATACGTAAATGCAGAATTTATTGTTTCTAAAAATAAAGGAAAGTCTCCTTTACACAGAATGTGCTATTTCTAATATTTAAGGTAGTTGCCATCCATGTGGCATTCGATCTTTCCACCCTGTATACAAAAGGTGCAGCTATCTAGCGAGAGAAAAACAGCAGAAAGTTTTGTTTTGTCAATCGCGTTTCCTATTCAATGTATAGTCATTAGAAAAATGGTCTTATTAATGTTTCAATATAATTTAGTTATGAGTAAGCAAGGCACACGCAATCGACTCGGTTGATGACTGTTTAATCGATCAGTCAGAACTGGCGGCAACCTAGGTAAATAACACAAAACGTATAACGGCAGGAATCGATACAACTTTTCGAACTTTTATGAACGCTTGTCTGTAATATTAGCTTATTAGTTTTGTACGTTTAAAAGTTTGAAACACATTTGAAAGTTTGTTACTGCCAATCAGTTTTAACAAGTGTCGAAATTGTATAGTTACATATTAATTATTGTAAGACATGACTGTAATCTGTATATTAATACGTGAAGCGAAAACTTCATTTCATGCCCCTTTTTAATCACATTGCGCGCACAAAGTGTGAGATTTGGTATAGTTAAAAAGTTTACATGGAGGAAAGGAAAGATAAAATTGACGTACAATATGTTACACTTACAACTACTGTTTAAGAAACGGTCGAATTTCGATTACTGGACGACCACTAATAATTATAAAATGTTTAATAAACAATATTATTGATTATGTCGTTAATAAGCTGTTTTAAATAGATATTTAACATTATCAGTTTTATTTATAAAATGTTTCCTACACACAAAGGTATTTCAGAATTGTTTATTTCTAGAATATTTTAAAATGTATACTTACTTATATAAACTCATTTTAAATTATTTATTTTAATAAGTATAGTTATAAGTTCTCACATAAGTCACAAATTTCTTAATGGACACAACGATATTTGAACTGATTTATTACGACGTATTAGTATTTAGGTTTAATCAAGCTTATTACTAACGAAACTAAACATTAATTAAGCTGCATTACATTAGAAGAACAATTAACAAAATTAGAAGTACAGCCCTCATTATTTATTTTACCAGGATCTCACTATGCCCATGTGGGCATAATTATGTAATTATTTAGAGTTACGGTCATTAAGACGCTATTTATTCTGTACCTTACTTTGTGAGCCTAAATAAATAAGCATTAGGTACTTTTTAGAACAGATAGGTAAGTAAATATGGGAAGGTTTTCTGTTGTTATTCTAACAATAGCTGTTTGCGACTAGTTATACGGGGGATAATGGATGACAATGACGGGGGTCCTGAGGCTGCGAAGGGCATCGTAATTGGGGCGTCGATGTGGGTCGGGTCACGGCCGCCGCCCGCTCGCTCCTGGCCCAACCAAGGTGCATCGCGCAAGGACATATCTGCACCCACTACAATGATATGCTCTCGAAACCGGGATAATTAAAATTTGTGCTATATCGTATATTAATGTGAAATAATGGTGGATTATTAACCGTTAAGTGTTCGTGAGTGTGCATGAGTGTTGGCAAATGAAACAAAACAGTGCAACGTCACTTTTCCAATTCTGTCAAGAAGTCCACCCGAGGACTTAATAATGCCCCATATCTTTACTGAAATACTCGAAGGGTTGGGGGTATATCATTTCTCACTTCTCATTTCTATTATCATTCATCATCATCATACAGGAAAGAAATATTGTTTATTTATGTATTATTAAAAAAAATTACTTAGGAATAGACTTGATGGATTTCATCCGGAGCCGTAAAACAATACACAAAAAAAAGAAAAAGAAAAAAGATTGGCATTGACAGATGTCGGCCGCAATATAGACAAACAATACGTGTGTGCCAAATACATGGTAGTGTGTGTAATGTTGTTTTTGTTGATTTAATGTATTTTTCATGCATAATTTTTAAAAAAATTACATTCGGATAACCTTCTCTATATACTTAAACTGTAAGTGTGCGAAGTTTCATACTCCTCCGTCCGCGCAATTTTCGTAAAAACGGGTACAAAGTTTTTGTTTCACGTATTAATATATAGATTATCTCCTTTATTTATTTTCTTTCATAAAACTAGATTTTTATAATATTTTAATATAAAAACAATAAAACATAATAAAAACCTAATTCTATTATTATAACATATTATTATTTATCTCCGCGTGATTAACATAAAGTGTAGAGTATACATCCCCTAAAATAATGTACAATACTTCATTATAAAAGCATTTACTTACGTACTTTTTTAACAACAAAAATTACTTAGAAAGAAGCCATAACGAGATGTTATAATTACAAAACGTAGCACAACGGAATACACAATTCACATTTTACTCCGATTTTATTAAACAAGGAAAATATTTCGAAACCGGCAGGAGCTCTGCGCAGGATAAGAGATAAAACCTCCGTTTGATTCCGGGAGGTAAAAGAAAACTGCGAGATAACATTCCGTAGGCAATTTGACTTTCTGTTTAAAAAAATCCAATTAAGTACTCGTAGCTTATCGTGATCTCTCTTGTTGTATATTGAGCTTGGCTTTAGCACTGTTAAAATATAAACTTATTAGAGAAAGGGTGGATTAGGGTATTATTAGCTTTTGTTTTGTTTTAGAAAGAATTTGCTGGTGGGCGCCTAACCCATAAGATTTCACAGTGTAAAGGCTTTATGGGCGGCGAAAAACTTAATAATGGTTCATCTACCTACCCGTAGCCACAAAATAAGGAGATCTAGAAGGTAAGCTTAATATATACAACGCTCGAGCAACGCACACATAGGCCCCTTGCACAGACACGGTATCTCACACCATCTTGAACCAGAAGCTCTATCTTTGAATCGTTCGCGTCGCGACGAGCGCTCGATTTCTACTAATTTTCGTTCGACATCGGAAATTCCGTATTTTTGAATCGCTCGATTGCAACAAGTGGTCACAACCACTCGTTGTTTTGCGAGCGCTGGCGGCGAGTGGTAGATTAAACGTCAAATATTATATCAAAGTGTCAACCAACTTACAAGGAACTAAAAATAAGAAATTGAATTGAATTGAAATACTTAGGTACTTATCCATGTCTTACGTGGAATAGATCTACCTTTTAAAATTGGCTAAAACAGTGTACCTATGGAATAAGTCAATTACTTACATAGCCATAAAGAATGAGTATTTGACGTTCCGTTTTTGTTGCGGTAGTTATCGGTTTACATTTTTTATGCGTGAAACGGATTAAATTCAACTTATTGAAATATATTGGCAACACCGGAGACGAACGATTCAAAAATGCAGAAAATAAGTGCCATGCGACTTGGAAGGCGACTGTGACTTAAGTCGCATTCGACGATCCAATTTCGACGAACGATTCAAAAATAGAGCTCTGGGGCGTGATACCGCTACCAAATTCGCACTATAAGCACAGAATAATATACAGCTATAAGTGGGAAGTAACGTTAAGTAACGTTATTTCTATAAAGGTAATGCGTTCGCACGAACTAAGTTCGCGCGAATAGATTTTTAAACATTTTAGTCGCGCGAATTAGAACACCTATTCTAGATCAAGATGTTTGATCGTCGACTCGTACGATGGTCGCATCGCTTACTCGCGCGATGATCGCGCATTCGCGTTGTATTAGGACGAAGCCTAAGCATTGTTAAACATTGACTTCAGAGATGTAATAGACATATTATTACACAACACTACATCAAAGTTGAATAAACATAAATACAACAAATGTTCCCTTAAATAATCTTGTAGGTATTTTATTTTATTTTGCTTGACAACCCTAATGCTCGGACGGTCGTGTTTATAAATTCTGAACACAAAGGAATTACGTTCTTGTGCAAATCGACGTATGGTACAATTTCGAATGAACTAAAATGCTCTACAAATTGTGTAGGCTATTATAATGACGGCATTCCGTCAACTACAAAAGAGTGCAACTTTTGCTAGTGTATATCTTCTGTGGCCTTGCCTTGAACCAGTCCGAGTGCAACTATTGCGAGATTCCGTGTCCGTGAGAGGTGTCTATGTGTAATTGTTCGAGCGCGTTTGTATGAAGCTTACCTACTGCAATCTGATTATTTTGTGCCGTAGCGACCGAGCGATCCCCGGAGGTTCTATAGCGGTAAGTATCACGCGAGTGTTGCCCCGTACATTCATACATTATCCAGGGCGATCGAGATCAGATCACATGACGAGTATTGTAGTGCTAAATGTCACAATCAAATAAGGCTGTTAATTAAGAAGAAAACGGTTTCGGAGTAAAAAACGTAATGTTAAAATTAAAGTTTGCTTTTATCGATCGTTCGAAATCGAAATTTCGATTCAGATCCACCTTCACCGAGCTTTCTAATATTAGGTAATATAACTTCTTTATTTCTCTATATTCTGGCACAAACAGTCATTGCATTGCATCGCATTATCCTCTACATACTTTTAAAACATTTACTTCCCTAAAAGCACGAGAGATGAAACACGAGATAAGATCTGCAAACGACCTGACCTTCCATAATTTGGTACATTCTATTCATTGGAAGGAAACGGGGCATTACCGGGAGGAAATAAACCGTAGTGGAGAGCTGCGCAAACGGTTATAACAGTCAATAATATTGGCGCAGGCTCGTGTAGCTCCGTTTTTGCGAATACGCGACTGTCCGTCCCTGTTAATTGAAAAATATTTTATTCGAGCAACGTAGCGTATTGGTTTCCTGCCTGACAAGCTGTGATGGCGGGAATGCTTTTACTGCTGATCAAAAAGGCCACTTCGGACAATGTATTTTATGTTCCTATAATTTTACAGTGATATAAATTATTTGTAATATTAGATAGATAGATAAATTCTTTATTGCTCACACACAGATGGAAAAAAAAAGAAAACAACTGTTACACAAAAAGTTAAAGCTAGTATATGGGCAAAGGCGGTCTTATCGCTACAAGCGATCTCTTCCAGACAATATATAAGAATCAATTATAATAATAACATTATATTTACGCCTCAGCGCTTTGCCACTCGAACAGAGTGGCAAAGCGCTCGGCCCGATACTCGAAGGTCCCAGGTTCATTTGCCAGGTCGCGCAAAGTGTGTTTCGGATTTTTCAATGCATAGCCCAGATTTGTGTTCACCAACCCGCATTTGGCAAGCGTAGTGATTAGCCATTACCCACCAATTGTAGTGATGGCTTGACTTCAATCATGGAGGCCTTTGCTCAGCGGTGGGACAGATTTATTATTATTTTTATGCCTTATAGGACAGCTTGACTCCGATCTCCCCTGATGGTGAGCGAAGATGAGGTCTGAGAGACGGTGGAGTGAGCTGCCCCAGAAGATGCCTATTAACTCTCGCCTAGAAGGCATTTAGGTTATAAGTTTTTGGGAACACAGACGATGGCAAAGAATTCCACTCCCTGACAGAGCGCAGTAAAAATGATGATATGAAACGCTTCGTGCAACATAGTGGAACTTCTACTAGGTGGGGATGATATCCTGCAGTACGTCTGGAGGTTCGGTGGTAAAAGAGCGATGGTGGTATGAGTTCGAAAAGCTCCCCGGCACACTCTCCGTATTAAAGTCGGTAAAACTCCGTATTAAAGCCAGGGGACACGGGGTCACCTGATGGAAAGTAATCACCGCCGCCCATGGACACCCGCAAAACCAAAGTAATCGCAGATGCGTTGCCGGCTTTGAGAAAGGGGTTGGATCTTGAGGAGGAAGAAGGAATTGGGAGGGGTGAGAGATGGGCCTCCGGTACTTTCACTCACCAGACGAAACAACAGAACAGCAACGAATGCCATTGTTTCACGACAATATTCTGTGAGAGGGTGGTATTACGCCAGGTGAACCAGCCCATTTCGTGCTACAACGCAGCGTGGCTCTACCACTCAAAAACTTTAGTATATTAATTCTTATTTGAAAATTTTATCAATGATATGTGAATGCTATGTGTAAGAACTTACAAGAAAAAAATAGCTTCCAACTTGTAACTTGTAGGCAAATGCCAAATAACATATGTTTCTATGTTTAGATTTCAATAATAATGTATCTCGTCTCGCCAGATATCGATGTAGACCCCAAACGTCTTAAGCAGATTAGGACTGGCAATCTCGCAAATGGCGAAATATTTCCAGACATAAAAGAGAACTAGATAAGTAAAATTCTGATTTACGATAGCGAAATCATATAAAATCCAGCACCGAAACGATCGTTACTATAATTATTGTGCAAAAACGTAATGTATCAAAAAGATATTGCGCTATTGAATTTTCGTAACAAAATATCGGTAGGTAATGGTAAGCTTAATCTCGAGAATAAACTTTTCTGATATTCAGCGCCGAAGGCGACGCGATAATATTCTGGTCCATCTTTTGAAAGTTTTTAATCTGGCTTGCGCCGGCCGCTAGACTTAAACAGAGCTCTTATAGAGATTTATTTTTAATAAAAACTCGTCCTTACCTGATTAGCTTTGTTGATCTGTTTCTTGAGTCCAGCGAAAGCCATGATTGAGCCGTCTTATTGCTTACGTTCCTTGACCTGGAAAGAAGAAGATTCAAATGTATATTAAATAAATACAGCTTGAGTATTGAAAATTGCTAATTGCAAAGCAAGAGGACTCCTTATGCGGTCTCCTTTACGATTCTCATCCAGGAGGAAGATTGAAGACTTCGCGTAAATATATGGTGAACCAAAATAGAATGGGTCAAACAACCACATGAAACCCGCGACTTTTTCTCCAGGCGATTTCAATTATCTTTGTAAGGGGATTGCATGATTTGTACGTGTAGGTAGTGTTCGCATAATCTTTAGAAAACAATATTTATTAGCGAATATCGACACCCTATATAATGAATACATGCCTGCCATATATCAACTTAAAGGTTTTATAATAATTCCTGAGATATTGTGATTGTGATTACTCAGCCAATATTTTACTTTATGATTTCGGATATAAGGTTTGAAAAATTTATATTTTAACTAACATTGTAATTTTTTGTAATATTTACTTATCTGTATTTTTTATCGTATAGCAAATTAACTATCCATCAAAAACAAACTTGTAAAAAAAACCAAGACTCGCAATTCAGTTCTTCTACCGTAAAAAGTTGTGAGATCCATGTAATACCAAGTTCTCAATATTAATTTATGATTTAAATAAATAGGTTGACTTAGAGTTTTGATGATCGGTCAGTCAGTGAGTGAAAAAACTAAGAAACTTTGACTAGTTATAATTCTTAAACTACTGGTTCAAATTGAATGACATTTGAAATATACCGTGTTTATACAATGCCTGCTTGGTTACTGAAAATTCAGGTTTCTACTTTTATCCACAACAAAGTTATAGGGGGTCGAAAATGGCCTGAACAGTTTCGAGAAAAGGATGGTACGGCCGTGCCGCTTTTTTGCTCGACTTAGCGGGGGCACTGCCGTGCCCCCAGATATGTTTGTATGAAAAGAAATGTCTTTAAACCTAACATTAATAATATTCTGCTTTAAATAATTTAGCCTTACATTACTCATTCAGGGAAACAGCGTCACCTTACACCTAATCGATCGTAAGTCAACGCTCTCAGAACATGTACAATGTAGAATAGCCTGGTAGTAGGTACCATCTGTCGAAGTCTGTACAAAAAGTTAGACATTCACATTTACCATCTCAGAGGAAGTTGGACGGGACGAGTGCCGTCTTCAGCGTTAATAAATAGTTTTAATACAAAGCCTTATGAACGGCCGCAACTTCTAGAAAAGCAGAGCGCGGAACGAGTTTGTTATTGGCACCGCGCCACACTCTCCGATCGATAGGCAAGTAGCTTTGGGGCAGTAGCGTCAGTTTTGATGTAGAACAAGTAGTATATGGAAACAAAATTGCCTTGTCACAATAGTAGCCTTACCATAAACTCCTAGCAGTACTATTGCAGTTGTGAAAACGAGACGCGTGTATGGGACGCCGCTACACGCGTCTCGTACAACCGGAATAATACTGCTACAATACTGCTTTAAGAGCTCATGGTAAGCCACCAGCTTACGCATCGGTGGTCGAATGGCAAAGCGCTCAGCCCAATATCCGAAGGTCCTAGGTTTCCCAGGTCGGGCAAAGTGTGTTTCGGATTTTTCGATGCATATCCCAGGTTCGTGATCATCATCATCATCATCAGCTCACTGCTGGGGCACGAGCCTTCCCTATGGATGGATAGGGAGAACAGGCCATGAACCACCACGCGGGCTCAGTGCGGAATGGTGGTTGTTAACGACTGCTAATGCAGCCGGGACCAACGGCTTAACGTACCTTCCGAAGCACGGAGGAGCTCGAGATGATAAATTTTTGGTCACCCATCCGATGACCGGTCTTTGCGAAAGTTGCTTAACCTCAGCACTCACAGACCGGGCGCGTTAACCACTGCGCCATCGAGCTCCTTAGGTTTGTGATCACCAACCCGAATTTGGCAAGCGCACCACGCTTCAGCCATTACCCACCAATTGTAGTGATGACTTGATTTCAACGATGGAGGTCTTTGCCTAGCAGTGGGAGAGCTATAGACTATTTACTTACACCAGCTTACTATACCGAGTCAGTCAGACAGCCCCGCTGGCTACTGGTAGTTGTGCGGGGCGACAACAAAATGGATCAAAAACACAATTGTTCCGTACTGTGTGAGACTACGCCCCCTACCTAACATTACATAACAGTGGGTCAGAATTAACATAACTGAATCGTATTGGTGCATTACGGTCGGCGATTGACCGCTAACACTCCACAAACTGGGTTACTCAATCCACTCGCACAGCAAGCAATGAACTCGAACTCATTTGCCTACTTACGCGCTAATCTCACGCGATTAAATTACATTGACCAGCCGCAGAAATCACAATGTTGTTAAATGATTTGTAAACAACACTCGTTTTGTTTATATCGTTATGCATTCTGTCATATTATCAAATGGCAATAAACTATATGAATTGCCGCAATGATTGAAACGTATGAGTCAATATCATATCTATTGGCCTTCAACAAAAAGATAAAAAGCAAAACTATTTTCAATTTAGACCTTGGAGGTCTCTGAAAAGTAATTTTATGTAATAATGCTAAAATAAAAATGTGGGTTTTGGATTATTTTCACGATATCTTTAGTTTATAATTATGTTTGATGATGATTCATAAGTTTTAGTGATATTAGTGATAAATAAAATCTAAGAGGCTAGTGCCCATTTTCACCATTGACCCCTAAGTTTTAGGTGAACCCTAAGCCATTTTAGGTGACGGTTTTGCTCCAACAACTGTCACCTATCATGGCTTAGGGGTTATCTTAAACTTAGGAGTCGTCGGTGAAATCAGGCATAGGTCAACTAACGACATGCTTGACCGCCAATTAGTACAGACAGACAGACTTTAATTACTACCAATTTTTAAAGTCCTAATAGACATACTCGATGCACTTAAAATGATATTGGATAAAGATCATCATCATCAGCAAATAACGTCTCACACCTTTCCACGTCTTATTATAATATAATAAAATAACCCACCACGGTGGCCCAGTGCAGGTTAGTTTTTGTCACGTGGATTTTAACGACTGACTTTATTCGACGTCAACCGGTACCATCGGATCGGCATAACTTGCCTTCCGAAGCATAAATAACATGAACGGAGAATATCATTTAAACTTCATGCTCGAGAAACGGTGCAAATCCAGATAACAAGATCATTAATTACCTTGTACCTAGTGAGAGTTTCTTTACTAATCAATCAAGTTAAGGCGCTGAAACCTGTGAAATGCGCTTCACTTATGCATGGCTCATAAACCTCAAGTAAAACACATGTCATCATAATACACTATAATTGCAACAATGCTATTGTATTCGAATAAACGCAGAATTATAAAATTTCCTTGATAGAAAAATAAATTCAAAGTCACCTCTAAAAAGTATATTCTATATACATGATTAACTTTTTAATCTACCAAAGGACGTCGATGAAATGAAGTATACTTATTGGAACTGATCTGAGTCCGACCTTTTTGGTTGTATGCAGTTCGTCAGTGAGCGTGAACGCGTTAAGGGGGTGCAGCGCGGACGCAAAACTGCGAGTTTCAAGTTTCTTTATGATAGCGAGCGAGCGGCGCGTGACAGTGGTGTGACAACGGCGCACGACTACGAATACGCACGCACACTAATATCTGTACAGAGTAGGCTGCTGATTTAATTAGAGCAATGTTTACTTTCGTAAAATCATAGGCGTTTGGGTAAAAAATTATAAAAGTCTTAATATTTTCATATTCATATTTTTTAATTGAAAAATAAGTCAACAGTGCCCTGCGGAATATCAATACAAACATTTTGATGTTGGATCATTGTTTCATTTGTGCTGTATTTACAAAGTTTCTGAAGAAATAAGTTTTTATATATCATTACTTTTACGTATTGTTAATGCAGGTTCTGGGTATTTGTTTCAAATTCCAAGACAACCATGCCCTTGTGAAAGGATCAAGCTAACCTAAACTAGTCCTTTTAATGTATATGACCTATTCAGCGCCTAGCACCAGTGACTTAAAACACGTAAATTTTCGAAATTCCGCGCTGCACCCTCTTAAAAGGCGACTAACTGAGTGCATGGGACAATCATGCTCGTGAACGTTACATACTTAAATGTGGCTACTGGGATCGAACCACACATTCCAGCGTGTCCATATTCAACACGAACATATCCTCGTTCGGCTATATGATTTCAAGAGGTTTGTAAAGGTTTTTCTATTATCTACCAAGTGCCATCTCTACATTTTAAAAGATTTTTTTAAAGTTTATTTATATAACTTGGTTGTATGGAAAGCGGGTATTGTTCCAAAAGGTAATAAGTTATACAAATGGGTATACAGTGAATATACATTATCGTTTACTATACAAATAATCGTAATAAAAATTATTGTCTTTTCCTTTAGGTACCTGAAAATAATTACCTACGTTACATTTCTAAATATTTCCGTAACGTGGGAGTTCAATGTATTTAATCGCGATGTCGAAGGCACATCATTATTATTAAAGCTTTGAATGGATGTTCTCGGTCAAGTCTACATATGAGCGTAAAGTTCAAATTCGACAGTAACTTCTTTTGTTACGTCATTTGCGTAGGAACATATTATCAAAGAGTCTTGTGAGATGTATGTTTATGTAGATGTTTGTATATCTCAAATATGTTTTAGTTAATTAATTAATTACCTAACATTCTTTAAAGCATGCTCTATCAAATTAAATTACATTCGCCGACGCATTCTACCTAGCTGAAGTAAATATCACGAAGAACTAAAGCTTGTTGTATACTTATATTTCTATATAAATCGTTTGGTATTTTAATGACCAAAATAACAACAAAAAATATTTAAAAAACCGGCCAAGTGCAAGTCGGACTCGAGCACGAAGGGTTCCGTACCATTATCTATAAAAATATTTCAAGTTTTTTTCTGTTATCGTTATTAAGATCGAGAAAAAAAATTGGAATAAAACACGTTTGTTGTATGGGAGTGTATGTTGTCCTTAAATATTAATTAAAGTGAATAATATAACTGTTGCCGTTATCAATATCGAGCAAAAACGAGCAAAAAAAATCACGTTTGTTGTATGGGAGCCCCCCTTAAATATTTATTTTCATCATCATCATCATCATCATCTCAGCCAAAGGACGTCTACTGCTAGACAAATGCCTCCTCCAAGGATCTCCACAACGACCGGTTTTTATTATTTGTTTTATTTTAATTTAATTATTTATTTTTAAAATGAATATATAACCACATGAGTAGGTATTATACTTATACCTACTCATGTGATATAACTAAATATTCTGTTAATATTACAAGCGTCTACCTGTTGCTCTTATCAATGAGGAGCAAATATGAGCAAAAAAATAACACGTTTGATGTATGGGAGTCCCCTTTAATATTTATTATATTGTTTTTTAGTATTTGTTGTTATAGAAGCAACAGAAATACATTATCTGTGAAAAATTTTACTGTCTAACTATCACGGACACGGTTCTTGACATACAGCCTGGTGTGACAGACGGACAGACATACAGATAGACGGACGGACGGCGGAGTCTTAGCAATAGGCTCCCGTTTTACCCTTTGGGTACGGAACCCTAAAAACATGAATAAAATAATCAACAAACAATTACTACAAAAAGAAAAAAATCTATCCACCTATTTTTTTACTCAAACGAATCTAAAAAAGAATCTGTGTTCATTAAAAGTCTCAATGCTGACGCAAATGCTAAATATCTCCATTTAGGCCTACCGCACACTGGCGTAAACGCCTAGCGCGGTGTACGTATTCCTAGAACGTACGCAACCCGCGACAGCCGGAAATACGTTGCGTTCGCGCCGAGACGACGTGTCGACGACGACCGACTGAACGTTCAAGGAAAGCGCACGCTCGGAAAACGCCAGTGTGGGGGGAGACCTTAAAGAAAATGCGGCATCAGCAACCGATAACGAAGCTTTAAGACGAAGAAGATATAGTAAATGAGTCAAAAAGATGTGGTTCAGCAACGTTTCGCTTACGTAGGTCAACAATGTCCGTCCAAAGGACACAGTTAATGAATAGATTAAAGGACATTTCTTTGTAGTAATATTCACTAATTTTATAGAGACAGATAGATAACGTTAGCACAAAATCATAGCTCTAAATCGTTAATTAAATAATACCGACTCACTTCCTTTTGAGGAAAAAACCAATATAAAAATGAATGAAATAACTGTGAGTCTAGAAACCCGGGTACCAGTACCTTTCCTAGCCTCTCCATTCCCAGTTGCTTCTTTTCCTTAAAGGCACGTGCTCGGATACGGAATATATTATATACTTATTACTTTTATACAAACTTAATATTAAAAAGCTTCTGACTCGCCTATAAATAAAATCTTGCGTATCATAAATAAAATTAAAAATAAAGAATATATATTTTATTCTAAATAAAAAAAGTTAAAAGTTAAAAATATGATTCTTATCATATTTTACATTCCGTAGCAACATTTCCCTTTGATTTAGTATGGAAGGTTGAAAGACTAAAGTAATTGTTTGTATGAACAATCAATACAAAGCCTGCTGTAGATATGTACCTAATTTGAGGCTATATGTAGCTATTGTTTTCTATATACATGCATGTAATTGACGATACTAACAGTAATAGGAAAATATAAATCAAATGAATGTACGAACGTTACCCTGTATTTTAAGAAATACTTATCAATAATTATAGACTCGATTTAAACTACTGAGGTTACACAAACGCACAAGTTAACAAAATTAAATAAGAAATGCAGCTAATCAGAGACTAACTAGAACCTTTCATTCACGTAAACGGGAACTCAAACAAATCTGTGTAAAATTATCAATGGTTGGTGATAATTGTTCAATTTAGCAACTTTATTATGTCAGTTCCATTAAGTAGCACATACCTACATAGTAAAACCTTATGAATGATAACTTTTATTACATCAGCCGCTGAAACGGCAAAAAATGTGATCGCCTGTGTTGCCCTCTTATTAGTTCTATTTTAGTAATAAAACATGGTAGGTTTTACCTAACTCTAGTTAATCTCTCGGTGTTCTTTCTCCACTCCAAAATCACTGACACAATACACTGTCGGCAAGGGATAATGGTGTCTCTGAGTTTTGCTACGACGACGCGTAGCCGTCGCCGAATCTCGTAGCACGACTGGCGGCGTTCGTAACGCTACGGTATCGTAGACGTGCGCGCGCAGCCTCGCCCCACACTACACATGAATCCAATACCAATCCGCTTGTTTCTTGACATTTTCCAAAACGCGTTACGGTTGTTTTAAAAACGTTAATTATGTAAGAGTAATGTAATAATCATGATCGTTCAATTGAAATTAAAATGATATCATTACCAAAACTTTTAACTTTAGAATTATGATATTACTGACTGGCGTAATTAATTAAAAGCTTACAAATTATGTATAATGGAATTCACTGTATAATATGGATCTTGAAATATCGATAAGAAGATCAAAGAACTCATCGCCAGGAGTGGAAAAAGAAATACTGCACCGACTGATTGGGGCTCCCAATCTATTTGTATTCAGTGCTGGTGTCGTGTCGGTGTCTAGAGGGCAGGAGGATGTTTATGATGATGATGATGATCATTATGATGGTGATGATGATGATGATGATGATAAGGTCACTCGCAGTATAAGGATTATAGAGTTTATTTCTAATCGAAAATTTTTACTATACCAATTACATTAAGCAAAGCAGCAAGCCGCCAATGAAAATGTCAAAGCTCAAAGATACATACATATACAGACTAAATTTCTGTTCGAAAATTTTACTACACTAATAAGGGACTTAAAGTGAAACATATATGTGTATTGTGGGGATTTATTTATAAACTTGAGTGGGCGGTTTCGGTGGCGGGCCATAAAGCGATGTGACGCACCAGAGGCACAAAATAACGGAGACCCACAGAAGGTAAGCTTCATACAAACGCGCGTGCGTTGCTCGAGCGTGTCTATGTAGACATCTTTTCACGGACACGGAATCTCGCAAGGCGCTCGGACTGTTCCGAGCTGTTCCGAGATTCGTGTCCGTGAATAGAATAAAGAATAAGAATAAAATACATTTATTGGAACCACATAACAAAACACAATTAAACATACAACATGTAACAAAAAGAATAAACAATAATAACAATTGACATTGCGCCCTGTTTTGTGATGCCAACACTGTGTACAGTTCAGTATACGCAGCAAGCGGAGCCTGCTGCACTGGTATTCTGTTGTACGCAGTAGTGACATCATGGCACGAAACAGGAAAAAAAAAACAAATCGATTAAGAAGTAACTTACTATAAAACACTAACATAAAATAACACGAATAATATTAACAACAAAACGAATATACTATGACACATACAAACATCAATAACAAAACGCCGAGGCGCAAAACTGACTGACAGTGACAGTGACAGCAGCATGAGGAGTCTATGTGTGCGTTGCACGAGCGCGTTGTGTTAAGCATACTTTCTGTGGATCTCTTTATTTTGTGCCAAAGGCTACATTTTATTTTACAGCCGGCAACTGTCTCGCGCCGTAACGCGAACTTGCTCCTCCGCTAAATAGATTCATTTTCCCGCCCAACACCCCAACTTTTTAATTTCAAACTTCGCGTAGAACTGTATTAAGGAGAGTAGGTAATAAGCTCAATGTAATTGCCCACGAAAATGAAGTAAATATTTTGTACAGAACAGGATTTTTTCTAATTGAATTAATTTTTTAATTTAAGTGCTTTGAAGGTTGATCGAAAATATGTTTGTTCATTATTTTAAGGAAGAAAATCTCTATGAGCTTACATAAATTAGGTACGCAATTAGACGCCTAGAGGTAGTAGGGTTCTAGGATTCTAAGTAGATAAGTAGAATACACCTTCAGATCGTTAGTGAGCAAAATGGTCCATGATAAGAGAATGTTTCGGCCTTCACGTCTAGTGGTCGAGTATCGAATCAACAATTATCCACAGAAAGTCTTTGATAGAAATAAAGGCGGTTCATAGGGAAAGTTTTGCGTCACTAATGACGCCACTACGTAAGCTCGCCAGCTTATGAAACTGAGACGCTTATAGATTTTATACGGGGAAAGTTATTTTAATTTCGAAAGGGGTTCGATATAATATTAAGTTAATATTAAATTGTTACGAAGAAAATGTAAAACCCCTAGCTCCTAGTAACTGATTCCGCCAGGGATAATAACGGAATATATTCATTTATGTAACATCTATCTATAACATTATAGTTTGTTAATTATTCATTATTATTGGATTATCATCGTAACTCTCTCTTATTAACAAATATTGTCGTTTTGTCTTAAACGACTGCAGACATACGTCCATAAGGGTGATTTAAACGTATGTATATATGTCTGCTGTCTGCTACATTTTAATATACATATGTTTGAGACGAAAATCAATAAGTTTCAAGCCGTGAAAGTTAGAATAATCAAAGTTTTCTACAGCTATAAGTGGAATTAAACAAATAATTCGAAGAGTAATTGGAGTTAGGCGTTAATTTCGGCCCTTTGCTTTGATGGAGATTAACCAAACAACCGCCCACGCGAAATCCACCTACGTACGTTTCTAGGGTACGTTTCTGGGAATAATTTCAAAATCTATGGCTGCTATGATAAAATGATAAATTCTAATTCTACTTTAGTATTATTTTATTTATCTATCTATAAGATACAGGGATATCTTGTAAAACCCCATTCTTTCACTCTTGTTCCTTAGTGAAAATAAAGTGTGGGGGCAAAGCTTGTAGTTATCTGCTCAGGAGGCCCATCATTATTACCCATGGATCCAATGGTTTGAAAGAAAATGATTTTAATTATTTATTTATTATTTTCCTATCTAGAGTCACAGTCCTTACCTTACTATAAACCTGTATTTTTTAGATAAAATCTCTTAAAAAAGAGATTGGAAACTCTTTATTAGGATATAATAATATGGTTGAATATATATTGAAGAAATTTGACTGCTTATGGTAGTTTGATGTGCAGACGTGTGTACAAAATAGTACTCCGTTTACTGTAAGGCAGTTATGTTCTTAACTCTTAAAAAAAACCGGCCAAGTGCGAGTCGGACTCGCGCACGAAGGGTTCCGTACTTTATGACGTATTAAAAAAAACTACTAACTAGATCTCGTTCAAACCAATTTTCGGTGGAAGTTTGCATGGTAATGTACATCATATATTTTTTTTAGTTTTATCATTCTCTTATTTTAGAAGTTACAGGGACACACACACACACACACATTTTACCACTTTGGAAGTGTCTCTCGCGTAAACTATTCAGTTTAGAAAAAATTATTCTAGAAACCTTAATATCATTTTTGAAGACCTATCCAATACCAACACGTATGGGTTTTAAAAAAAAGATTTGAGTTTCAGTTCTAAGTATGGGGAACCCCCACAATTTATTGTTTTTTTTTTCTATTTTTGTGTGAAAACTTTAATGCGGTTCATAGAATACATCTACTTACCAAGTTTCAACAGTAGTTCTTATAGTTTCGGAAAAAAGTGGCTGTGACATACGGACGGACGGACAGACAGACAGACAGACAGACAGACAGACATGACGAATCCATAAGGGTTCCACTTTTTGCCATTTGGCTACGCAACCCTAAAAAAGGGAGACACCACTTAGTGAGAAAGAGAATTTTGCGCATTCGAACCCGCGGGCGTTCAAAACTAAAGTATGACACAACCTGACAACATATTAGCTGCTTTAGTCTATACTAAATCAACGTTCAGACCCGTACTTGATTTCCGGTTTTATTAAGGGTTACCTACAAGTTACATTCTCGGTAGTAGGGATTTACTAAGTTCACTTGACTAGCAACTAATTCTGTTACGGTTCCCAACTTCACTTCTTCATTATTTTACTAAAATAGAATCAAACGCTTAACAACTCATTGTAAAAAGAAATAAAGAAATATTCGTAATTAACTAACAAATAATTAGCTAACAACTAATTATGAGACGACCAAAACCTCAGTCTCCGTGTAACCACGGACCCTGCAAAGAGTTCGAAATGTCAGGACAAACATTAGGTAAATAAAATTAATGTGTAAAATAAACGCGAGTAGATCCGTAAAAGTTTTCATTTGAATTTGTAATTATTTTAACATTGTTGTGTTCCGGCAGCTAGAGATAGGATAGCATGTGCATCAGTAGTTCTGCCGCGCAATTTAAGAACGCTGTAAAGAGCATGTGAACAGTATCGAGAAAATAGATCGTAATGTCAGCACTTCAAATATCACAATCATAAACACAGTAAGTGGTACTTACTGCGTTCATTAATTGTGCGGCAGAGTTGTGGATTACGGATGAAGTGCGCTTCCATCTTCGTTCGGCCTTATTATCATTTGACAGGTGAGATGAAAGCTAGTGCTTGCCAGTAAACTATTAAAAAAATACATAAGTATTTGTGTCTTTAGCATATCGCTAATTGCGTGTGGTAATTGTAGTATTTCGAAGAACAATGAACGCATGCGTCAAGGCTATAAAAACAAGCTCCATTGTCACGATAATGTGTATGTATGTACATGTGTTGGGTGTTTATGCGGCAGTTACTAAAACCCAAAGGAGAGAATGTAGGTCGTGTAAGTACAGGTTACAAAGTACAGGGCTATGATCAAATAACATATTTTATTCATACTACAGTAGGTACCTAGTTTATAACATTACAAAAATAATCTACTTTATCATCGGTAATGTACAAACTGTCAAATTTTCTCAATAGATTTTGAACTTTATACCTTAGGAATATGTTTGAAAATGTATTGAGAAAATTTGACAGTTTTGGATAGGTTGACGTGCAGGCATCTGTACTTTATACCACCATGCATGGGCACCACAATATTAAAACAGTACTTTCTTCTCTTCTTACAAAGTTTTTGTTAAATAAAATGTGTTTACATTTTTATTTGTCCCTACTTCGCAGTTTCACACCACTATAGGTATGTAACACAGCTAACAAATTCATGTCCATTTTTATCGCCAAACAGCGTTTTAATGCATTGTTGTAAATAGGAAATCCAAGAAAATCAATGGGAATAAGAACTAAGAAACAACAAGTCACTCAGTAGTTTACTGAGATCATCGCTTAACGGAAAGTGAGTCGGTTCCATCAACCTCGTCGCCTCACCTGCACCTCAAACAAAAAGGGGTTCAAAACCAATTGACAGGCTAGTTTATTATAAGTTAACACTTATAAATACGAAATAATAGGTGGTGTTCTCTTTTAACATAACAGTTGCTACGGAGTAAATACTTCTTTTTAGAGTTTATACTTTTTCTTCTTTTCGTTGCTGACTTGGTATGTTTTATGTTATTATTTTTAATTATAATTGTACGTTTTACTTTGCTTTGTATTCCTAATAGAGTCCACCTTTTCCCTTTCACCGTCTTCCGTTATTTACAGCAATTTAAAACATAACTTTCTCTATAGAAAATATTAATGGTAGAACATGACAAACAACATGTGTGATAAGAGGTTAATTAAACCCAGACAATCTGATAGGTATATCAGTCATCATGTGGTAATCTCTACATGAAGACTGCTTTCTTATCAAGCGTTGCCACTATGAAGGTCGATAATAATCATAAAAATATATTTTATTTACATTCCATACGTCAACCTCTTTCAATATTGCGTAGGGCTTAAATTATTCATCCATTCGGGACGTCACAACTGAATGACGGCAACAAGTCTAAACATTTTTCGTATTTCTTTTATATAAAAAAGGTACGTTGTCGCGTAAATACTGTAATCATTCAGTAAATGTGAGGTCGGCTGCAGATACTGGGATATTTCGTTTTTACAGCACCGTACTATGACTGGAATAGGCATTCCTTGTTATTCCAAAACGAGGGCCCAATTTAATTGTTTAAAATTGTTCTGCCTTTATTTATCAAAATGACAGCGCCAGTTTAAGCCAAGTTATACTACGATAGTCCACGCTATGGATTAAAAGGGTATTTTTACGCAAACAGTATGCATATAAAAAGACAGCGTGGCGCTCGGCAGTTAGGATAGCGGTGACCATGACGGTGAACCATGTCTGGACCCACCTTTAAAATGTAAACTGCACAAAACTCCAACATCAACAATGCAGTAAAAAATACAAACGATACCACAGCAAGCGTAATAAAGCGATGGATCAGAGTGCGTGTTTTTTCAATGTATGATTTTAACTACAATTCGTATAGTAACAGTGCAATGCAAGTAACAGACAAGTTGGTTCGACAAGTGATACACGTGTTACACGTGTTACATGTAACGCTCACAGCGAAGTCCATGCCAGCGTCAGCTTTACCCTTTACGATTAAGTTTAGACTTGCAACATCTAAAGTTCCCTTTGATCCATGAAAAGTTAATTAACATTTAGCTAACACCCTACACCAATTCAGGTTACTTGTTTAATTATAAATTGTCTGACGAAAAACGAGATGTAACACGAAAAGGCAATACAACCGTTTGTTCATATACTTTTGAGGTCACTTTGACTTCGCTGGGGTGAACTCCGGTAATAGCATATGGTGGTCCTGGATTACTGTACATACAGGAATTTTAGTGGGCATACCCCTGTTCTCAGAAATATTGTAAAGGTTTCAGCTTCTTTTGTCTGTAACTAGGCCTATGAGAATACTAGTATGACTAGTATGATCTTCGACGTGCAGGTGTCACAAGCATAGTACGATGGTATATATATTATATGTATGTAGGTATGTTAGTCTGTAATGTATCTATTCTATGGGCCTCTTTGTATATCTTGTACACTGTTTTGCTGCCTGAAATAAATAAATATAATCTAATCTAATTAGGGTATTTCTATACCGGTCTATCTTTGTCACTCGCTGTCTAAAACAATAGCGAGTTGGAGACTGGAGTAGTCCTATTTATAGTAGGGAGCCATACGAGGCAGGGATCTCTTGAATGTATATTAGGAAAATCAATAAATATTCGTGAAAGGCTATGTGACTTAGAAAGTAGCAACGTAGATATATTAACGAGTGCAACCTGCAGTTGGTATTGAGTATGCAATATTTACAGTCGAAATAACAGTCGTTTAAATTGGAACTTTCGTGTGAAGGGCGATGGCTTTTCATGCCCTATAGTTAGAGCATATAATTTCCACTAAAATAAGTGCAAAGATTAAGTCCAAACCCAACACGTTGCTTCGTAATTGGTATATTCTCTCATTGTGTAAAATTTACGAAAACTCGAAAGACCTTAAAAAAAATCGCCTAAGAATTACGTTCTGCGTTGCTTTAGCAAATTGCAAAACTGCCTTCCTATATTGAACTTTTACGGGTCATTTACTCATAACGGCGCGGTGGATGTGGCCACCATCTGGTGACATGTTACCAAATATGTGTGACGTAGATGACGCACATTTATGACGGCGACCTCTTAGCGAGTGACCGATCGTTTCATTCAAACGAGACGCGATCGAAGAGGGTGCGCGCGCACTCCTCACCCCCCTGTACGCCGCCGAAGGACGAATCCTTGGGATTAAAAAAACTATCAGTATGGATGCGGCATATCTGTCCTCCAGAATATTCATCAAGCTTCATATGAGAAATCTAAATTCATAACACATTACTCACAAACATTACTATTGCTAACACCACAAATTAAAAAATGTATTACGATGTAAGCAGGTAATACTCGTATACCTCGTATTAAGTCTGTAGTTCTGTTCTAATAATATCATTGATTGACTATAAAAACGCCAATGTTTATTCCCCAAACTATTTACAGAATCTTATCTACTTTTAATACTAAAACGGCACTATGTGAGAATACCTTAAGTATTTTTAATAAAGCTATAGAGCTTCAACATCAAAGCTTTTTAAGAGGCAACTGAGCTGCCTCTCTGAACTATAGACTCGAGACTCGCCCCTCTTCACCCCTTTTATATTATTATTTTATATAAATAGCCCTATTTATATTAACTGATCGTTTAGAGTTTGTAAAATAATATTTCACGTAATCTATTACCTGAACATTAATGAAACAGTAAGTAAAAGTAAAATTTAGTACGCTGCCTAAATGAAAAACAATTAAGAAACTTAAATAGGTAAGAGGGTTAAAAGTTTTAAAAATACTATAAGGTAATGGAGAATTCTATTGTATCCTTTTGTTATTATTATAATCTCATTAAATCAATAGCTGTAACAACATCTAAATACCATTTGTATAAGAATTCAGAGACATAGAAGCCGAGTCGAGCGGGCAACTCTCAAACAATTTACAAATTGTGTTTTGGACCATCGTTATAGCTATTACTTTTTTTACAGTCGATTTTCATGCTACAGGCTAAATACCTTTACATTTCTAATGCTTGTTCCACTATGAAAGGGAATGTATTAATTATTACCCGTTTCTGAATATATTTCAATATAAAGAACAACACATTAACTTACAACTTAGTTATAGTAACTAAGTTGTAAGTTAATGCAAAACAATTACACTATGTATTAATTTACAACTTAATACACAAATATAACTTTTTAAACTACACTTGCGAGCAAAAGTATGGAATCACTTACTTGAAATTGGTTCCGCGCGATCTTGAGTACTAAATAATTTGTTAATAATAATAAATATGGCACCATTTTAAAGGTTCAACTGTTAACTTTAAATTGATACCAAATTCATTCAAATCACGCCAGTATTTAAGAACCTATTACGTATCCGGGCGTATAGAAGTAAGGAAAAAGACATGTTTCAATTGTTTGATACGTCGCGATTGTATGATTGACCCCCTATAAAGGCATGTTTTATCGGATTTTGTTTATCAGTCGGCTTTCTCACGTTGACCCGTACACATCTTTTGACTTTTGACCCTTGACCTTGGACGAAAATGGAAACTACACCTACAGAAGCAGCACAAATCGTCGCCCTATTGCAAGAAGGGCTCAGCCAGGCAGCGGGCTGTCGCACGTCAGCTTCACATAAGCCAGTCCTGTGTTTCGGAAGTTTATAAACGCTTTCGGGAGACTGGCGGCTTTATCATCTCTCTTCGAAATCGCCACTTAACTGGTGTCGACGTCCAGCAGGAGCTCAGAAATGTTAGTGATGTAGCTGTCAGCGAGTAGACAGTTCGTCGAAGACTCAAGCAAGCGAAATAGACTCCAAAAAGGCCTGCCACGGGCTCGAAATTAACGGCAGGTCACTGACAAGCACGCCTTCAATTTGCTCGCATTTTGATTGGGAAGTCGAGCAATGGAGGCGAGTTCTGTTCTCCGACGAATGCAGAATGTGTTTGCACGGCAGCGACTGGGGAGCTATTTGCGCAGTGCTGTTTCGCTAAGACAGTGGCTTATGTGGGGCGGTTCTTGTATGATGTGGGCCAGCATTTCTTTCGACGGTAAAACGGAGCTTGTTTTCGTGCCTGGCGAGGGACGAGGAGGCGGTCTAACTTCAGATCACTACATTTCCGATATTCTGCTGGAACATGTCGTTCCCTATACGGGATATATCGGTTATGACTTCCTCCTTATGCACGATAACGCTCGTTGTCACACTTCCCGTGCCACAACTGAATGAGCTGAAATCGGCATTGATAGAGAAGTGGGAAAGTATCCCGCAAGAATCGATTCAGAAGCTGATTAGGTCAATGAAGAATCGTCTTCGAGCAGTTATTAGGGCTAGGGGAGGGAACACAAAATGTTAAAACTTATCTTTAAGGCCAACTAAAAAATTTATTAATTAATTTTTGATGTTTTCTTCATTCATTATTTTTCCATATTTCCTCATTTTTTCCTAACTCTTCACTTAATCCGGGATAGCTCCTTAAATACTGGTGTGATAAAAATTTGGTATAAATTTAAAGTTAACAGTTTAACCTTTAAAACGGTGCCATATTTCTTATTCTTAACTAGTTATTTAGTACTCAAGTTCGCGCGGAATCAATTCCAACTAAGTGATTCCATTCTTTTGCTCGCGAGTGTATAATGGTCACTTACATTAGAATTATTATTATTTATGGGATTATTACTAATATGGCCGAAATATCGGATAACAAAAAACATGGTAATAGTCCCGTTAATAATAATTATTTTAATACACAAACCCTTCATGTAAATCTCCGATATCGCCATGGCTACTCCATTAGAGCATCACTAACAAAAGCTATAACTATTAAGATCAAAAGCCGCTGATGTTGGGTAGGATTTAATGGGGTCGGGTGTTCCGAATGTGAGTCAATGTGTCAGGGGCGCAATTCATTCTTTAAGGCTCCGCACCGGTCCGGAATGTGGGTCGAGTTCGGCAGTTCACTTTACGATTCTCCTCATCGGTCTACCGTTTCGCCCCGATTTCGATCGATTAACATCCGATTATGACTTCGAAACTGATATAAGAATCTCGGTTATAACTTGAGTGAAATACATAGTTACAAATAAATTATGTCTATATTACAAATTCACAGGAATATCGAATATTATTTTTTTCACAATAATAAGCTTAATTTAAAACGAATAATAACTTCTCTCGATCCGTGTACACTAATACATGAAAAAGAACCCTTTAAATGGCTGTTGGCGCTGACTCAGCAAAAAGCAGCCATATTTGCTTAATGGTATAAGTGATCACCGCATTTTATACTATAAAAGCTACTCTGTTATATGTAGCTCATTTTCCTGGAAGAAAGCGCTTATGGATTTGTTTTCGTTTTTTTATATTAAAAGGAGGTAAACGAGCAGGTGGGTCACCTGATGGAAAGTAATCACCGCCGCCCATGGACATTCGCAAAACCAAAGTAATCGCAGATGCGTTGCCGGCCTTGAGGAAAGAGTAGGATCTTGAGGAGGGAGTAGGAATTGGGAGGGGGTGAGAGATGGGCCTCCGGTACTTTCACTCACCGGACGGAACACAACAGCAACAAGTGCCATTGTTTCTCGTACATCATTAACTCAATTTTTCTGCCCGAACCCAAGTTATTAACAATGTTGCGGCACTTCGGTTTTGTTCTGAAATACTACACGTACCTAACCTATCAATACAGTCAGTCATACCGTCTTAACACATTCATTGCCAGAGACCCAAATAGTAGATCACTATTGCCACATTCGCGATCACTTTTGCGCATATAAAATGCCGATGACCCAGTTGGCAGGTTCATTAATAAACTGTTTGTATATCCGTAAGTGTGGAGGAGGCGAGTGTTTTAACAGCAATCTTTTGGAATAATTGATAAGTATTCAACTTTTGTTTTTAATATACTAGCGGCCCGCTCGCGACTTCCTCCGCTTGAGTACCGGGTTCAATTCTATGCATGTATTATACATATAAACCTTCCTCTTGAATCACTATATCTATTAAAAGGTGACACTTTAAAACGCATACTGTTTATTGTCATAATTTTGATTGCCATACATCATATGGCATAAATATCAAAAAGCATAATATTATTTGGCATAATATTTTATTATGCATAAACATGATAACGCAGAATTTTTGAAAGGCATAATGTAAAAAATCATAATCGTTAAAATCTATATTTTTGTTTGACATAATTTTATTAAGCATACTTTAAAACGCATAATTTTACTATGCATAACTGTTAACATTCATAATTTTGTTTTGACATAATCTTAAGTTGTTTTAAGGGGTGTATTTCATTTCATACAATTACAAATGAACTAATATCAAAGGATATAACGTTCATTGGATATAATTTTTACTTGGTCTAAAGTCTAAATACACTTCTTATAAAAACATTACGTATATTATTCACTTGCTATAATTTTACTAAGTTAAATTATGCTATTTTTAATATAAATATCATTTTAACCTTAATTTGATTTAAAATATAGTCTTAAAAGTTAATACGTTGTGTTTTTAATAATGTTGTGCTACAAAAGTCAGTGACAGAAACGAATCGCTACAAATCCGACTCCACGTAGTCTTGTCTGTCCTACCCCTAGAGTGTAATTTAAAAGCGCGTAGGCGCGGAGAGGCGAGGCGGCCTGCGAGCTAAGGAGCAGGCGGTTTTAACGCCCGCCGACGCGGCTGAGGCTGGCCGGCGTAGCCGGCCAGCAAGCCGAAGCTGCGGTGGAGAGCGAAAATCATCTGCGACGATAAGCTCGCGTGGGACCGCCGTAGCCCCGCAGCGCCGGAGCCGTGACAGAAACCATGCCTGCTGCATGTTGCATGCTTGCTTGCATGGTTTCATGCTTGCTTGCATGCTGCTTGCTTGCTTGCATGCTGCTTGCATGCCGCATGCTTGCTGAAGCTTGCTTGCTGCATGCTTGCTGCATGCTTGCTGCATGCTGCTTGCATGCCGCATGCTTGCTGCGTGCATGCATGATATGCTTTTTGAAATTATGGTAAACAAGTATTATTCCTTAAGAATATATGGATTTTGTCAGTTTATGCTTATCAAATGTATGCCTTTTGAATATTATACCTTTTAAATGTTATGGCAAATTTAAATTATGCCTTTTGTTAATTATGATTATTGCAATTATGCCTTTCCATGATTATGCCTTACAGATTTCGGCCATATGATGTTATGCGTTATGAAGTTATGCTATAAAGACTTATGGCAAGTGACGATTATGACCATGAACATTATGCATTTTCAGCTTATGCCTAAAAACGTTATGCGTTTCAATAGGTAATCCTATTAAAATAACCGCATCAAAATCCGTTGCCTAGTTTTAAAGATCTAAGCATACATACATAGGGACAGACAGATAGCGGGAAGCGACTTTGTTTTGTACTATGTAGTGATTAGGCGTAGCCCAAGTCTAGTACCTACAGAAAAAGTTTTTATAAGGCGGGGAAATAATTGCCATTGCTATATGGAGGCTTGTGGCGAGACGCGACTCGGCGCCCGCCTGTCTGCCGTCACACTCCCAAGCAGTCTAGATTACACAAGTAGGTTACAGAAACGTTGCTGGATAACATTTTTGTTTTTGTTCTCCGTAATATTGCGACTAGTCTCCTTATTCAACGTCTAGAGCTTACGTCACACAAACATAAGAAAATTTTCAAAAAGTTCGTATGGACCAAGTGTTTCGTCCAATGACCTAATAATCATTTCGCGAAACACTTAGGCCTACAAGGCCCTACTTATATTATTTTAAGACATTATTTACAAGCTGAATACAATGGGATAACATTTTAAAAAGTCCAATATTCCTACCGATATTACAATTTTCATCATTTTGAACAAATAATACCTAGGTATTTTGATTTGATCCGTAATGAGACTCGTGTTTTTTGCTTTTTGTATAAAATTTTGGTATTTTAGCAGTCGGTTATTACTTATTTGGTCAATTGGCCTATGTGGTTAGACTTGTTACCACGTGCAGGTGTTAACTAGGTAAAGGTAGACTTTTGAGGAATTCTGTGATTTTAGATTTACAATTTATGATTAGAAAGCATAGCAAACTTAACTGACTAATGAAACTACAGATTTCACTGATCGGGTTAAGTTATTTTTTATACATAGGTAATACTTATTGAATATTTTCTAATGATTTATATCAATGATAAACATCATTCGATTCAACAATAAAAAACATTCCACCTCCACTGATAGTAATTCTAGATCAATACGTTACAAGTTACATTTGGCTATGGTCCAACACCAAATAACGAATCTGCTGGACTTTTATCCAGCATCGAACGACCTTGCAGACAAATTGAATTGGAATGATGTACCTAGCTATCGATCGATATCATCTCGAACGAAAGTCATAATATAGTAACTAAAACGATTTTTTTTTTTTGAAACCGTCAATCGATTCCTTATGCTCGTTGAGAATCAGAAGAAGGTGGGTAGGGAAATTCAATCATCAACGTCTGTATCAAGGGTGGCCAACCTTTTTGTTTTAAGAAAATGAAAATGTGAGAATTAAACACATTTGTAAGTTACTTACTAAAAACAAAATTATCAATCATATCGTGAAATTCACTAAAAAGAATCAATAATGATCTAAAAAAGTTAAAATATCAATTCTATAACGTAACGATACTTTAAAATGTACTTGATCCCTAGACATTTTGATGTATTGATTCTAAACGTGAAATAGAAGAAATTCGTGGTTTTGTTGAACAAAAGTACATTTTTGGGGACTCGGGTCCGCGGGTCACACGATGACACTGGGCGGGCCGCGTGCGGCCCGCGGGTTGGCCACCCTTGGACTGCCACTTTAGATGATTAATTTTATGATTGAAATTATTATCGTGTAGCTTCAATACCACAATACATGAATCAATGAAGTATTTTTGAATGAAATTGAATACGAAAACGACTAGGATTTTTCAAAAACTTTAGTAAGTAATTGCTATTTTATTAAAGGATATTTGCACGGCATTCAGAAGAATAATTATTAGTAGTCATTAGTGCCTAAAAAGTAAAGCGTCCCATTGCTGGACCTAGACCTTTTCAACCGAACAATATCACTAACACATGGGAAGACCGGCCGGCCTATAAATAAACTACCGCGCCTGGCTTATGAGGATTGGAAAGTTCTGTTTTTAATAGAATAACCTTTTTAGACCCACTACTGTTATCTCTTTTTGTCTCTAGTAAGAATAATAGAAGTCTCACCAAGCCTGTTTTCACTAACGACTCCTCCGTTTTAGATAACTTTTAAACCATGGTAGGTGACGGTTTTACTCCGGCAAACGTCTCCTAACATGGCTTTGGGGTTACCTAAAACTTAGGTACCCTTGTTGAAAACGGACATCAATGAACATAGCTCAATAAGAATCTCCCCATCGCTACCCACCCTAATGAGGGTTTGTAATGTAATTCTAGCTTGACGCGTGTACTATAAACGATGGTAAACATACAAGATTCGTCTATAAGACAATTGATGATGATTGATCAAACGATGGCAGTGACACACAGTGATATACCTACGATCTGCCCCCCAACCGCCTAACTCTCTCGCTTTCGATCGCTTTCAAGGCGAGGCCCTCGCATCGCCTTCTAATATAATATCGAAATATAATATCGAATAATATCGAAAGCCATAGCCTATAGCTTTCGATATTGCTTCGAAATGACAAGATGACGCCTCATCCTCGCCTCACCTTCAAAGCGATCGAAAGCGAGAGAGTTAGGCGGTCGGCCCCCAGTTTTGCTTTTCGTGTACTACCTATATCTACTTCGTCATAATGGCCATTGATGTTTTTATTTTATGATAACAGCCACAATATGATAACTTTCAGGTGCTGATACGTTTCAAATAATTTGTAGGTTTAATTAGATTGTTAACATTAAAAAGAAAAATCAGGAAGTTTATATACTTACCTATCAAAAGCTTTCTCTTTGCCTGGGAACGAGCAATATTTTTACAGCAGTGTGTGGCAAGTGGCAACAGAGGGGCCGGCCCACGGCCAGATAGCCAGCAACCAAACCAAGACTGTTGCAATACACAAATTATTGTTGGGTATGGTCCATCCATACCGCATAGCCAGATCAATTTGGTATTTGTAAATTTCTAACGATCGCTTCGCAGTCTAAAAAAATACTGCAAAATTGCACGGCAAATTGTTGTTACATAGGTGGCCTAAGTGCATCAAAAAGATACCTTTCTTCCTATTTGTGTAACATGTGTACGAGAAAAAAATTATAAGCTATATAAGTTATACATCTAGGCTATCATACACATTATTGCCTAGATACATATTTATTAGTCACTAGCCGTCACCCGCCCGCTTCGCTGTGCGAAAACAATGGATTAATAAATGCTAAATAAAATAATTATTAGGTTTACCAACATCATAATATATAGCCTATCATTTGCACAATCTCATGTTCTTAGTACATACAAATTTTTATTAAGATCGGTCAAGCCGTTCTTGAGTTATAAGAAAACATACAGACAGACAGACAGACAGACAGACAGACAAAAAATTCTAAAATCATAGAATTGGTGTCAGTGAGCCATAAAATGAATATTGCATGTACAGACAGAGCCTACAGATTAATATAGTAGGTAGTATAGATTATAAATTGCATTAAAATGTTGTCGTGACAGCCGGGTTAGTTGAAAATATTGTAACCACAAATTGCATGCAGTAAGTAAGGGTAATGTGGGAGTTAGGAGTACGTGTACCTATGTAGGTATGTATATGCGGATCGCAATTAATTGATCTTGCAACTCCCTCATAAAGTTGACAGAGTAATAACGCCAACATAACTTTATTGGCACGAGCCACCATTCACAAGTTCTTATCTAACACGTATATTTATCATAAATAAGAAATATATTGGCCTTTCATTGTTAGCCAACTTAAATATTTATAGCTATCATGTTTACAATATATTTAAAAAACTGATTTCTAAAATAATAATATAGGTATATCTAGTTGCGTTGAAGTTCAGCACATTATTCAATTTCACTTTTTATTTATAGCGTATCGTTACAATAATATCACACATATTATGACAGAGCCGAGTACTACATAAGAGACTTCAGCATAAGGACGGAACGCAATGGTGGGAATAAATTTCTAAGACACAGTCAACTTAAGTCGAGAGACTAGAGATTGACAGACCATGTAGTCTGAAATAAACACATTGTTATTTCGCATAGTTAGATTATACTTACAATAAACTTAAAAATAAAGCTGCACTGAACAGCTTAATCTTCCATACGTTAAATAAAACGAAGGGAGTAAACACGGGGTCATGTTTAATGTTTATCAAAGGTCCACGCGCTTTTGTTTAATGATGCCTGTTCCCAAGACGGGTTAAGAGTCTGAGCGCTAATTGAGACGGCCGGGGAGGGCTCTATAAATAGTATACCCCCCATGACGCGTCGACTTCGAGTGCACTTCCAACTCCCATGCAACTATTGGACATTTAACGAGTTTATCAACACGCAGAGAGCACACAAATAGAGCCGGGAACTATTTTTGGCGAATCCAATATTGATTTCGGGATCCGAACAGATACGTGCAGGCATGCTACAAATTTATTATAGGGGTGCGAATATGAAACCGGTGACACTAATTATCATAGTACCTACATGCAATATGATATGTAATTTTTTAATGAAATACGAGTAAGCAACTACAGAGGCACTAGCTATGGGGGCGTTCAAGTATTACGTAACGCAATTTGGGGGGTCCTGTAAAACGTTCCGTACAGTGCGATTCAAATAGGATGGCGGCTGTGAAGTATGCTGCGAGCGCCGCGCCCCGGTGCGCGCAAGTACAGTAAAAACTCCCTGTAACGTTCCGCTGCTGAGACACCTTAAATTCGCTACTGCGACGCGACTTGTGACTAACTTCATAGCCGCCATCCAATTTGAATCGCACTGTACGATACGTTACAGGGGCGGGAGGGGGGTTCGAACAACGCGTTACGTAACATTGTTTTTTGTATTTAAATAAAAAAACTAGGGAATTAAAAAGTTGGCATGCACCTTTTCTTTTAAGTCTATTTACGGGGAATTCCTCTATTTGCTATTCCTTCACGTTAACGTAAATGAGAATTATTTGAAGTGATTGTCCGAAGATATCGAATGAATTCGAATAGTAAATAAAACTCGCATCAGCTCTCAGCACTCGGGACTCTTACAGTTTTTATTCCCAAAACCAACATTAAATAACCGTTATTACTAAAACTCTAATGACAAAAGTCCGAATAATCGTTTAATTTTATACCAAACCTCATTACCAACTCATGTTGAGAAATGCTTAGATTTTTAACTAAAATCAAAGGTTCTAGCGACTTTCCGGTACTTAGCGCAACATAATTGTGACTTTTAGGTAAAAATGGTCACTTGCATTGTTAAGTAACGTTTAGGGAAGGGGAGGGGGGAACAGAAAAACGTTACGACGCGATACATGGGGGGGAGGGAAGGTTAAAAATCTTCAAAAATTGCGGTACTTAATACGCCCCCTATATTATCTCTTAGCTGCTGAAATACAGCAATGCTACTGAAATTGATGTTATGGCGACATTATTTAGCTAAGATGGTGGTAGCTAACCAGGCTGACCAACAAGCCCTACCACCAAACCAAATCGAGTACATAAACATGTACGCTGGGAATCGAACCCAGGACCTCTGGGTCCGAGACCGGTGGTCTCGTCCACAGAACATGAGACGGTTAAAACGGTGAGAGCGAGCACTCGCAATTTACGCAAAGGGTTTAATTTGTACTAAAAATATTCGAACTAATCTAAAGATTAGATTAAAGGCTATTAAAGGATAACAAATCGCAAGCAAATAAAATGAACAAAGTTATTGTATTTTGTCCATTTTATTTGCTATTATATTTTATTTGCTAGGTAGGTATTTACCTACCAAGACAGGCCACATCGTCAGTCAGCGAAAGTCGCGGGTTCAAGGCCCCCAAGGTAATGTATAGTAAGCGTTTTTATGTGGGCTATGGATGATTTTTGACTGACTGAATTTTTTTTACTTTTATTTAGTTTAGCTTAACAATTTATTTTTTAGCTTGAGACCATGAGATTTAATAATTTACTTTTGCAATAGGTCCTCAACATATAACCTGGGGGTCGACCGCCTAACACTCTCGCTTTCGATCGCTTTGAAGGCGAGGCGAGGAGGAGGCGTTATCTTGTCATTTCGAAAGCAATATGAAAGCAATATCGAAAGCTATAGGCTATAGCTTTCGATATTATTCGATATTATATTTCGATATTATATTAGAAAGCGAGGCGAGGGCTTCGCCTACAAAGCAATCGAAAGCGAGAGTGTTACGCGGTTGGGGGGCAGGATAGAAACCATCATTGTCTATTGATAATTGTAATACTATGATTAGTACACATGGTATTACAACAGAGAAGCTCGATGGCGCAGTGGTTAACGCGCCCGATCTACGATAGAAAGGCCAGTCATCGGATGGGTGAACAGAAATTGATCATCTCGAGCTCCTCCATGATTCTAAAAGCCGATGGTTTCGGTTGCATTAGCAGATGTTAACAACCCCCAATCCGCACTGGGGCCGCGTGGTGGTTAATGGCTTGTCTTATTCATCCTTAAGGAAGGCTAGTGCCCCAGCAGTAGGGACATAAACATGAGGTGGTGATGAGTAGTACAGGTGACTTGCTCCTTGCTGACCCTGAAGCCTAGATTTCGCCTTTCACTGTGAGCTATTTTGATTTTCAACCGCCTCTGTGGTCTAGTGGTTAAGACCACCGGTTAGACCCAGAGGTCCCGGGTTCGATTCCCAGCGGGGGGTACATCTTTGTGTACTCGGTTTGGTTGGTGGTAGGACTTGTTTGTCCGCCTGGCTAGCTACCACCATCTTATCTAAATATGTCGCCATAACATCAATGTTTGTAGCATTGTTGTGTTCCGACAGCTAGTGATAAGATAGCCAGTGCCTCACTAGTTGAGGATCCCGGGTGAAGTGCGCTTCCACCAAATGGCCTTATCATCACTTAACATCAGGTGAGATCAAGGCACTGTGCTTACCCGTAAATATAAAATAAAAAAATATATTATAATCTTCAGAGGGAAACACATATATGCGACTCTGATACTTGGAGTAGTTATTATATTAGTATTAGAGAGTATAGGTGAGTTATGTGGAGATCCACATAGGTAAAACCCTTCCCAGATACTCAATACTTTACAACGTTAAACTTGCCTAATCAATACAATAAGAGAGCCAAATAATAGTTGATTGAGACCGTTTAATCAGACCAAATTTAAAAAGCATATTTTTAATATGGTGCTGTCAGTTTAGAGCTCACAACATTGATTACCTATGTTACTCCTATGCTATGTCATAAATATATATAATATATAGTCAAAATATCTATGACATCACACACCAGAATATGACAAAACATTTTGTTCTAAAGTTTCTTAACATTTAGGTTCAAGTTTGCTGTACACAATGAAACGAACTGCTAAATTCCATATGGCTCATATGTGTGTGTATGTATTAGTCTCAATTAGGAATACAAGTGGCAGTCCAAAAATAAAACTTCATTCATTATAGACACACACTGAAGGAAGCAGAGGCCAGTGATTCTGACCTTATCAGTGTGACTTAATACCATGCACACAACATTCTGAACAAAGATAGTAGGTGCTGTTTATTATAACAATAAAATTTTATTTATAAAATAATAAAGCGTAATATATAATGCAATAGGTAACTAGTACATAGAATACAACTCTCACTTTTTTATGCATGACATTAATAAAAACTCAGTTGAGAAACACAATGTTATTAAAATTAACAGGTTATGATAATAACTGCTTTGCCACTTGCAAGGTGAAATAGTAACAAGTATTAATTTGATTCATAGCTACATAAATAAAAATCAATTGCTGTTTATCTGTCTCGCTAAAACTCGAGAATGGCTGGCTAATTCTGATTTTTAAATATTTGTGGAAGTTCAGGGAAGGTTTAAACGGTGAGAAACATAAATAATAAGTAACGGAAAATACTAAAAACGACAATTTAATTTTCCATTTTTTTTAGAAATAAAAAATTGTCACTTGATTGTCAAATATTTATAGGTGCGTTCAGAAATATATGTAGGCCTGTATCCTCAAAATTGGGCCTCAGTTTTGGACATTTTCTATCTTGTACAAGCACAACGCCTATTAAAGTTGTAAGCAGAGTTACGGACAAAGTCAAAACACTAATAACCTGCCCTAAAAGTAGACATTAGCTAAATCATAGCAAGAGTCATCTTACAAGAAATTGAATTGAATTGAATCTATGTAGGTGATACGAAGTTCACCGGATCATCTAGTATTATATACTAGTGGTCGCCCAGTGGTCGAAATTCAACCGTAATTTTATTAAGGCTGCACGGATTGCATCCTAAGCAAGCCTAAGTCTTGTTGTAAGTAAAACAATGTGCATTTCTTGGTTCCATTTACTCTACTAAAGGTATGTGATGTTTTATGAATAGCAATTGAGCTATTGACATTACTCAATTTATATTCATCTTCAGAAGACTTCTACATTCCCGATGAGCGCTCCAAAAACAGAACGAGAAGTATGACCACAAATACATTTGTTGCAGTATTTCAACATATTGTTTTTGACTTTTCTCCAAAGACAATAAATATCAAGTTAATATTATACTTTGTTTAAGATTTAAGGTTCATAAAAAGCTGAAGTTGTTGTAATTCGAAATATAAATGTAAGGAACTAGGCCACTTATGGGATGCATTTTTGTTTGAATCATTAAATTAAATTTTATAAAGTACTGTTGTTGATAGACTGGAAGACTATTTAAACTTCTTATCTATGTAAAATTTAACACCCCTTAAATACTGACAGAGTATATTAATCACACAATCTCAGGAACTATAATTTTTTGAACAGGTTTACTGTCAAAATTACATTAACGCATAAACATAATACAAGTGTATGTAAGGGTGGTAATTTAATTAAGAACCAATTTTTTTTTATCCTCTTCTTAACAGAAGTGTCATTTTGACCGTTTGAAATGTGTTGATTAACTATTCGTTGCGATACAACTACAAACACGTTTCATATATAGTATTTTGTTGATTGTATAACAGAAAGCTCGGGTGTTGGATTAGTTGATGTATGCAAAACAACTCACCTCTGTATCAGATTTCTCTATCTGCTGAAATGTTTTCACTGATTCACAAATTAGTTTTAATTATATTAAAATCAATGATTTTCACAAGACAAAGATTTGTAGATCAATACACAAACACAACTCATTCGACGATCAATCAAACGTTAGCTTTTGACGTTTTAGCTAGTTACTCGCAATCCGCATACGTCAAAAGCTGTAGAATGTAACCACAAACTAAATAGAATAGACACCTTAACTTTATTATCTTTATTTCTTTTTAAAATTATTAAAAGTTACAAAATGCAAAAAATTACATCTGTTTTAGTAAATTATGAGAAAACAATTATATATAATTATATTTTTGATATCGTTACTTAGATTTTACAGCATTACAGGAATACTAATCCAAATTCAGTCGTACGTGCGTGTGAGTGTATGTACGTTCTATGGTAAAAAAATTGTTGCCAGAGTTTTAAAACTATTTTTCGGGGGTAAGCTATAATGTCCCGAACCTTATAATAACTTAACGTCAAAACTAAAGTCCAAGGCCAATGCCATACACTTTTACTTTGCGATGCCTCCTAGA
Organism: Eudonia mercurella; assembly: GCA_963082485.1. Classification (NCBI taxonomy): domain Eukaryota; kingdom Metazoa; phylum Arthropoda; class Insecta; order Lepidoptera; family Crambidae; genus Eudonia; species Eudonia mercurella. The sequence goes on along the minus strand of OY720039.1, from coordinate 9,328,031 downwards.
ATACACAAAATTATCGCTTGGTGTGAATGTTGTAATATATCTCTTCTATAACTCTTAAAATAACTTTATGAATGTAGTTATGTTATGTTTTGATTAGGACTGATTATTTTAAACAATTTAAACAGTTTCCTTGATAAGTGGTTAAGAAAATGTCAAGGTACATTTTTCATTTTTATGGTAACCCTGCGGTAATCTAAGACGTTTGAAACCAAGAGGTAAATAGAAATACTTGGTTGAAAAATATTGATGAATAAATCTTTGAAGATAATTTTGAAAATAGTTTTGAAGATTAATATCGAGTTTTTAAAGAAAAGATGTGCTAAACGCATGTAGTAAAATTTCTTTGCAGGAAAAAAAACTAAATTATGTGTATATTATGTAATAAAAATTTGGATGTTACAAACGTACTTTTCATTTTGTCTCTTTCTTACTCTACGTCATTTTCTCACGCTCGATGTGTGGTGTCATAGAGTAATAATCGTGATCTTAGCGAAGAATTAATTATATCTTGAGATGTTTAGAATTTATATTTCCTATAATCATTATGTATTATTTTAATAAACTTGTGCAAGTGACCTTTCGTTGTTTTGGAAGACAACAGTGACGATTTTTTTGTTCTAATAGTTCAGTATGAATTGTCACCAAGTACTAAGTGGTGCCTGTAATTCAGGAGATCAATGTTTTGCTGTTGGTTCAGTGGAAGGAATACCTTTCACAGTAAGTATAATGGATGTCGGTTATCTAGTTCCATTGGCGTTGCTTGATATCTTTTGATCTAAGAACTGTTTTATCAGCAGTCAGCAATTAAAAGTTTAGACTGACAGGAAAATCTAATTTGGCTTAATTTGCCTACAGTATTAGGTCTAAACGCTATCTTAATATAATTAACATCTTTTGTTTGTCCATGTTCATTTTTAGTAGGTACCAGCCCATAAAATGACATTGAAAGCAGTTTCCTTGAACACTGATTTGCATTGGTCATTTCTAGTTATTTAAATAACAATATAATAACAGCACACTTTGTTTATCTGGAATATTTAATGGACTATTGTAATTTTCAAGGTGTTTATCTACAATTTTTTTTAAACATTAGAGACATACTATTTAAGTGTCGACAAATATTTATAAGCCTTTGTATTTGTATTACATTGTGTATAGTTTATTCACAAGTGTTTGTTAGTAAATTTTTTAAACAGTATACTATATTATTACAGTTTATTATATGTTTTTTCTGGTTATACTTTTAACCACAGATCATTTATTTAATGTATAGTTACCTATAGTATCTAGTGAAAAGTTAACAATCAAACCCATTTCAGTGTTAAGAGTTATGGACCCAATTGAATACTAATAAGTAGGTTATCCACTGTAGTTATAAACACAATGAAGGCTGAAGTAAGAATACTAATATAAAATTTTAAACTAATATCATAATTCTTTTTTACTATGTACTTATTGAATAGTTAGACTAGCTGTTTTTCATTGCAGCATTTAAAAATATGTACAAACCTATGAAAAATTTAAATATATGTATTTATAGCTAATTTGTAAAGTAATAATTACTATTATGTTTTAGGCATATGCAGCAGGATGTAACATTGTGATATTAGCATCCAACTTTGAGAGAGTCCAAATAATACCAGGAGCAATTCATGGATATGTTCGTATTGGTTCACTTGACTGCAGCACAGACACTGGAAAGATAGCAGCAGCCTATGGGGCGGAAGTGTGTATATTTGAGCCAACACCATTAATTCATTCTGCTGCTACAACTCATGTAAGTAATATTAATATGAAATAATTTAAAAAAAATTACAGCAAAATAAAATAAAAATATCAATGATATAGTTATCAGTGGTATTTTATATTTTAATTTTATATTCTTGCTATAAGTATGGAATAAAAGTGAAAAAACATAGATTAATGGTGGCTCTATACTAAATTATTATGATAAATTTAATTTTAAACAAGTTTTTTTTTGCTTATTATTATTAGCACTAAAAATTTTTCAATACATATTAAAAACACAATAATAATAATAATGGGTACAGAAAAAAGTTTTGCTCTTTTTATGCTATGGAAAAATAATAATCAAATCAACACCAATCTTATTTTGCCATAAAATCTTAGAAATGTGGAGTATAGTGCACCCAGCATTGGAAGACCTGCTGACAATATTGATAAGATAAAATTAAAACAAAATTAATACTTTTCTTTTTTCTTATCTGCTTGAGTTATTCCAACTGAACTGCCAAGTAAATGATTTATCACTTAAACTCAACAGTAGATAAGTATAACAATTTCTGTTTTGATTTTTAGTTGCTTTAATTCAGCAGCCCAGCATATCGGGCACCTTGCCTCGGACAGGCGAACTAGTTGAAGCATTTTATTTATGATTTAATTGTTGTGATTATTATTATGTTTTATTTTATAAGAATAAATTAATAGTACTTTAGTTGCTTTAATTCATCTGACAATCTTATAGTTAAAATGTATTGTTTAATGCAATATTTTTAAGCTAAGCTTTTATAACTTCTCTATAACTACAGAAGCAATAGCAACAAATGGTTAAATATCAGAAAATCAAAAGTTGAATTGCCTAACATTAAAAATTTACTTAATCTGATCTAAATAAAAACGCAAATGTTAAAAAATTTCCACGAGCAGGATTTGAACCTACATTAGGATTTGACATTGAATTTCAGCCTTTGGCTTTCAAAGTAAAAAGTGTTGAATAATTTTGCGTTTTTGTAATTTCTTTGTAACAAAATTTGCGTTAAAAATTATTTGAACATTTTTTAATCTGATCTGTCAACCCAATATCCTGAAATCCTGGGTTCAGTTCCCTAGTTGGGTAAAGTGTATTTTAGATACAAAGTCTGGCTTTGTAATCACATCTACATCTGGCATATATGCAGATAGGCATATAGGCAGATAGAGGCACAACCCATCTGACTTGATTTCAATGATGCCTTTGCTTAGCAGTCATAAAGTATGTAGACTAATAATTACTTTTACTTTTTTAGCTAAAAGAGTTTCGAAAGATATTTAAGCTCTTAGGAAGATATCAAAATAATACAAAATTTCCATTGTTGATTTCATGTTCGCTTATGTAATGTTCGCATTAATATCTCAATATGACAGATGAATGTAATGAATAGCACTTTAAACAATGCGCTGGAGCGATCCTGCCTTGCGTCATTCATTTGCTACGGACTTCTAATTATACTGATAATTGATAATTACATGGAGCGTTATTGATTCGAGTCAGTTAAGTAGGTGGGACCGCGACATGGTAAGTGTGTCGATCTACAAACGTAAACAATAAATTCGTGTTTCATTACGTATTTTTCAATCAATCATAAATTTCGTTCAATCTCTTTAAAATAATGTCGCCAAATAATTTGTAGCGCGCCTCTGACGTTCAATCAATTGATCAAATCTTTGCTGCCCAAAAGTGAGCTCTAAACCCATCCTGAAATCCATTATCCAATTCTATGCATCATGTGACTAGAGTTGCGTAGAAGGGTAGGCATTGGAAATATTATTTACTGTGTACTTTATATTTTGTATATATACATGATTTACTACCCATATTAAGATCACCACAATCTCTGACAATGTAATAAGATTTTTCGTAAGATAAAACGTCCTTGTCACGTTGTGTTTATCAAGGCAAATCATCAAACGTATTAGTTTGTGTAGATAAAACAACTCGCAATGCAGAGAGCTGATCTCTTTTAATGAAGTCCATTGCTATTGTCAAGGATTACCTAACAGGGTGTTGGTCTCAATTCAATTGGGTCGACGCGATGCGGTATATTTTATTCCAAGTGTCCGCGACTGTTCGCGTGGACTTTTTAGCTAGATACTGCAATATCAACGCGCTCAAATAAAGCAAATAAATCAGCTGTAAACCAAGGTTTTTTGTTTTTATGTATTGCTCTTCCGTCATACGGCGTACGGGGCGTACGGCGAATTAGGGTTCGCCGTACCGTGGTATGGATGGATGGTGTGGAAGCGGTATTTTCATTCTGAGACTACATTATTTTCGGAGTCGCGAGTCAATTATGTTTTGAAGAGGTTCATGTTGTGTGACAAGACATTTGTACTGCGATAGTTTCCTAATTTCTACACATTACAATTTCCCTTGTGCTCGGAAGTAGGTATAATACGGATAGTAAAACTTAAGCCTCCAGTAATTAGGTAAACTCCGTAGCTTAAAGGTTCGTCGTGTCAATAAATAAACACTATGATCATCTTCGCCCATCGGTTTACCACGCTTTTATCGGAATTGTCGTTGGCCCCAACCGCTTTCTGATTTTTCACGCTGCAAATAGACCGGTTGACTTTATCTGTTAATGGATGTAGGTAATAATCTGTCTTTGGTTTGGTGGAATATCGGGTTGTGTTCCCGAATAAGAAATCCGGTATTTCTTTGCTTCCAGTTGGTGGATCTGGCGGTTTGTTTGCGTCTTACGAGTAGGTAATCTAGGTATCTGTGTTTAACGCTCAGAAGAGCGGACAAGAGAACCTACAAAGGTTTTGCGAATGACGCTATTTTTTATTATTATTTATAAACACTGTTTTTGTACGGTAAATTTATTTATGCCTATTTAATAACTTTATAAATTAAAAGTATAAGTATAGCGAGCGTATGTGGAACGGCATTGTAGCCGACTGCCAGTTGGTTGTAGCGGCGCTGTGGGGATTATCGGGAAAGACTTGCGTGGGCTCAGCGCAGATGCGTGGCAGGAGGTGGCGCAAGACAGACCCAGGTGGAAGATCAGGCTCTTATTATTACCAAGCCAAGACTTACATTGGTTTGGCTTCGCCAACTTAGTTTTTTATACCTAATCTTCTAAGTCTTAACAGTAGGTAAAGAGTCATAGGATAACTTTGGTCTGATGATGATGGTGTTAGCTAGTTATTAAGCTCCTCGAGTTTTACAATTTAATTACGTTGCCAGGGCCTCGAATACCGCTGGGTGCAAACTGGCAAACTGTTGGCGGACGGGCCGATAACAGCACTCTCTTGGAACCTTGAAGGCACCAGACTGCTCACTGGAGGCAAGATCTTGCAGCTGTGGCACCAGGCTTCGCTATACCAAGACGACAGCCAACGTAAGTACTATGGAATGGGGTTACTTTTGAATAGTGTGTAACATTAAACTCGGCTATGAAATGAAATGAATTGAAAATGAAATGAAAATAAATTTATGAACAATTCAAACATACAGATAAAATGGAAAAAAGCATAGGAGAGTCCGAAAACGGTTCCGACTCAGCAAAATGCTAACCTTGAGGTTAGCGCTGATAGCGTAACACACAAAATGTACAAAATTTAAAAACAAAAATAGCATTCTAAACTCTATTGTGGCTACCTTAGCATCATACCGTAGGTTTACATATCGTACACAATTTAAAAAACAGGACTTTGATCAATGATGCACTTAATAACAATAGTAAGCCCTTTATTCCTCGACCTTAAAAAGAAGTTTAAAATGTATGTAAGGCTAATATTCTTATTGGGCAGGTACACTCTATTACAACGCAGTTAGAAGTAGAGTAGGCATTCAATGTGGTTATAAATCGTTATAAAACTTTATTTGTACAATCTAATAGTTAACGAATGTTACATATTTACAATAAAAGGTAAATATTTAGAATAATACACTGACGTTTGTTATTAATACATTGGATTATATTTGTCTATATTGATAACAGTTTGATTGATTGCAGTCAAACAGTACTCTGCGCAACATGTACGTCTCGCCGACCAGATCATAATAACGATGAATTAACTATCGGTTGTTAAGACATTCATCACCAGCCTATAAACACCCACCCATAAGGAGATCGGGCCATAAACCACCACGGTGGCCCAATGCGGGTTGGTGGGTTTTAGCGACAATAATGAGGGAGTCGGGGACCCAACAACAAGTGCCTTTAAAAGATCTAATATTTTAATTTGATTGCGAAAGATGTTTAACGTGCAAGGTCGCAACTCAAACGCGCAAATGACTGCGCTATCTTGTTCTTCAAACTCCTCAGTTTAGACATTAGGAAGGATGATAAATGCTTCATCACTGGGGACCGGATTATATGCAACATAAAAAGCTTGTTATATGCACGCAAATATGCATGAAAAATGCTTGAAATATGCATGAAATATGTATGAAAATTCGTAAAATATGCAAAATTAAATAATAAGTTTTAGGAGTCCAAAAAAAGAAAAAAGTAATTTTAATATTTTTATTTCCAAATCAGTATACAATTAATAAATTATCTATTGATAGACTATAATAGGTGAAGTAACATAGCATTATATTACTTTACAAATTTTTCATATTTTTGTAAACGTAAACAATCAAGTATTGTTCCAAATGTTCAGTAGTAAGATTATGTCGTCGATCATTCAATATATATTTATAAGTGGAAAAGGATCGCTCCACATCCACTGAGGTACCTGGGCACAATTTGAACTTTGGTGCTATGTTAGCACTTATAGTTTCTGGCAAAAGTTCTGCCGTTCCATTAACAAAACTATCAATTTGACACAAACGTTGGTACCAAAAATAAAGACGCGTGGCTGCTGAGTGCGCTGTGCTCGAAAAATATTGTAAATGTATCAATAATATGCATCATAACTAGATCTTAAGTAAAATATGCTGTTACCGCTGAGGATGGCTTAAATATGCAAATGCATATGCAAATGCATATAATCCGGTCTCTATTCATCACATTATCACTAGCTCATTTTATGTCCCCACTGCTAGGGTACGAGCCTTGCTTATGGATAGATAGGGAGAATGGGATAAATGCTTACAGCAAGCGTTATCGCATTTATAACTACTATACTTGCTACTTACTTAGTATTCTGGCGCTGTATAGTAAGTAGACAATTTATTGAGCACTTCAATTTTAAATGAGTAATCGTTATATTACCGATACTTTATCTTTTGTTTTATTTATTTATAGATGTTCATACCTATTGAAGATGATTAGGTTTTTCCCTAAATAGTTAGTGTTTCAAATTGTAAAGGAGTATTCAATTGTTTTACAGCGCATCGTACATAAAAGTATGAGTAAAAATGTAATCTTATCACGAAGCGATAAGGTTCAGTGTCTGATGATCAATAGCATGTTCTTTCATTGCCATTAAATTGAACAATAACATGTTTATTGGATAATACGGTTTTATGTTTTCAGCGAGTTCTGGCGTGACGTTTCAAATAGGCGGCGACAAGGATGAGAAACCGAAACAGGCAGATGAGGACGATCCGGTGCGTAATCAAAGTAACAGCGCGTTGATAAGATAAACAGATTCAACAATGCATTCCACGTTACCTGATACCGTTGTTTCTTTATCTATTACGTGGCTGTATTAATAGTTAACAAGTACAAACTGTGGGACATTTCTTGACCTAAAAATGTCTTACTTAATCCTTTATGGCAAAGCATGTTTGAATATTAAAGAGGTGCCGTTAAGAGCCGCCGGACCCAGACACAATAGAAATTCAATTGTTTGTCGGTCAAATAGCGTTTAAGGCGTTAATTGGTTTCAATCTTATATCAATCATATAAGGTTCTAAATAAAAAAATAAAATTGGCAGAACATATAAATTTAAAACACAGGAACATCCCTTATGCATATACCAATTGGTTTCCGCTCAGCATGTGTCCTGAATAGGTGAGAATATACCAATATCTCACTGCTTGTTAAAGTGGCATAATAAAATCATACATTTACACAAAAAAAAATAAGTAGACAGATTTTAATCTAAAATTATAAATTAAACTCCAGTTTTATGTGACTAATCGTTTCATATCAGATTTCATTTAAAGATCATCTTCTGATATTGAAAACATGATTGCTGATAATATCTTAATATTCATTTAGTATAACTATATTAAAAACCGTGATTTGTATATCCATTAAGATAAAACCAAAGCGTTTTGCCATCACATGCTTTTGCTTCAAGTACAGTATCAATCAAAACGTCAATTAAATAGTTATAATTTGTTGTTGATTACCACACTTTTATTGTATGTCAATGCTCTTGAAATGGTATGCTCGCTCGTACAGTTTGCAAGTAGGCATGCTGTTTAAGTGTTTACATTTATTAGTTTTCTTCATTAATTTTGAGTGTATGTATTTATACTTATGTACTTACTGTTAAATTAGTTCTACATCTTACATTTTTTTTCTATTCTATTTCAAAATATTTAAGCATATTTTTATCATCTTGTAACAGCCATTGTTACCACAAATGTCAGCAGCTGTGGAAAAGTTACGGCATATTCGTCTTTTTTTCGGCCAATTGAACGTAAATAAATGCCGATAATTTGTTTATGTAATAAAACAATACATTAGTCGCAGATATGCTTACTAATACGAGTAGTAATTGGGTATGACTCTAAAACGGTATACCGTTTGAGAACTGACAGTTGCCTGTAGAGATCCTTGGAGATGATGATAATGATCGCCACTATCAGCAGCTCATTTTATGTCCCTATAAATGAAAACGCGTCAGACAAGAACGGGCCATAAACCTCCATGTAACCGCATGCCCATTGGTAGTTGCTAACGATTACTAACGCAGCAGGGACTTTACATGGTTTACGTGCTTTCCGTAAGAGCTCGAGATTATATAGTTTTGGTAACCCATCCGGTGTCAGGCCATTGCGAAAGTGGCTTGACTTCAGCAATCGCAGACCGAGCGCGTTTACCACTGCGCCATCGAGCTTCCCAAAGATCGCTGTATATTTGTTTGTTTTGATTTTATTTATTTATTTATTTAAGGAGAGCTAGCAAGAACATACACCAAAACAATGCATTGATACACTTCAAGATTACAAGCTATAGTGTTGTTAAAGTTTATTAGCTCTCTCAATCCGGCTAGTTGTCTGAAAGAGATTGCTTTATAGCGATAACACCGCCAAATTGTAAATTTGTAAAATATGTTCAATGTATCTTTGTATGGTTAAAATAAAAGTATTATTTATTTTATCTATCTTTACCACCAGGGCTGGATATGCGTGTGGCAGTGTCACACGGCGACGCCGGCGCACCACCTGGCGTTCTCGCCGGACGGCGTGCTTTTCGCCACATCCGGCATCAACGACCGGCTCGTTAAGATCTGGTACCAGAATAAAGGTAATAAAATCACGCGTCCGCCGCACCGTTTGTATGTTCATTTCAATGAATACGCCCTCGTTATTATAAATAGCAATCTTTCAGTGTACATGTTTCGAATGTACCTAATGTTGTTTGTATGGTAATTTTTTTTTTTTTTTTGAGAGAGTTTGCTGATTGCCTCAGACGGCATTTTCAGCTTCACCGGGCTTTTTTGGGGGCGGCGAGGAACGTAAAGGGTCCCTCAAGCCGTGTGAAACGAATCACCTTTGGAGGTTTTCTAGAGGGAACGGCATCGCGCACTAGTGCGCGTCCCCGTGCCCTACTAGATTCTCCGAAGGGTTCGGATCGGATCGGTTCGGATTGTATGGTAATGTGCGATGATAGTGTGTTGTTTTATTTTTATTAATTGCCTTTTTATCTGGTTTCATGACTTCTTATGTATTACACTTAGTGTACTCTAAAAAAATTGCAATATATTATGTTGTTGTAACCATTAATTTCCTTACTTAATATCATCATCAACATCTGCTCATTTTAAGTCCCCATTGCTGGGGCACGAGCACTTAATATACTGTTTGGTAACTCTAGAACTTCTGAACCGATTGAAAAAAAATCTTCATCAAATAGAAAGCTATTCAGCTACTCTATCCTGAAGTAATAAAGGATAGCCGAAATGTATACTTTGTTTTGAAGGATCATTATACATTTAAAACCATCACGTAAATATAATTGCGTTCCGCCAAACTAAATTAAAAAAATTGAACTGGGCCGAATTAAATTATGAAACTAGTACTATTATTAGTCTCACTTTCAAAGCACAGGAATGTTAAGCCAGCCGTTGTTTTCGCAGTACTGTACCAGCAGACACACAACGACCATTCGCCGCCCGAGCTGAACTACACATTTATATATGTGGCACACCCGCGCGCCGTCACACACCTCTCATGGCGGAAAACCAGCAAATACATGCCCAAGTAAGTCACGTCAATGTTTCACATAAAAACATATACCACTTCTTACATCTCGGCCACGAGTCGAGACGAGACGGCTCGCGGCGAGACTAGCGAATTCAATAATCAATTATCATTTATTCGCTCAAAACATGGTAATATATCTGGTCACGACAATAGTACGAACATACATGTTTTACCAAACTAGTATGTAAATATTAATAATAATTTTAAGAAGTTACTAATTAATAATAATATTATTTTTATTAATCCTCCGTGCTTCGGAAGGCTCGTAAAGCCGTTGGTCCCGGCTGCATCAGCAGTCGTTAACAACCACCAATCGGCACTGGGCCCGCGTGGTGGTTTATGGCCCGTTCTCCCTATCCATCTATAGGGAAGGCTCATGCCCCAGCAGTGGGGACATAAAATGAGCTGATGATGAATTAATAATAAGTTACATTTAATTAAATGAATTTATTTTTGTATCATATTTCAATATTCTGAAACACTATAATAACAATACTCGATCAATTGTTTCTTTAATTTAGATTTAAATATGGGAACAGATAATGATTGTAAATAAATCTCTTAAAAAATCTAAAATCTTAATAAATAAATTAAAAAAATGATTGTCTTCATCATTTGGTAATTTGTTATAAAGCTTGATTGACATTGCGAAACAGCTTTTATTGTAAAGCGTTGTTTTCGGTATGTATCTAATACATGGCGTGTGATGGCACTAAACCGACGTGTGGTGAGCGTTTTAACCGCACAATAAAGTCGACCACAATTTATTTATTCAAATTAACTTAAAAATAGTGTTTTTTAATCGTCCAAACATTTTGATGAATGAAGAGAGAATTCGCTAGAAGCCTCGTCGGTTGCCCCGTTTCGTGGCCGGGCGGTTAATCGCATCTGGGGTTAGATTTTTGAACCGGTGATAATAACTCACACTATGATATCAATCACGATTGCTTGCTTATATTTAAAGTCACCGGTGACTATTTTCACGCTGATATTCTGGAACGGTATGCAACCGTTCGAGATTTTTCAATTACGACGTTAAGAGCTAAGATAACCTTTACCTCAGCAGTAATTGAGGTTTTCGGGTAAAGTGCGCTTCTATTTTCGACCTTATTGTCACTTACCATACCACTTACCGGTTAAGGTCAGATAAAGGCCAAACGCTTTCCTGTTGTGGAAAACAAAACACATCAACCTTTTTTGATTATTAGTCTTATTAATAAGTATAGTTAGAATCATAACCTTAACCTTTGCAATCAGTACAGTTTTGGTTTAATCAATAGCCCAAAATGATAAGGATTTGCACGTTTTTATCTCAAGTGCCGCTATCACGGTGCTGGATTAACATTTTGAAAGTTATCGTTGTTTACACATCAATCAATACACCATTAATGAAAATAATGTTGAGTTTTTCTTATGTAGAAGAATGATAGTTTTTTTCTTTTTGACACATTTTGGCTAGAACCCTTAATTATTCCATCTAAATAGAGTGACATATTTACTTTAAATCACTTTCACACACAGAGAATTTGTTTTATATACTTAAATCCTTCTATCAATGCAATAGAACTTATAAGTGTTAGGCGTCAGACCGTGACCACGGCTGGTTCAACGCGACCGGAACGACGGCTACCACGGTATACTGTGCAACAAGTACTTCTCGACCAACTTCGCATCAAGTCTCGACTTTTCATAATTTTTTGCAAGCGAGTCTTTGGCTATTATGGCCATATCGCTCCAAGGCAGCCAGATAGACTCGATATATTTGTAGTTCATGAAAAGATAGAGGGTAAACGACAATACGGCCGATCACCTAGCCACTGGTCAGACTAATTTAAAGCTCTGACTCGCTGTGACTACCGCAATAAGACACGCAGAAGATAGAGTGGCGTGGAAACAACTAGTTAACATTTCTACCATAAAATAAGGAGACTGCAAAAAGTAAGGCATACATGACGCGCTCGAGCAACGCAGTATAGGCAACCTCTCACGGCACGGTATCTCGCAACAGCTCGCAACAGTCCGAGTGCAGCTGTTGCAAGATTCGGCAGTCTACTTATTTTGTGATAGAGGTGTTGACTAGTTGTTTCGACGCCAATCTATCTTCAGCGTGTCTTAGGGCGGTAGTCACAGGGAGTCCCGTAAGAACCTTAACTTGGTCACACAAGCGGCTAGGTGATCGGCTGCGGCTCTATTAAAGTCCTTCAAGACTGGCACTACCTTCACAACATTCAGTAAATGGAGAATGCGATGAAGATAATTTTTGTTGTTGTTGTTCGTGTAAAGGGGCAGCGTGGGCAACGTACTAGTGACGTCATGCGTGGACAACATCTGCCGCGTGTGGGCGGAGACGCTGCTGCCCGACGACGAGTGGGGGGGCTGCGTGCCCCCGCACGCTCGCTCGCCCCCGCGCCGCCAGCGCGCCACCCACCGCCACAAGCATCGGTTCATGCAGCGCCTTAAGCATATGAAGTGAGTGTCACCTTCTGAAACTCTGTGAAACTATAATGTAACCATCGATCTAGAGGTTAAGTTTTTTAGTTACTGTGTCGGCAAATGAGCATACGGCCTGCCTGATGAAGCCACCAGCGCGCCACGCACCACCTCTAGCATATGAAGTCAGCTAATTATTTTTAAATTTTATTTATTTCCTTAACTAACAGCACATTGCATTTTATATTTTCTGCCAAACTGTGTAACAGTTTGACGGCAGTAGCTCTCGTGGACATTTAACATAAAATAAATTATAATGTACTACTAAACATAACCTAAAATTTAGTTTAAATTATTTATTACAATAATAATTCAAAGCATCGGTAGGCTACAGTTTGCTTTGTTTACATATTTCGTGTCATTTGGTATTGGGGTAAAAGTGACAAAAACATTCTACAGCCAAACAACAACGCCTACAGATAGGGAGTGTTTATCTATACTAATAACACATGAATATTTTACAAACTCGAAACCCATGCGGGCAGAGCCGCGGGCACAAGTTACATTATTAGGTACTAGCTTTTGCTCGCGACTTTGCTCACGTGGGCTACACGACTTTGTTTGTAATAAAAGCCAAACTTTTTAAATGTAAATTCATAATTTCTAACCAGGCCAAATACCGAAGGATTTATTTTTTGAAATGACAGATTTCCATACAAACTTTCTACCCTCTTTTCACCTCTCTAGGGGAGGTTTTTCTAAAAATGCTAAAACACGTCAGTCTAGGTTTGATCTTTGGCAAGGCTTGTTATATATATATATATATATATATATATATATATTTATATAAAAGAAGGAGGCAAGTGAGCAGGCGGGTCACCTGATGGAGAGTAATCACCACCGCCCATGGACACCCGCAAAACCAGAGGAATCGCAGACGCGTTGCTGGACCGATATGTCCGTCGTACTAACTACGACTATTGCAGTCTGTCGCCATTATAACAATGTTAATAACATTGCTGTGTTCCAGCAGTTAAAGATAAGATAACTAGTTCCATGGAGGAATTCAGGTAAAGAGCGCTTCCTTCTTCGGTCTTATCATCACTTGTCATCAGGTACGACGAAAGCCAAGGGCTTCCCAATAAAAAAAAAGACTGGCGGAAGAGTAGCCCTCTGCCTCCTGCGAGTTTTAGAGTGTGTTGTTGTAAATCGCAGAAATGTGTTTATTGAAATGTAAACTTCACTTTCAGAACCTGTTTCCACATAAGACGGAACGCACAATCGTCGAAGCAGCCCGGCGCACCTATTCCTACACTGCCATCCACGTACAGTGCTCACGACTTCCACAATCCTTACCACTCCAGCTCGTATACGGGAGGTGAGTAAGAGCTTATAAGTTCATTTGTTTATGGACATAATAAAATTTGTCAGGCGATAATTATATAATTTTACATTTTTGAAACGGATTCGAAAGTTTTACTGTCTTATTTAAAATTCAAAAAACATGTTGAAGGTGTTTTTGTCTCTTTTTTATTATTACAACTTCAAATATGAAAGTAGCAAGTGAAATTCCATTCGACGGTTTTTTTCATTCAAAAGGTTGTCAACTGGTAAAACAATACTAAGCTATAGGAAATAATACTCTAATGTTTTACCGCTAGAGGCACCACTAGCACAACATATATTTTTTAGGTCTGCTATTATTTTAAAATTCCATTATATCTTCATAACTTTACTATATCGTTGAAAAGTTAAATAAAAATAACGAGATATTTGTGAAATCTTTAAAAATTATATTGATTTTACGTTTTGTGCTTGTAGCTCCATCTACGCTTAGCGGTTATATGTAAAGATATGTACATCAATAATCATACGTATAAAGATATAGTGCCTTACAAATAAACAAAGAATAAGTTCCGAATAGTTATTCCGTGTATTGTCTCTTTTACTGTAATTTGAAATGACGTTTACATGACAGGAACAAAACACGGAATAACTATTCCGACCTTATTCTTTGCTTATTTGTAAGACCCATAGTTGTTGTTCAATTCTGATTGTAGTCTCGTACGCCCCCAGGTTTACACTTCCACTTAGCTGCCTCCATAAACGCTGAGACGGACATTCCCCTAGTGCCGTCACTGGCGGGCGGCGGCCGCTTCATCCTGCACTGGCTGCACAACAAGGAGATGCACTTCACCAGCCAAGCCGAGGCCATACTGCACGATCTCACTAAGAAGGTAATGCGAGCTTTGGCGATTGTTTATGGCATTTTCAGATCTGTCCAGCCGCACTTTTGATGCGGTTTCGTACGAATTTTACTCGTACATAAGATATTATATAAGTACGATCAATATCGTACTACCGTTCAATAACGGGCACACTTGTTGCGTTTTTCTCTGTTTAATCACAGGTATTAGGGATGTTTAGTGACACAGTCACGCACGTGACGTTTATTTGTACGAACACATGACAAATTCAAACAAGTTGGCATTGACTTCGGTCGTCGCAACTATACGTGCGTACACGCACGACTAGTCCGCACTTAGTGTGCGAAGTACAGTACTAGTTGGAGGATCGGGATGTATCGTGCGTTTTCGTACGAGACAAATTCGTACGAAAACGCATTTAAACTGCGGCTGGCCTTACCCTGACGCCACTTAAGGCGAAGGGATAACTTAACCACTAATGGATTTAATTTGATAACTGCTAAACTGGATTTTTTTTCAAACATTGCGGACCTTCCGACACTAGGCAAACATCTATTATTTAATAATTGTGCACTAATTTTAGGTTTGTTTTTGTATTCATTCGCTAACACTAAAAGTGGCCATTGTTTGTGAATAAATGCGACAGCCCGTTTTGTGAATAAACCACGCAACAAAAAGTAGTGCACAATTATTAAATAAATACTATGGATGCTTTCCTGTTATCGGACGGTACGCAATGTTTAAAAAAAGATCCGGTCCGTTAGTTATTGTCAAATTATCAATTGGTGGCGCTAGTGTGCCTTACCCTTCGCCTTAAGAGAAAGTACATATGTTTTTAGTTTGGTATGCCCTCCTCCACCTGAGGTCTGGGGGAGAGTTACTGTCCCCACCGTACCTACGTAACTATCTGCGTCTCCCCGCAGGACGCAGTGGTATGCTTAATGCGTTTTCTCCTGTACATGTTAGAAAACATCGAAAGCGTTTTCGTTTCCATCGTTTCCTGCAAATTGTACAACAGCGGCCAGAATTGGTTTCATGTGTGACTGAAGCTAACTTACTCTGCATTATATTCCACAAGAAAGTACTGTGAGAAAATAAAAACCATACTACATGTTGACTCTATAAGCTAGCCGAGTAATTCTACCTATGTTTGTTTTAGATATTAGATAAAGAGGAATCTGACGAAGCAGGTTCTGGCTCTGATCACACCACACATCCGGATGGCGAGAATGAGAACAGTATGTATCTTATTAGCTTTCTTGTTCATATATTATCAAATGCTTTCAGTACTTACTGTCAAGTTGACGCTTACGCCAAATGTTGACTTGATGTAACCGTTGTTGAAAAATTGAGGCATAGGCTTGAAATAAATACTTTTTTTAGTGCGACCGTATTGTTTGTTAACATCAATTGTCATCAGTCATCTACTGTTGTAATTGGAATAAATTTGGATCATCATCATCATCATCATCATCATCGGCCTATCTTAGTCCACTGCTGGACATAGGCCTCACTTTAATGCTACCATCAAAATACAAAATGTTGGTCTCTGCTCAATTACTGGTATTACAACTATGTGATATTGTTAAATGAAGATGATTCATACTCACAAATGATAAAAAGTACTACAAACGGCGATCTGATAAAGTTTATTTATTTATAATTTTGTATTGCTTTTTGAGAAGCTGTAATAACTGTGTACTTTGATTTAGTTAATTATTAAAATTATTATTAAACGTCGAATCATTAGCTGTACTTATGCCTTCTATAATATCCAGCTTCTTTGCTAATTCCATGCTGCAAAGTAGGACATAGGCGTCCCAGTCATCACTTGACTAAGGCTCAGTCCGAGGATAACAGTAATAGTGACGAGCAACCAGGTAATGTATATAACAGTCGCACATTCACCATACTCCACATACGTATATAATACATTGCTACATTAGTAAAGTATATAACCAATAAGAGCTTTCTTTATTTACTTTACAAACACAAAATAATGCCTTAAGTGATCGCCATAGTGGCTCAGTTTGCCATTAACCCCTTGAGCGTCGAGCGACCTTGTGTACGATTTGTGTCTGGTATTCGACGCTTGAGCTCTTAAAAGAAGAAAAATTTAACATTTTATGTAGCCTATATTGTGTCCCACAGCTGAAAAAATGCTTCCCCTCTGCGTCTTCACTCCTTTACACATTAAATATATAACAGGATAAAAATATAGACATCACATTTCGTTACTATATACACAGAAAGAAAATGGGCGTTCTCCTGACTTTTTAAAGTATTTTAAAAGGTCCGGACTTAGTACATAGCAAAACTGTTTACTAGGTACTATCGCATTCGCAAACTCACACTACGCAACTAACAAGCACTCTTAAATCACTAAACTGTACGAAAACACGCTTTACGTTCAACAAGTTCATTTTCTCATACGTAAATGCGTCCGGCAGGTAGTGGCAACCATAGTCACCCGAGTCTCTCCAACACTACGTCGATAAACTCGATAGCGACGGATGTGACGTGCACGCACTTACCCGACTCGTTGGACGCGAAGATCGAGTCGTTGCTGCGCGACTGGCATCAGAGTCCGGACCTGCTGTTTTCCATACACCCTGTTGATGGCAGCTTTCTCATATGGTGAGTGTTTCAATGTGTGTTTTAGACTGAGTTGTTTTATTATAAGTTACAATAATGTCGGATATTAAACAATAGTGTTAGCGAGTAGGTTTTGGTAGTTTTGCTAGCTTTGTAGATACCCAATGCTTAAGCAATCTATGTCACTAGTGGGTTCAATTGAATCACCAAAGATAGTATATCAAATAATTATTTACAGTTTTTTTAAATAACTTATAATTATTAAAAGCTAAAACATTTGTATGTGAAGTTATACTTTTTATTCGTCGATGTCTGAACTGGGTTTCGATTCTGCTATTTTATAACGTCCACTACATTACTACGTTTACCATTTTTAAATTACTTTACCCGTAATACAGATCTGTATTAGCATGGAGAGTAAAGGTTTTTTTGTTTCTGTATCCATTTTAGATTCGCCAAAACTGATGGAGTTATATAATTGTATTTTAGTGTATTAATTATTCAACAGTATGCACAATTAATCATTTATATTCTTATACATCGTGTGTCGCTTGAATTTAACAAAATATTTCTACAATCCTTATGTCACAATTAGGTAACCGACACACAAATGAGTTATTGGATAATTAAAATAATTCAATTTCAATTAGCACACCGTGTGCTGCACTATGTTTATCGCTCGCTGGTCCGCTTAACTTATTTGTGGTTCTCGTGCGTCGCCCAGCGCTTCTTGAAGTGGAACTCCATTAAGTCATATAATAATGAAACCCAGAAGGTAAGCTTAATACATACCGCGCTCGAGCAACGTACCCATAGACCCCTTGCACGGACACGGATCTCGGAACAGCTCGGAACAGGAGCGTAGCTGGTGCGCCATTCCGTGTCCGTAAGAGTCCGTTTGTTCGTTTGTATAAATCTTACCTTCTGCAGTCTCCTTATTTTATGACTAAGTTATGTAGTTGTTTGTCGTGCCTATAGTTGCAAAAAAACCTTTTTGAACCAAAATCTGTGACTTAAAACTCATTTTAAATTTGTATAAAATGATTAAAATCATGACCCACGTCGTAGTGTAATAACTACTAACTACTACACTATGACGTGGTCGAGATTTTGAACCGTTTTATCAAATTTAAGACGAGTTTTAAGTCACAGATTTTGGTTTAAAACGGTTTTTTTGCGACTATAGTCGTGCCGCTCTCTTACAACGCTATGCCGATCGCGCTCGTAGAGATGAAGCACGAAAGTCCTTATGTAAAACCGGTATCAGTTAACAAAACTTACATAAATTGTGGTCAGGGTGTGCGAGTGGCTGGACGAGTTGCAAGCGGGCGCGATCCGGCAGGCTCAAGTGTCGTTCTCAGCGCGCATACCGTCCGCGTTTCCGCTGGGAGACGCGACCACTATGTGCACGCCTGCTGCGTTATACCATGCGGCCGCGCAGCCGCTGTACGTGCGACACCGCACCAAGCCCGTCACCACAGGTGATTAGTTATATATTTCATCATCACCATCATCATCTCAGCCGAAAGACTTCAGAGCTCCTGGTCAAATTCCACCCCTTTTTTTAAACCACGGGAAACCCGCAAACGGGTCTTCGCAGAACTGTAGCGATCCACAGAGGATCCCGATCCAGGGGTGGCCAAAGATGTTGTAGGCCGACCGGTAAAAGCCCTGGGAACTGTCGCCATATTCGATTACACCAGGGGTCCGAGTTTCATGTCATTTGGATATTGTCCTCGGCACCCCCCTTATGGCCGGTGGTTGTCAAATCTCCGATCTAAGCTATGGCGCTGCAAAGCCCGTTATGAATACGCTCTTGATTGTTAAATTAACTTGGTCAAAATTTTTCGCTAATATGGTGGATATTAGCGAAAAATTTTGTTGAAAGTACAGGAAATGCTTCCACCCGGAAGAGGTTTCGGCGAAACTTTATGAAATAAACTTCCCACTGCTAAACTCCTTGCTGGACGTCTTGTAACATTAGACATTTTTAAATCAGGTCAACAACAGCAACAACAAGAGACCGTCACGACACCATTAGCTAGTGTTCAAGAAGAGAAGGATGAAACCGAATGGCCTCAAAACGAAGAGCATGGAGAAAATCAGGAAAATGGTAACTAAAGCTGTATATAGTTTGTAATATACTATGTTGGTTAAAAAACTACTTTAATACAGTTCAGACGTAATTCTAGGATTTTGAATATGCGTATCTATAGCGTTGCATTATATATTATGATATAACGCTACGCTAATGCAACGCTATATAAATACGTAACAAGCCAAATCTGTGGAGTTTGATTTACCTCTTCCACAATGAAAGCGCGTACGCGACGCTTTCCAAGTACCTAAAGTTTACGTACGTACTGTTATTTTGAAAATGTGAGTGTGCTCTCTTTCGTTTGAAGCATCACGTGTTTTGACTTTAGTTGTTTCCATAACTTACTTCGGAGTAAGATTCTCACCAAGAATCCGGCTAAATGTCGTCTTCCCCGACAATACTAATTTTTTGAGAGAAGTCTGTATTGCATTGCATGTGTTAAAGCGTTAAGGGTACAAAATCGAGTGAAATTCAGGGCATAGAGGAGTAAAAACCGGTGTTCCCTGCGGCGTCAATCAGGCGGGCCGTATGCTCGTTTAGCGAGTTAGTATCAAATATAATTCCCTATTTAGGAGGTCGCGAAGAGAACAACAATGAAATGCAGAGGAAGGCGAGCGTCGCGACGGAGGACTTGGGCGACAACCAGGAGGGGGACGTTCTAGACTCGGCGCCCGTCATCTCAATGGTCACCAACCATACTAACGGCACGCTCAACCTCTGGCAGCTAACCTTCGATGATAAGTCTAAGTTTTCACAGGTGCGTTATTAAATGTTTATTTTTATTTCATTATGTTTGGGATACAAACAGTTATTTCAAATCAAATCAAATAAATCACACATACTCAATTCCGTTATCTTTCCATTCCATTGAGATCTATACAGCTTGTTAGTTAAACCAAGGGACATATTAAGGGAAGACATTAGGTATTCGATTCCCGATCCGATTCATAAAAAAACTATTCTTATTTTTTGCATAATCTTAATAAATAATTTAGCGTATACACTAAGCGCGGGAAAATATCAAATATGAGCCGACTGACTGCCGCGGAGCGCGGCGCCGCCGATAAATCATGCCGAAAGGCCACTTGCTTTGCACACCGCACGCACCCCGCGAGGCCACGTCTTCATCCCCGCCTCGCGGGGCGCGTACCCCGCCGCGGGCAGTCTGCGCCGTATTTTTTATTTGTTTATGTTTACCCAGGCAAAAAAAATACCATAGGATTAAATATGTCCCTCGTGTTAACTAACACGCTGCATAACAACAATAAGGATATATTTTATAAGATAGGTCGAGTACAAAACAAATAACAATTTCTTGTCATAACATTTGTTAGCGTAAATAGATTGTATGGACAGCGCGATAGCGTCCATAAATAAACAAAGCAATTGACAGAACTCATAGAATATGACGTTTTCAATACTTAAAGTTAAAGTTACGATTTTAACACCCCTCTTTATAGTAATAGTTTTTGAGTATTGTTTATGTAAACTCAAACATACTTAATGGCCTTTTGTTAGTTTTCACTATAGTTTTACCTTCGCACTGTTAGCGAAAAGTTATATTTGAATGTTGCTATGTGCTTTTATGTAGCTGCTAGCTATCCAAATAAACTGAAAGTAAGATGTTATATATTATTGTATATAAAAAGCCTTTTACTTCTATCCTTTATTGTGTGTGTTTTGTATTGCGAAGTAACAAACTTACTTTTCCTTTTTAGGTGCTATCAATAGGACACGCCTCTAGAGCATCCGGCCATAGATTTAGAGTAAATGATATCACATGCCATCCAGTATTACCTTTATTACTTACTACTAGCCATCATAATATATCAGGTAAGTTGTACAAACAACATCAATTTAACAAAAAAAAAAAAATTTATACACAATATGTGACAATAAGAATTTAGCGTTAAAGTTATAGTTATGTTGGTAGATTGAGACTCGAGACCTGTTTTATTCTTAAAAGTAGACTAAACTTAAGCCTGTATTAAAAAGAATTCTTTATTTTAAGGAAACTATCATGTAGCGTTAAAAATATACGTTTAAAAAAAAACGCACATTGAATTGAAAATTATTTGTTCTTGATGATATTTACCATTTTCTGTAATAATCAAAAAATAACCGACACATCAATTAATTAAAGTAATTTCTCCTTTTACCAACTCTTATACCATATCACTGTCATTCCAGATAGTGATAGGGACGTGCACAAAGACGACGAAGACTCCGCGGCGGGTGGTTTATGCTCGGAACTGATAATGTGGCGCGTTGAGTGCGTGGGACCACTGGGCAAGTCTGGAGGCGTGTCTGAACTAGCGCGCGTCAACTCGCCGCACCTATCTGCCTTTAGTAACGTCGCTTGGTTGCCTACGCTGCTGCCGAGGTGAGTAATATATGTTAGCTGATACAGCTCACCGATTTTTTTGAATTACTACTTACTACTTACTAGTTTACTTTACTTAGTAGTTTTTACTACTTACTACTTAGATCTTTAAGTGCCTAGTGTGAGTTTTGTCAACTATCCGTATTCATTCGATTACGTTTACGAAAACGAAAATTTGTATAATCGGCTAAGTAGTTTGAAAAAATTGGAGCTTTGAATTTTGTATGGGATATCAAAATTTATAAATGCTCTTAGCGATAAATACTTTTTATTATTAAACGAAGCATTCAAGTTGTTTAAGATACCATTTAGGTGGTTAAATGCAAACAATGAAGTCGTTAGTGATGAATGGGACTACTTACTAAAATTATAGTAGAATCACATTAAATATTAGTTTAGTTATATATTTGTATATTATTTATATATTGTTTTTATCTTTAAATACATGTACAGACGGCGGCAAATCAACCTACCCAAACCTGTCAAATTTCTCCAATGAGTATTGATCCTTATAACCACACAATAAAGTTCAAAATTGATTGTAGAAATTTGACAGTTTTGGGTAGGTAGATCTGCCGCCGTGTGTACTCGACGTTAATAAGTGCACTATTGTGCCTAAATTCAATTAAGATTTTTCATTTCATTTCAATGCCTACTCATTCTTATCGCTATGTGTTGAGTATGCTCACCTTAAAGTAACTCGGTGTTTGTCAACAGTACAACCCTCGGAAACTTATCAAACTCGCCGTCGGCATGCTTCGTGGCGAGCGACGGCGAGAGCCTGCGCGTATTCCAAGCGGTGATCGACGCGCGCACGCTGCTCGCCGAGATAGCCACCTCGGAGAGACGCTACAAAGATGTAATGGTAACTAGATAAGTCCATCCATATCACTCATACTTTTATTTGAAATTTAAAAGATTTTTGGATCGATTTTTGGTCAGGTGACAAAAATTCTCGCCGTCCAGTGATACTCGTAATTGTATCACTCGTATCCAAATAATCAGTTAATTGAATTTATTTAAGTTTATATATAAAACATATGTATCCTCGCATATATTCCACAAAACGTTCTCTGTGCTTATTTCCTTCTGTATATTTTTCGTATCTTTTGCAAAATTATTGCGTTTCATCAAACATTTTAATTAAGGTAGATAGATAGCCAATACTTATACTATGTACGTTTGTAAATTTATTTAGAAATTTTTGTATATATTCAAAGCCAGAGGATTTCAAGTCCCGTAAATAATTCCTCAAGGATGTTGTATAACTACGGCCTGAGGAACTTTAAGTTTCTCCGTGCCCCTAAAATCCGATTACGCTGTTAAGATCATAGCCAACAGCAATTCCTTTCATACATAATCGTTTATCACACTACAGCACGACACGATGTCAATGTCATCCGACTCGACGCTAGAAGAAGGTGGCGGCATCCCGCTCCACGACCGGATAAAGATAGTATCGCAGCAGTCGACCGCGCGGCCCGGCGCCATCATACAGCTGCACGCCATCGCGGACGCCACCCACGACTGGCACAACACGCAGCTGCTGCACGTGTTCCAGGAACAGCTGATCACGGGTCAGTGTCGTTGATAAATTGTTCCTTTTTTGTTTTTACCACAACTAAGGGCCACCGAGGAGCTCGATGGCGCAGCGGTTAACGCGCCCGGTCTGCGAGTGCTGAGGTTAAGCAACTTTCGCAAAGGCCGGTCATCGGATGGGTGACCAAAAATGTATCATCTCGAGCTCCTCCGTGCTTCGGAAGGCACGTAAAGCCGTTGGTCCCGGCTGCATTAGCAGTCGTTAACAACCACCAATCCGCACTGGGCCCGCGTGGTGGTTTATGGCCCGTTTTCCCTATCCATCCATAGGGAAGGCTCGTGCCCCAGCAGTGGGGACATAAAAATGAGCTGATGTTGACGATGATGAAGGGCCACCGCAGTAGCATCGGCGATCGGCGATTCAGCCGCTTTTTAGAAACTGAATGCAGCGACCACACATTCCACACCGCACACTTAAAAACGCCAAACGTGGCAATTGAGAACGCAGAGAGTCGCCAAAACGTGATTCAGCATCGATACAGTCGCAAAATCGCCGATCGCCGATGCTAAAAACAGTATGTCTGCGGTGGCGCTAAGTGGACGCCTAAGGTGGATGGCTGATATCCAGCCGTGGACTAATATAGGCTGATGAAGCAGATGCATCGCTGGAGCAACACGCAGCTGCTCCGCGTGTTCCTGGAACAGCTGATTACGGGTCAGTGGCCTTGGGCTATCGTTTCTTTTTTGTTTTATCTACGACGGGGAAGCCGACTCACGATTGGTACAACGCGAAACTGTTGCGCATGCTACAGGAACACGGGTGAGTGAGAAACGATTTACGTTTTTTTTGGTTTTTTTTTTGCCACGACTAAGCGGACACTGATATGTAGCAGTGGACTATAGATAGGCTAAATAATTAAATGGAATATAGGCTAAAGATAATAATGATAAAGCGGACTCACGACTTTCATTACGTGAAACTGGCGCGTGCTCCAGTAGCAGCTGATTACGCGTCACACACGTTGGTTTAGCGATTCTTCTTTGATGGGGGAGCGGGCTCACGTCTGGCGCTATATGCAACTGCTGCATGTATTCCAGAAACAGCTGATCACGGATCAGTCGCGATGAGTTGTTGTTTACAAAAACACAAATGTTGAAAAAATTTCCACGAGCAGGATTTGAACCTGCACCCTTCTGACATACCGGGTCAGATGCTCTCCCAATTGAGCTATCGTTGTTCTAACCAGCCCGCCGAAATTATTCAACACTTTTTACTTTTTACTTTGAAAGCCAAAGGCGCCCATTCAATGTCAACCACGATAGCTCAATTGGGAGAGCATCTGACCCGGTATGTCAGAAGGGTGCAGGTTCAAATCCTGCTCGTGGAAACTTTTTCAACATTTGTGTTTTTGTACTTGGTTTCGCAACAAAATTTGCGTTAAAATTATTTAAACATTTGAGTTGTTGCTTGTTTTTGTGTTTTTTCCCGCTCCAAGACCAGATAAAGCGACGACATTGCCAAATACATGTGGTATAAAAATAAAGTACGAGCAGTTTATAATTCCGATGTGCTTTAACTCTATTTCCTTCTACAGGAGAACGGACGTCACCCGACACCGAAAGCTCGGACTCCGGAGTGGAAGGATTAGACGTGAACACTATTACGGAAGCGGGGCTAGAAGCCATTGTGGATTTGCGGAAAGCAGCGATATTCAATGAGCCGTTTTACATCGTTGTGCTGGAGAGGACGGATGGCGGTTCCACTGTGCATATGTGGCGGTTGACGGTGTCCTCGCAGGCTGATCCTAACGGTGAGCATCGCGATAGGTGTCTTCTCTCTAAAGCTACTATGTATCTCACCAGCAAACTCCTGTATATATGTGCTGCATATCTTTATTGTCAGCAAGATATAATAATATGAAAATTAAATTCGAGTAGATCCAAAGTGTTTTATTTTAATGTGTAATGTTCGTGTACATTAGACATCGAAATTTGATATTAATGTATGTATATTATACTAATATTTAATAAGAATAATAAGAATAAGAATAAATTTATTTGCTGTGTAAAACTTAAGACTAAATACATAAAACTTATAAAATAACATTTGTCTGCAGAATAATATAATGCATTACTAGAGTGCCGCTTATATTGTAAAGTTTTAAAATTAGGGTTAGTAGTGCAAAATAGTGATACCTAAACTAAGTAAACTAGTTTACCCGTATCTCAGGCATCTGATCGGTGAGTGTGTGTTAGCGCTTGCTTACATAACATTTTATTAAATAGCAATAAATTATAATACTTTTAATAACATTTTGCTTATGCAGCATGTTGCTGCCATTGTATTCTAACTTATGTAATAACTAATAATAGATGTTCGGTGTCATTGTAGGTTTTCCCTTTAAGCCACTTTTGTATGGTTTTCTTACAATTTATTTTATTCATATGATGTATACCTAGTGCTAAATTAAGTTTATTATACAAAAAACTTCCAAGAAAGCAAAAGAACCTGTGAGAGTGAGCTGTACGATATAGCTCAGTGGAACAAACAATGTCTGCTCGCCTTTTGCTGGTTTAAATTAATATATAAAGTTATTCTTATATTAATATAAAGTTATTCTTACTGGTTAAAATGTTATGTTGAGATTAGATATGATTAAGTTAGGGCCCTTGAACGGCTTGCTAGAAGGAATCATTGAATTGGATTGAACTGAACTTGGATTTGGATCTTGCTCAGAGGGAATTTACCTAACGGCTTAAAGCAAATATGTTTGAAATACCGAAACCAAAACTAATAATTAAACATAATGTAAAACATATTTATGTGCACACTTGTGCTCTATTTTACGTGTTTTACAACTTAAACCACGCACTTACCAACAATTGGTTCCGCAGACGACCTCACCAACAGTATGATGTACGTGCCGGACAGCGCGCTGGTCCAAGAAGAGGAAGGTGAATCGCGCAAGAACTCAGTATCCCTGGACGCAGACAAAGCGCCGCCGCCGGCGCCCGCGCACTCACATTTAGCGATATCTACCAAAAAGGTACACGGGTGTTATACAAACAACTGCTACCCCTACTGTTATTGATGAATATGTATGAATTTATCTTACACCTACTTGAGATCGAATTACACTTCATCATCATCATCAGCCTATACTAGTCCACTGCTGGACATAGGCCACAACACATGAATGAATTACACTTGCTCAAAAAAAAACTCGATACTTCTTAAAATTGAAAAACGATGAGCTCGACAGTTCACTTATCAGCAACATTCCAAAACAGAATTCTCTCTGTTGACTAGTTGTAGGGTTCTATCTAGACTGGATGGCGAACAACATTTCTGCCTCCCATTAGCATTGTTTTTTATTATTGCCCTTGCTGAGTTTCATGCCGGTTCTTCTCAGTAGAAAGTCTCTCGCTCTGTGTAGACTTACAAACCGATTACCGACCGAAGTATAGTGATATTTATAGGAGCTATTTGTAGACTGAATGATTTTTATGAATTTTGACTGTGTTATAGTTTTAAGGGTACTAGATTCAAACTAAATAACAGAGCATAAGAACTTACAAGGTGAGACGGCTTACAGCGCCATAAAGCACTTATGTTATTATGTTTCTTCTCATGGCAGGTTTGCGAATGTCCTCTTTCTTTACCCGACGGTGTCGATGTAATCCACGCCACGCCGGCAGCGGGTCACCTCAGCTCTGCTTCCATTTACCCGGCGTGTTTGGCGCCCTACATTCTCGCTACTGCGTGCTCCGATAGTACTTTAAGGTAAATAGCAGGAAAATTGCAACTTAATCATATTATATTTATCTATATCACCCAATATCAAACACACTCTGTCGTTTTTAGGTTTTGGAAATGTAATGTTATGAAGAAAGGTAACAATGAATTCGAATACACGTGGAAAGAATGGGAAATGATGAACAAAGATCAGGAATCTACTATTGACATTCCAGGTAATTTCGATTTATTATGAATTATACCAACATCATGTCAAACAAATTTTGCTAACTGCCCATTAAAGTTTAAATCAAAATCAAATCCTGCTTAATTCGGCATTGTGCCTCTATCAACTGTCAAAATACTATACCATGTATTATACCAACCACATAATTTCTAGTTACGCCAAGTAATAGAAATGTCTGTTGCTGGCATGCAGCAGCATTAGCGCTTAATCTCAGCTTAAAATCATAGTTTGATATTTATAGCCCTTAATTATTGATAACGTGAAATATTTTTTTTAATATCATTATAATTTCAACCTAACAGGACAACCTTTGCACATAAGCGCTGCGTACTCCGGCCGTATAGCGTGCGCTTACAAATGTGGGCGTTCCTTCACTCGGCCTAAAGGCGGCAACGCAACCAACTCGACAGACGCGCGTTTCGTAAACCTTTGCGTTTGCGTATACGAGTGCGAAAGTACCGGTGGCGCCGAATGGCTGTTAGAAGACACTATACCGCTGAGGAACGTTAGTCTGCCGCGTGTCGGAGTTTGTGCGGACACACAGATCGATCTGTCGTATCTGCACGATACGTCGTTCATGCAGAAGAAGCAGAGGTTAACTCAGGTTGGTGGGATTTACTTACAATTATTTTAGCTTGAGGTTTTCAATACTTTGCAGGGTCTTTGGTCACGGAAAAGCATTGCTTGTGAAAGTCTTCTTTTGACCGCGGACCACGAATAATAGTAGAGACTAATGGAGATATGTATAAATTCAAAAATATTGACCATAGACATCTTATATACTGGTTTAACTGAAATCATTTAAAGTAAAAACTTCGATCGGTAATAATAGTACTAGATTCCCGATAAGCGCTTCATAAACAGTCCGCGAAATTAAACCACAAAATATTCTATTGTGGTCTTATTTCAAATTAAGAAGTTAGTTTACAGTATTAAGTTTAAATATTTGTCAAAAATTATGTCATCGTTGTTTAGTTGACCTTTATGTTCTAAATTTAAGGTTTATATTATAATAATTATTGAAAAAATCATCCTGTAAGTCTTATTTGAATGGTAATTTTCACCCAGGTTCTCCAAACGCTATCATCAGAAGAACGGAGCAACAATAGAAACGGGGAGGGTGACCCGGGCAAGTCAGCGGGGCTACTCGCTGTCCCCTCGTTCAGTACCCTTCAATCGCTGCGTAGGAGCATCATGGAGAATGGCAACACGTGCCCTTTGACGCAGAAACATTTAGTGCAGCTCGACTGGGTTTCTAAAGAGGACGGCTCGCATATTCTCACTGTTGCCGTTGGCTCCAGGGTGCTTCTATTCACGCCTGTGTCGAGTGACCTTGCGCAAGCGAACTTGAAGGTCAGTGTCATATGTTTTTACTTTTTATTTTAAGCAGATGTTCGTTAGCTCATAAAACTTTAAATAACAAAGACACAGTTGACAATAATGATTTTATAAACTAAAAAGATTTACTGTAAAACAGTTGACGTTGTTTGTTAGCAATTTTTTTACGGCGATCCATCGCCGTTTTCACTAGGAATTTATAAAAGATTAAAAAATATTGTTACATATTACTTCAGACTAAAATCTGAAGATTGCATAATAGGTAAAATAAAATTGCGTAAATATGTATGTACGAGTACTATCCCACTGCTGGGACACTCAACGATTATTGCCCGTCACAGGAATTCAACCCACGTCTTCCGGATATCGGACCAAACGCTTTGCCATTCAGCCACCGATACGTTAAAGTTTTAAATTAACTGAAAATGTTCACCAACAGGCAATGAAAGAATCTATAAACAACAACCGGCCGATTCTCCGCAAAGCTTCTTCCCTCGCGGCTCCATTGTTCGTTGAAGAGATCCGCTGGATGCAACTGCGTCGTATAGAGCTGAAGACTGCGGACGGGTTGCCGCCACTGCCCATGCAGATCTCGTGGGTGCGCGACGGTATACTCGTCGTCGGCATGGACTCGGAGATGCATGTGTACTCGCAGTGGAAGCCGGAGACGCCGCAGACGTCCTCGGGGCTAGGCAGTGCGCAGGTATTATACGTATATAGCCAGTACATGAGCACTAAATACTGTACATAAGTGTTAGATACCATATGGTCCATATTAGTCTAGTTTGATTAACATAATATGGTGGGGCCTAACACAAAATTCTATCGAAATCGTGTTGCGCGTAAGACTAGAAGGAATATTGAATGAAATTGGTACGACGCCACATCGACCGTATATTGAACTTACAATTATTAATTGACAGATATAATTTAATAGAATTTATAACAATAGCATGACATGAATGTGTTTTATAAATAATTATGACAGAACATTAACTTTACGATTTAAAAAGAAGTTCGTGCTAGTCCTGCTTTATACCCCATTATTCGACGACGAAGGGCTGAGCAATAGAGCATTTATTGGATGATGATGATCATCATTTTTGCCTATTCGTTAACATGTTAAGAAAATTCTTGTCGTGGCGTCTATTTTCTACAATTCTACAACGACATAGTAATGCTTTATACAACTATTAATCCAGAGAATCTAGTAAGGTAAGACACGCTTGCTCGCTACGGCTTGAGAAAATATAAGTTTTTCATCACCCAAAAAGCCATAGACAGCCAACAGCTAATTACCACTTTTAAAAGAAAGGATAGTATAGTTGTCCTTTACTATATATAATTTAATTGTGATGTTATTAAAAAAGCTGATACTTACATTAAAATCTTTATAGGAACTAGAAGAAGGCGGTGAATCCAGAGCCTTACGTGATTCAGATTTGCGCATCTCCGCGCCCCATCTGCAGCGCGTTTCGTCAATCAACTTACAGCTACTAGAGAGAGACGCTAGGAGGCGAACCAAGACTCAACCAGACCAACCACAGGTATTTCAATTCATTTGGATCATACGAATTGTATAAATATAAAATTATCGTCATTGAGTAATTAAGTAATATTTAATTGAATTTAATTGAACATTGAATGGGCGCCTTTGGCTTACAAAGTAAAAAGTGTTGAATAATTTCGGCGGGCTGGTTAGAACCACGATAGCTCAATTGGAAGAGCACCTGACCCGGAATGTCAGAAGGGTGCAGGTTCAAATCCTGCTCATGGAAATTTTTTCAACATTTGTGTTTTTGTAATTTGTTCGCAACAAAATTTGCTTTAAAAATCATTTTGAACATTTTATAAGTAATATTTACCAAACTAGCCAGTTTATAGATACTACATGATTTAAAGTTATTTTATTGAAGAGTTAAACATAATTTCGAATTAAAGGTTTAAAAATATAATCATTAACCCATTTTGAAATTAACATGTATAACGCAAAACTCGGGGTTGCCGCGCGGAATTTCGAAAATTTACGTGTTTTAAGTCACTGGTGTTAGGCGCTGAATAGGTCATATACATTAAAAGGGCTAGTGTAGGTTAGCTTGATCCTTTCACAAGACCATGGTTGTCTTGGAATTTGAAATAAATAGCCAGAAACTGCATGAACAATACGAAAAAGTAATGATATCTAAAAACTTATTTCTTCAGAAACTTTGTAAATATAGCATATACAACAATAATCCGACATCAAAATGTTTGTGTTAATATTCCGCAGGCCAATGTTGTCTTATGTTTCATTTAAAAAATATGAATATGAAAATATTAAGACTTTTATTATTTTTTACCCAAACACCTATGATTTTACATAAGTAAACATTGCTCCAATTAAATCACCAGCCTACTCTGTACAGATATTGTGTGCGTGCGTATTCGTAGTCGTGCGCCGTTGTCACACCACTGCCACGCGCCGCTCGCTCGCTATCATAAAGAAACTTGAAACTCGCACTTTACGTCCGCGCGGTACCCTCTTAATAGTCTAGGTCTAACGCCTCGGTGGCCAAGTGGCAGAGCACTTAATCAACCCGCATTTGGCAAGCGTGGTGATTAAGCCATTACCCATCAGTAGCGATTACTTGATTTCAATAATGGAGGCCTTTGCCCAGCAGTGGGACAATTATAGGCTGTTTACTTACTAGTCTAGGTCACATTGGGTACTTAAAGTGTCTAGAATATTTGCATTTAAAACCCGAAGAACACATTATGAAATGTATAATTAAAAAAAATTTTAATGTTGATACTGACTGTTTATTTGTAGCCTCTCCTAGACTACATGCCTGATTACGGGTTGTTCGAAGCATCTCAAATGGCATGCCCAGTGCTGCCGCAGTACCATCCGAAACAACTCATGGAGTTGCTCAACAGCGGCAAGATCAGATGGGTGAAGGCTATACTCGCGCATTTAGTCAGGTATTGTATACATTTTATTTAAAAAATAATGTTATATCTGGGATAAAACCTCTTTTGATTAAAAATAATAATTTGCAATCAATTTACTATGCTTAGGTTAACCTACGGCGGATCTTGGTTTAGCCAAAGTCGTAAATCTTTTGTTTCATAATTTTATTAATAAAATAATTGGACTGGTTTATAAGTAACGCTCTAGAATGGTAAACTAATTAATATTATTCCGTCTGTAAATATATTATACACGAGTTAATACACTATACACTGTACAGAATATTTTATACATAAAAAATGTATTTATTTTAAATCTTTACTTATGTTTTATTAAGATGTATTGGCGGTTCCTACACGGGCCGCAGTTCGCAAGGCGATGAAGACAGTTTGTCGAGACAGGTAAAAAGACTTCAATATAGTTTGTATAAAAAAAAACATACATGTTCAAATCAGTAAGTAACATTAGAACACACTTTGTTATCGCAAGTTTCAAATGATCACCTGCAAAAACGCTTTGAAGTAAAATGCTGTTCGCTAAAGCTAGTGAAATCCAATCTCTTTGCATAATGTTTACTGCACTGTAGTGATTCACTAAACTTTTTATTGGCACGATCTCTGTCATGTTAATATCAACAAAATTTAAATTGATAACGACCACTCACTCCATTGTGCCAGCACTACACAATATAGTAGATATTCAAATATCGGCTGCGATTCTTCATTGTGTGTACTGTTTTTTTTCGCAAACTCTAGTACATTGTAAATAATGCATATACCATGCCATCAGTATCAGTATGCAAACTTGACGATATGACACATAATAATAAGCTTCACTTTACATTGACATCCCGTTTACTACAATGTGATCGATTTGCTTGTTGTTGCAAAAGGAGATTCCAAGAAGATTTAAAATTGAAGTTTTAAATTAAATGATACCTGTACAAATATGTGTAAAGTTGAATGTGATACTTTATTTGTCTGACGACAGAGGTTACTAAACCACTAGGGTTGAGACTTGTTTATTTTGATGTGACATAACAATAGAAATATTAAATTAAAAATTGCATAACACATTAAAGTTAATAATCATGACTTAGTAACTCTGCATACAATCGGATACACTTTGGATCTTTTCATTTTGACCACACCTTTCTGTTACACGTTGTAGAATATAATTTACGAATA
Source organism: Eudonia mercurella (assembly GCA_963082485.1). Classification (NCBI taxonomy): domain Eukaryota; kingdom Metazoa; phylum Arthropoda; class Insecta; order Lepidoptera; family Crambidae; genus Eudonia; species Eudonia mercurella. Next base: position 9,295,203 of record OY720039.1, on the reverse strand, counting down.
ACATATTGTTTGTAAAACTACGCTACGCTAAACGTTATAGTCAGACTAATCGCAAACGTTCCTATTTGTCTATTGTTGATATTGAAATGAAAGACTTTATATAGATCTACTTACATTTATTTTCAATGTTTTACTGCCAACCCTGCAAAGGGTTCGAAATGTCAGAATAAAAATGTGAAATTAACGCGACTAGATCCATATAAAATGTTTCATTTCCTTGTGAACTGTTCATGTTAGCTTTAGAAAACTATTATTTATAGTTTCTTTTATATAGCATTTGTCCAATTAAATCATACTACTGACCGTAACTCTATTCTTGTTGCATTGAAACTGTTGCAATTACTTAATTTTAATGTGAGAATACATTTAGCAATTTAATATTTAGAAATATATTTTTAAACCTAGATTGAATAGCCCCTTGAGCGTCGATCGACCACCAGGTGGCCGATAACAATTAAAATTCTATTGTGTCTGGTATGCGCGCGCTCGAGCTCTTAAGTAATTAAAAAGCAGTTTTTTTTTTGTAATTAATAAATGTAGCTCTACTTATGATATGCATGCTCTCAAGTTCCGGACAACCGAATCGATGGATACATACGGTTTGCTTGCAAGCCAATGCTGTCTATGGTAGCGTAACGGCTTTACATGAGAGTCAGTTACTCACGTTACTGCTTCAGGCGCGGATGTACCGTTATGGTCTATGGTCATAACCATAATAACCTTTTTAGTAGTCGTCGCGTCGCTAATGGGTCGTTAATATTGCGTTTAAGAGAAATTATACTTTCCATTACAGATTCTGTAACTAAAGTTGTAGATTTTTATCGATACATTTGTTTAGTATTTAATTTATGTCTATTTAGCACAGTAATTGCGGAGATACCATAGCCTTATTAAAAGAAAAGATCAGTGTCTACTGTAAATTGACTTCGAAAACTGACACTTACTCTTTTTACGTCGGACTTGTTAGCGCTAAACGGACTTTATATTTCACTTCACATCATGGCAGTATCGAGTCAGCACCAAATTCCCATGCAACTGGCGTCAGTAACTGACTTAATGTAGAGCAACCTTAACTCTTTAACCGACACAGCATGTTGACTGTATTAATTTAGTTTCAACCTTAAATTAGGGGTATAAAGTTAAATTCTGCTGTCAAATGTGGTGATATATGACAGAGCCTTAAAAAGAGTTAAGTTTTCCATGGTGTTCCTTTGCCTTGCGCCGTGTTTGCTGGAGACGCCCGCGTTGTGTAGCATGCGCACGTGTGTTGCAGCGCGGCTGGTCGCGCTCGCGCACTCTCTCCGTGTCGTTCGCTGCCGGCGCCGGATCGCCGCTAGATGGCGTTGGACAGGTAATTTGTTTTACCTTATTTCAAGTATGTTAGGTTCAATTTCAGGTGGCAAGCATATTCTCTGTTTCTTTAATTGCAACTTAATATGTACGTCTGTAGGACGACCTCCGGCCAGGTGGGATGATGACCTGCGAAAGACTGCAGGCAAATGCTGGATGCGTCAAGCTGAGGACAGGGCGCTATGGCGCTCATAAGGGGAGGCCTATGTCCAGCAGTGGACTAAGATAGGCCGATGATGAATGATGATGATGATGATGTACGTCTGATGAATGAATTAATCATCAGTGTATCTGAGAAAAAGTTAGGCCTCAGCAAATGCAATAAGTCAAGTTGAGTGAAAGAAAGTGATAGTTTGAGATAATTTAAAAAAATATTAAGGTAGCCGAACAGAGAAATGCTCGGGTTGAAAAAATAATCGTCGTTAAATCCCTAGCCACATAAACCCACTTTTAGTTGGAGCGTTTTAGCTTTCTGGAAGGGTTGACAGGACTATTATTGACGTGCTTTATTGTCCAGTGCTTTGCAATGTCGTTGTTAAACGTTTGTTATGTATGTCTAGTCCGCCAATATGAAATTGCTTTTATTAATATTGTTACTATGTGTTTTGGATGATCAAGAATTTGTTTTGTGAAACACTCCATGTTTAATTGTATTATGTTTATATAAACTATGTTCATGAAAATAATTAAAAATATTATTATGTATTGAGAACAACACTACACTATTATGTTTATTTACAAAACACCAGCGACCTGCCTGTGACTTGTCGTGATGGTTTTACATAACAGAAACTTCGTGGGCGTGCGCACAACAACTTACCAAAGTTTCATCGCAATCGGATGAGTGGTATAGAAACGCATACGGGATAAACAAAGAAACATTCATTTTTATATATTGATATTACACCACTGCTATCTATGTGCGCAAGCATCTTACTGCGAGCTAACTCGCACATGTATTTACATTAGTAACGCAACCTACTAATCAGTATAATATAGATCTCGCACTCACACATTAATATCATGACTGACCATATCAATATTTTTGCTATGTATGTATTCATTTAAAAAATAATTTTGATTCATTTACTAATATGGTTTTTAGTGTTTCGATGTGAATGATAGATTTTAGTTTATTCAGCCTTTGTCAATCCTACAATGAGCCAGTAAGCTTATTATATTTTCACGCATACATTTAAATGGCATGACTCAGTTGAAACGGATAAAAGTGAAAAGTTATGGTCTAAGAGGTAACTGCACTGATAGATGATAAGCTGTTGATAAATAATTTTTTTTTTGTTTTTTTTTTATATTTAGAGTCTTATCCACTAAAGGCTTTTACGCCACAAGCGGCGGCAAGCGGGAATACTGAATGGCCTATAGATGACCTGTAGAAGGCCTGTGTGACCATAGGCCTTCTTACAGGCCAATAATCAAATAAATAAGTCAATAGTTATGAACAATGATGGTTTGGTAGTAACTTCATTCTTTCATTTGGTTAAAATTTTAACTAAAAAAGTTACGCTTTTAAAAGCAAGTCATAGTTGAACATTTAAAATGTGAAAGAACTTCTATATTTACACCGTAAAAAAACCGAATCCGCCTTGCTTGTTGTAGTAACGAAAACTTAGAATGTAAGAGGGCCTTACATTACTATTACTTATCAGAATTTGAATTTTATAACTTAGCAATTTGATAGTTATGTCATGTATTTGATAACGATAACCAACAACTTTTGAATCTTTACGTTAATTTGTAGATAACGGAAGACGTTCAATTGGACTACGCTGAGATAACATCGGTGCCTCCACTACCGCTTTGGACTTTGCTGGTGGCCGACAAGGAGTCGCCGCATCACCCCTCCACGATACAGGAAGCCAAAGTGAGTGGCTGTAGAGCTTGTGACAGCTTTGTGTATTTCACAGCCAATTTGAATTAAAATTTGTGTTATATTTTTTGTCTTAAACTTCATGCGCATTCAGATATTGGTATGTTTGAAGCATTAATTTCGGATTTTAATCTTCTTTTCATAATATACAGTCAGATATTAGACAACATCACATATATTGTTCTGATCCCAAGTAGTATCTAAAGCACTCGTATTATGGAAATCAGAATCAACGACGGTACCACAACCGCCCAGACCCGACACAATATCGAGTCGAAGTTCGTTTTCGACATTGACGCGACAGGGAATCGAACCGGGATCTCAGAATTAGCGCCGCCCAAAGTTCGGCGTGCAAGCTCACTGCACTCTGCTACGGAGGTCGTCAGATACAAGAAATCAAAATTCAAATTTCAATTTCAAATTCAATTTTGAATGTTAAATTTTAAAATACAAAATCATTTATTCAGTTTAGGCTACATGTAGCTCTTGTGAATGTCACTATGCCATCGGTTCGTAAGTCTACACAGGGCGGGAGACCTTGTACTGAGAAGAAACTCGGCAAGTGTTAAGTACTTTGTCAACCTAATTAAATTTTCTTTCTGACGTTTGGTAATATCTAATAATGTTATTATGACATGATACTAAAGTATTCAGCATTTCGTTACTGAGCGTACAACGAAAAATGTCTATACACAATATAAACATACAATTCCCAGGATTACAATGAACTATTCGAGGGAACAATGGACACAGACGAAGACCTTGATGCATTACTACTGGCCGAAGAGGACGGCGTCGACCGGCGGCCCTCGATGCCAGAACGGCAACCGCTGTCGCACTTTGGCCCGAGACAAGGTATTTACTACGATTTATTCTTAGTTACTACTTACGACGACACCTCGATTTGATTCAACAAGGCTGATCCTTTCTGACGCTGCCATAAGGTCGAAAATATGTACCGCCTGCGTCAATTGAGACCGCGAATAAAAAAATATTAAAAGAAAATTATTGTATTTAGTTTTCAAAATATGCAGCTACTAAATTACGAATATTGATGTTATCAATGTATTTGAGTGGTTTCCAAGCATAAATTAAGTAATTTCGTTGTAATTTTAACAATAGTGATTTTTTAGTGGTGTTTTCAAGAATAATTATGATCGAGTCAAAATTATATCATCGTGTATTTGAGCTAACATATTCAAGATATAGACATGAATTTACCTATATCAACATTTCAGATTTGTTAGTCATATTATAGTCTCAAACTATTCGACGAAAGATAGTGCATTTTTTCAGTGTGCCGCCTTAATTACTTGCTACGATGGTTTATAGCTCATACGAAAGCTCGCCACGTTACTAGATTGATTTAGGTGCAGAATGACCTTTAACACGTCCCTTTAACGGTAACAGGGGCGACCAACCGCAACCGGCTGTCGGAACTGTGGTTTGACCAAGGTCTGCTATTTTGGTTTCAATAAGGATATGCTGGCTCTGTGTATCGCCATCTTGCACAACTAGCCTAAGTCACATCCTTTACATCTCTATCTTTATATATAAAAATCTTCTGTGCGTGTTTATGTTATTGAACTCCTTCTAAACGGCTGGACCGATTTGGATGAAATTTTCTGTGTGTGTTGAAGTGGATTCGAGAATGGTTGGTGGCGCTGCTATAGGGGTCCATCATGGGATACGGGTGTTCTTAAGCGGACGAATGATTTGTTTATTTTTTGTCATGGAAACTGTCAATGCGAAGCGGTATGAAGTCCGCTGGTCAGCTAATAATATGTATGTTGTCTAAAACAATTTTAAATATAAGTAAATAAATTGTCAAAATGTATTTTTCTCCTAGGGCGAATTCTGTCCCGTCTACTGACGCACACGCATCTCCCCGGTCTAAGTTCCTTGGATCAAATGCACCTGCTCGCTCTCGCCGATACGGTGTCGACATGCGACGCCGACTTCACCGAGCGGTTCGCCGCCAACGCTCGCGTCGACGTCAACCAAGGGAGTGGCCAGGAAATATTACCAGGTAACTAGTTCAGTGCAGTGCATAATGCAGTGGCTATAGCGTTCTGGTTGTGATCTTGCAAGTCATCAACTTTCAAAGGATCGGTGTCCAAATTAGGAATGTTTCGAGCTCCTCCGTGCTTTAGAAGGCACGTTAATGCGTTGGTCCAGGTCATCTGCCATATTACTACATAACCTACCAGGTGGTAGACTTTGGTCTTCGTGTTCGTCATTTATGATGGAAGGCCTACTTTCAGTAGTGGGCCGATTACATCCTGATAATGATGATGAAGTCGAAAGGACCAAATCAGAAACGTCTAGACGGTTCTGGTAGACTAACATGACACATATTTACATTCACATCGAAAAATGATCATTTTTATTTTATTCTTTCCAGACTCCTTAGACGACTGTGGCCTCAGGTTCCTCCTCGCGATGAAGCATTACGGTTACCTGCTTCGTTGCTTACCAATCGCACAGCGCGCGTCGCAACAACGGATCGGTGTCGGAACCTGCAACCTTGTATGGGCGTTCCACTCGGAAACACATGAACAACTTTTAGCGTTGATCCCCGGGTATGCTAAGGGACAACCGAAGTGGACTACGATGAGGGAATTGGGTAAGTTTCTCTTATTGTAATTCGAGAAAGAGCATTTTGTATGTCAATTTTGGCAAAATCGATTTGTATATTTACCATGTTAACTCTTTTTAAGTCCAAATCTCACGTTCTCGTGTAGACAAAGTACCTAGATAGAACCATCAGTTTGCTTGCTCAGTTCAATTAGTGGCAGGGCTTATAATAATGAAAATATTGTCGTGCACTAAATTAATATATGCTAATTTTAGATAGAATAGATTGGAGTTCAAAAACTATTTAGTGCCTCTTGTTTGTGAAGTCCCTTTATTATGTTCCGTTTCAGTTAATTTCCACATTCGTACTTTATCGTCCCTCCACTTTCGCATGTTAATTTATATTAACCACATATGAACAAAATAATGATAATATAACTTTTTAAACTATCATGGTCACTTACATTAGAATAAATATTATTAACGGGATTATTACTATGTTTTTTGTTTGTTTGTTTGTTGTCTTTAAAAAAACACAAATGTGCCGTTTCGCGATCTGATACGGTCAGTGTAGTGTGTCGAGAACAAGATCGAGTGAATAGTGACTTAGGAAATAGTGGTACGAGTATCGAGCGCAAAAAACGACCAAAGAAGAGGGTAGATCGTTTTGTCTGCTCATAATCACCCACCCGCAATAACTTCAGTACATCCGTGATCATGGCGCCACTGAGCAAGTAATCACTACGTTATAAGAGTCGGCACTTCATAACTAGCCGTTTTCACAATTATGTACGTAGTTTCTACCAACCTAATAAATAAAATCGTACTACCAACATAAGCAGGAAATGTCAAAAGAATAGTGAAGTAGGTACTTTGCAAACTGAGCATAATATTGATATCGATAAAAAAAAACTTCGTAGCGTCTATACCCATTAACCTCAAATATTTCATACGTTGGAATAAAAGCAGGCGATAAATCCCATCACAACATGCCAGCAAAATATAATATCTAAAAACAATCTAAAACTTTTCTCCTGATGACATGCAATGAAAGAATTACCGCTTGTATTTTTTTAAATAAAAAAGTCAGTCAAAGTCAAATATTTTTTATTTAAATAAACTTTAGAAAAGTGCTTTTGAATCGTCCAAACATTTTTACCTATTACCCATATCATCTGTAAAAAAGTAATGAAAATATCAAATTCATAGAACGAAACTTGGCAAAGTACTTGGTAAACTTGGGAAACTAAAATCACCTCCTGGCATGTTTTCATAATGAGTACTCGCTTTAGAAGTCGATGCTGGACAATTCATTGAAATATCTGCAAGAAATGAATAGCAATATTAAGACCAAATATTAGTGTCATTGGAAAGTCACTTACTAAAGTAAGAAAGTTTGAATCAATTGTTATTTAGGTACCTATTTTATGCTTTTTAAACGTGTGCAGTCTTTCCTCAAATTGTGTCACATTTTCATGAGGCGTTCTTGATTTAGAAGTAGATGGCAGACAATCGAGTGATATATCTACAAATAAAATATAATAAATATTAGATGTTAAGACTGTCAGCGTCATCGAAAAACCAACTTGTAAATAGCTTAAAGTGTGCAAAATGTTCCTATTTTGCGTTTTTTTAAATTATGTGCTGTGGCGTGCCACTCTGAGCTTCTGCTTTAGAACTAGATGCCGGAAAATTAAGCAAAATACTTGCTAGAAAGTATAACAATTTCATTTTATGTACGGCAAATGACCACACAGTACACCTGATGGTGTACTGCGAATTTCGTGCAGGTATATAAAACGCAAAATTACCTTTTTCTTCTCCAGCTTACATATAGGGAAATTTGCAAGAATTTCATCAGAAAGCTGTGTTTACCTTTAATGTAGGATAGGCATTTCTTTTTAATCTATCACCCTTTTTGTTGAACATTTTACGAGGAAAGTGATTGCCATATATAAACTTATTAACATTTAACTTCTTTATGGGTATATAGACCAAATCCTCATTACCTGTATATTTTTGTATATACCCACAGTCGACATCTAAAATAAATAAAAATATCGATAAGCACAGCACTAGGACAATGTAAAGTTTATAAATAAGGAACTAAAAAATAACCCGAATTTTCTTCTAATTGTTACTTAGACACATATATTTACCGATATTACCACTTATTAATAACACTGTTTTTACTCAAATTGACTTAAAACTTGGAATACACTACAAAACTTACCTGTTTGGGTCAAGCGGGAATCTAGCCAATAATATATCCTTACTCAACTTTCTCAATCTTTGAATACCACAAATTTCACACTTACGCAAAGATTTGCCACCCATAATGTAATTTTACCACGTTTTTTACAGTTTTTAAACTTCCGAGCTGTACAAAACACACAAATATTTAAACAGAACTACAATGGCACCATAAAGAAACTTTGAATGGCGCGTTACATGCTGACCAACATGACCATACCGTATAATGCGACTAAATTAGCGTGTTGTGGCTGGTACAATAAGACAGAACGTTTTATTAACTTTGTTCATTGGTAGGATTATTTCGTAATTTAATGTTGGCACAAAGTACGTTCATAATTCCATACAATATATTTTTTATATGAAGTGTCGACCCCCTGCATGGCGCATGCAACTGTGCCGAAATATCGGATACTTAAACACAACAAAAAACATGGTAATAATCCCGTTAATAATATTTATTCTAAAATAATGATAATAAAACATTTATAGGTGTCGGTTGGTGGGTGCAAGGCGATCTCCTTCGCATTTCCATGGAGAAACTCGCGCGCGCCTCCTACATGCGCAAGCAGGACCCTATGGACGCCGCGCTCTACTACCTCGCCATGAAGAAGCGGATGCTGCTGTGGGGGCTGTTCCGTTCCAACAGGGACGACAAGATGACTGCGGTAATATATCGTTTTGATACATCTGTGGTACTTCGATGCGTCCATCATCATGGCGCATGTAACTGTGCCGAATTTTTTGACGAAGTCATGCAATGTTTAAATCATATTATGTTATTAATGAAACCCTTTATTTTTGTTAACGTTTCCTATAATTTTACTTTATTTATAAATGGAAACATTATACATAGTACTAGTGGCCCGCTCGCGACTTCGTCCGCTTCACCCTAGTACCATGATGATTAAAAAAAAAAATTCTAGAAATCCTATTGTAGCGCCACCTACCGGATCAAATTGTGAATCAAAACCATCCTGAGACTCACTCAAGCACACACAAAAAAAGCATCCAGCCGATTAGGAGGAGTTCAGTGATATACACACGTATCGAACAATTATATATAAAAATGTACCTATTTGCCGTTACACTTATTTCCGAAGATGAGATGGATTCATCTGATTCATCTATTCATCAGCCATGTTTTGTTCCAGTTCTTTGCAAACGACTTTACTGAAGACCGTTGGCGCAAGGCAGCTTTGAAGAATGCTTTTGTACTACTCGGCAAGCAGCGATTTGAACATGCGGCAGCGTTTTTCCTTCTAGGAGGAGCGTTAAAAGATGCTTTGGAGGTACGTATTTTAATCGATCGAACAAATTTAAAAACATGTCATAAAAATCTTAATAATTAAAAACTAACCTAACCGTTTTACGATTAGAGTAAGTTTTTAACATTAACAGGCTGAAAGTAAACTTATATATAAATAAACAGTTTAGGCTGCTTGTAATTGTATTGCTTGACAATGTACCTTTGGAAGTAGGTGAGGTAGACCTTCCTTAGAACATTATTTTACAGTACAATTTGTCATTGATTTCGTTTTAGGTGCTCATTACACGCTTAGGAGATCTACAATTAGCCATGGTGGTGGCTCGGCTATATGAATGTGACAGCACGCTGCCACCGAGCCTTAAGAAACTGCTAATGGATGAAATATTAGGGTAAGTTCTCGAACGACTTCTCAAAAGTGACACCTGACACACACACACACACACACACACACCCCCTCACCCTCATACACACACACCCTCACTCACACATACTCACCCTCGAACACACACACGCTCATACACACTCAATTCAATAATTAGTTTGGTTTAAGTAGACACTTCGTTTAATATGTACCGCAAATAAAAATGTATTTAAAAGAGCTACTCCTTTTTGGTATAGGGGCACTATGCACCTAATAGGAGGAGTCAATCACTGCCTCTTGTAAAACTGTTTTTGATACAGTAATAAATGATTTTGATTTCGATTTTTGAAGTTTTTAAAGTAGCTGTTTGTCAGAATTAAGTAAGTATAATCTAGAAATACATTCTGCATTTTTTCAAAGATTACTCTTTGATTTTAACGCCTCTATGGCCGAGTGGCAAAGCGCTCGATGCGATACTCGAAGGTTCCGGGTTCGAATCCCAGGTCGGGCACAGTGTGTTTTGGATTATTCTATGCATAGCCCGGGCTTGTGATCACCAACCCGTATTTGGCAAGCGTGGTGATTAAACCATTATCCATCAATTGTAGCGATGACTTGATTTCAATGATGGAGGCCTTTGCCCAGCTGTGGGACAGTTATAGGCTATTTACTTACTTACTTACCTACTCTTTGATCTGTATTTGATACGACTTCCTATCCTTGAAAAAAGTATAAAAAAGACAATAAATGATTTAGTTAAATATAAAAAAATATACTTTAAAGTTGTCCTTGCACTAATACTGCCTACATCTGGCTGGTTGAGTCAAGACCAATACAATAAAACCTCGTTTTCATTCTAGTGGTGATTCAGAATCGGACGAAGTGACCTTAGAGAGCGCTCACCCTGACCCGTTCGTCCGCTCTATGGCTCTATGGGAGCTGAAGCGCTATGGAGAAGCTTTGGACACCTTACTCAGTCCTGCGGGGCGATTGCACGCGGCGCGCGATAACGAGCCGATGCCGAGCGTGTTCAACTTTTACGTATACCTGCGCACGCATCCGCGCCTTAAGCGGCACAGCATGCCGCAACAGGTCGGTCTCTCAATTTAACTTCTTTTACAATACTTTATACTTCGTGGCTTTTATTAGGTTATTAGGTAATCAAATTATGATTAAAAACTTATCTCGCTTCTCATCTGATGGTAAATGAAGATGTTGCAGTTGGATCTCTCGGACCTAATAAAGGCCATAAGTAAAGTATTTTTAGTATGTTTTTATTTGGTTAACATCCGATGATCTCGGTCAAACTGTTCTCTCTCCGTTTCATTTTTAACCGACTTCAAAAAAAAAAGGAGGTTCTCAATTCGGTTGTATGATTTTATTTTTTTATTTCATAATATTAACACAATATATTTACCATTTGATCCCAAATTTCGGATTCGAGAAAGATGTCAAGATCCACCTTTCTTTTGTCAATGTCTCTGTATTGACATATTACTACACTCATTGATTAATTTGTTAACGCCTCATGCATCATCTAACAGCACAATAATTCATGAAATCCCAATGGATTCACAATTCATGAAACCCCAATGGATTTCATGAATTGTTGTGCTGTTAGACTCTATGAGGCGTTAACAAATTAATCAATGAGTGTAGTAATATATACCATACTTACTTCCACGTTTTCCTCCTGATTCATCAGAGATATCGTAATACAAATTTTATTTGACATCCACAGGGTGGTACTCTAGCGCTCCTACAATCAGATACAGAAGAGAGTATAACGCGTCTAGAACGTCGCCTGTACTTCCAAACTGCGCACGGGCACTTCAAAGCGGGCTGCCCGGCTCTCGCACTAGAGGTGCTGTCAAAGCTTCCAGCTAGAGTCCGCGACGAAAAGCCAAGGCACCCTGTATCTGTGCCGTCGATAGATGACGCGGTTATACACACAGGACAGCTCGTGCATAACGCTGTTGTCAAAAGTAAGTTTGGGTGTATTAAATCTCATTTTATGTAAGAAACTCATTTTTTTGTATGATTATGTATACTTACAGTCGTTAACAACCACCAATCCGCACTGGGCCCGCGTAGTGGTTTGTGACCCGTTCTCCCTGTCATCCATAGGAAAGGCTCGTGCCCCAGCAGTGGGGAAAAAAAATGAGCTGATGATGAAGGTCCGAATAGTTATTCCGTGTTTTGTTTCTGTCATTTAAACGTCATTTCAAATTAGAGTAAAAGAGACAAAATACGGAATAACTATTCGGACCTTATTCTTTGTTTATTTGTAAGGCACATACTATATAAATCTGTAGGCTCTGTCTGAACATGCAATTTTCTGACAAATTTTGGGATAAATATTCGTTTTATGGCTCACTGACACCAATTCTACAATTTTTGAAATTTTTGTCTGTCTGTCTATAGGTCTGTATGTTCTCTTATAACTCCATAACGGCTTGACCGATCTTTATGAAAATTTGTATGTAGTAAGAACATGAGATTGTGCTATAATTATATGATGTTGGTAAACCTAATAATTATTATATTTAGCATTGATTGATCCATTATTGTCGCACAGCGAAGCGGGCGGGTGACGGCTAGTTCACATATAATTTAACGTAAATATTGTTGCTAACCAATTACAATTTGAACCACGATTGCATAGTTGGTAGTGCACCTGACTTGGCATGTCATGGGTGCGCGTTCGAACCCGCTCGTGGATTTTTTTCTACACTTTGTCTTTTTCAAATTGTCACTCTTTGTAGTTTAAAATAGTCGTAATTGTACCTCAACTGTTTATTGTAATATATATTTTTTTGTAAATATATGTGGTTGGTGTACGCAGTTGTAAAAGCTCCGAAATACTGTAGTCGTAAAATTTTGTCCATAATACTTAATATTATTTACTTCGGGCACACAAAGCTTTTTGTTGTTTACATTAACAAAGACGCGGGCGGACTATTAAATAATATATAATTAATTTCACGTTACAGAAAACGTACTTCAATATTGTATATAGTGTTTGTTTTTGGGTTATATGACGACAACATTAAAATATAACTATAACGTTGAACAGAGGAAGAAGCGACCAGTCTGGATTTCGGCGGAGCCTTAGACTGGGGAGCTCCCGTCAGCACTGCGAAGTCGGACGAGCTCGTGCTAAGCTGGGATGATGAAGAAGACAAAGGGTGAGGATAGAATCAATTACTTACATACTTTTATTTTTAGTCTAAAAACTATTTTGGAGGTTATGTTTGGAATAATGAAGTTTGTGTAAGTTATAGCTAACAACAAAGGTAGGTAATGCCCATTTTCACCATTGACCCCAAGTTTTAGGTGGTCCCTAAGCCATGTTAGGTGACAGTTGTTGGAGCAAAACCGTCAATGGTGAAAATGGGCATTAGTGACATATCTGCAGATAAAGTTTCACCATAATTAAGTCAAAGTCAAAGTCAAAATTCTTTATACAAATAAACTTAAGAAAAGTGATTTTGAATCGTCCATAAATTTTATACCTACTACCCATTCAGGCGTCTATTTTTTAGCTGTGGAGAAGAATAGGCGCAAGAAACTCCATTAGGCTATAAACGTCTCGCTGCTGGGCTGAGGATATCCTTTTGAACATTATGCAAATAGAGAGATTGGGCCATAACTTATTCCACTAACATTCATCTTCTTCTCCTTAAACTCTTGCGCGCCATATGTACGCACGGTCGTAGGTAAGGTGGCCCGCTAATTATACCTACAGCGCGGGACGGGAACAAGAAGAAGAATAATCCGCTAACCCAATGCGGGTTGGTGGGTAATATATGAAGAGACTTATTGTGCCAAGATTGTAAAATTTTTAATTTCTCAAAGTTCCCTAAAGCACACATTAATGGCAGGTCTGGCGAATCTGGCGCGTCAACGCCGCCATTAGAAATGAAAATAGGCAAACAAGAAGAGCCCACTGTCAATGGGGTGAACGATGAGGGCGAGAAAGAGAAAGAAGAGGAGACGCCTTCGGTGGACATCATGGCGCAGCAGCTCAAGTTCGTGGCCTGTCTGAAGATACTCATGGAGGAACTTAGCACGCTCGCCACTGGCTTTGAAGTTGATGGTTAGTTGCCACGGAGTTGTAAATTTCTCAAGGTCTTACTCTGAATGTTAGCTTTACTAGAAAAAAAAAACGTGAAAAGCTATTTGAGTTTGGTGCTCAATTTTGCCTCAGTCATACATAACTATAATAAGATTGTGATTATTTCTTTCCTATTCGTTCGTTCTGTTGCTGTTGTTGTACTTTTTAATAAAAAAATTAAAAAACCTAATTTATGAATTAATCTTTTATAAATCTCATGAAATTTTGTACTATAGCTGAACTTAAAATTTGAGCCGATTTTTAAATCTTATAACAGCGTATTGTGTTTTTGTTTTTATAGATAGATTTTAAAGTTAGTTTTAATTTTATTCATTGCCAACAAATTTATTTTTCACCGAACTGTTTTACACTTTTTCTGCAACTCTGCAGTAATCTTTGTGAATGCATATTAATCGTATATAACATTACAGGCGGTCACCTCCGTTACCAGCTGTACATTTGGTTGGAGCGCGAAGTGGAAGCGTTGCGTAGACTATGCGGTTACGCTAGCGCCGCGGGCGCCGCTCCCGGCGGGGAACTGATCTGCGCCGATGCTGAGCCACCTCCGTTACCCGATAAACCCACGTTACACCAACTGCTGGTTAGGGAGAAGGCGGACTTCGAGGCCAAGGTGCAGCGGGCTGTGAGGAGGAAGAAGTGGCTTAAAGGTTAGTTTAATGTTTAGTTTACGGAGACTACGTGTGAGCTTATCTGTGCCTATGTAGCATTTATACAGCAGTATGTCAAAACTATTCTGGCAGTTAAAAAAATCCTTACTATTACGTGATTAAAATTAATAGATAGATAATACTTTCATTGCAACTCTATTTTGGCAGTCTTATCGCTTCAAAGCGATCTCATCCAGACAACAGAACATGTTTTTGACAAACAATAATTATGATTATTAAAATACGTAGACTTAATCAGCAAGAATGTTAAGACGTGACATGTCTTGGCGGATTCTTTTGACCATTTAGTATGGTTTACAAATTAATCCGGAATACAACCATGTCGTCACGCTAACATTAACATTTTCACCCAATCGTGTGTTACAGCCAACGAAACGCTACTCCGCACCCTCCTTTCATACTGTTCTCTCCACGGCGCCGGCGGCGGCGGACTGGCGTCCGTACGAATGGAACTGGTCCTGCTTCTCCAAGAGCTGGGGCAGGACAAACAGCATCAGCAACTGCTATCGCCGCTTCCGTTCCCGACCACGCTGCCATTGCTGGCTGCGGCTGTTGCGACTAACAATACTGTGGTTGCTGATCCTGTACGCCACCTGCAGGTACTGACTGACAATATTTTTAAAAATATCTGTGATCTTTTTTCTATATGCATACTGAGTAAGCAATTATCATAACTCTTTCAGGGTCAGTGGTTAGAACCACATATTTCATTTGGTTTTCAACCTTATCTCAATCACATAAAGTTCAAAATGTGGTGGCAATATACATCCCACTGAGCCTGAAAGAACTAAATCTGTTATTTGAACACCAGTCTCAGACCCAACGAAGTCGCCTCTGTGGTCTAGTAGTTAAACTATTGGCCTCAGACCCAAAGGTCCGAAATTTATTTCTCAGCATAGGATATACTTAATAATATTTTAGTGTACGCGGTTAATGGGTAGCTTGAGGGAAAGCTTGTTATCCTTGCTAGCTACCACAGTCTTAGTTCAGTTTGTCGCCATAACACTAAGCCAGCAAATTCCTTATTAATGATGATTCCTGGTGAGATGGGTTTCTGTTTTTTTTTTTATATTTACCGACAAATAAAATAAAAGCCAATCGCTTATCCGTTAAAAAACAATAATATGATGTGCCATATTACAATTATTTCATTTTACAATGTCATGTACACAAAAAGTTTTATAAATAAACTAGCTGACCCGGCAAACGTCGTTGTGCCATAAAAAATAAAAAAAAATTTAGGGTTGGACTACCCCTAACATTTAGGGGGATGAAAAATAGATGTTGGCCGATTCTCATAGATACAGGATGACCCGGCAAACGTTGTTTTGCCATAAAAAATAAAATAAAAAAATTAGGGGTGGACTACCCCTAACATTTAGGGGGATGAAAAATAGATGTTGGCCGATTCTCATAGATACCGGATAAGCACAAAAAATTTCATCAAAATCGGTCAAGCCGTTTCGGAGGAGTATGGCAACGAAAACTGTGACGCGAGAATTTTATATATTAGATTTAATACAATGGGTGTTGCTTATTTCGGTCTCAAATATTTTCCAACAGGCCTGCTAAAGAAGACAACAAAGAACTGTAGAATTAATAGTATTTTTTAAACGTGCTTGATATCTCACCTTTTTTCCACCAGGCCGTAGCCCACGACATGTTAGGCACTATCGGTGAGCTAGGCATCCCGGGCGGCTCGGCCACCCGCCTACTTCACACGTTACGAGAACTTTCCGTGGCGCTATCAGCCTGCATCTACCAGAGCTTGTGCGACTCTGACACATTCAGCATGAAGCACACCCACCACCACGACGGGTAAGTCGACACACATTACATTTTAGCAAGGTTTTAGTAAATAAAAGTGAATACTATACACGATATGCTGGGCATTGATCTGAGTAGTCCGTGGCGCTAACAGCTAGAGCCCGTGCGACTCCGACACCTTCAGCATGAAGCACAAGCATCATCACGATAGATAAGTCGATCAACATCATGGAGGCCCCTTCATGATCCAATTAAACCCTCGCGCGCCATATGTACGCACGGTCGTACGTAAGGTGGCCCGCTAATTATACCTACGGCGCGGGACGGGAGATATAGGCGTCTTTCCTCTTCTGTTTCCCGCGGTCTTGTGCCACACACAGGCCGTGTCTTCTAATCTGTGTGTGTCATCTACCCAGCGCTGCGGTGGTCGGCCTCTTCCTCAGCGAGTCATTGAGGAGACCCAGGACCGATTTCTGGGTATCTTCAAAGACTCGCTTAGTCCAACGGTTCCCTCCCACTCATTCTTGCAATGTGTCAATTCTATCGAACACTGGTGCCATAACCAAGCATGCAACATCAACCTATCCAAAACCATCAAATTTCTTCAATAAATGTTCAACCATATGCCATATATACATAAGGTCACATTTTATCAACCGCAAATATTTTGACAAAACATCTAATTATATCACAGAGATAATGCCCTTTAAAAAAAATCAGGCTAGTTTTTGTTTTTACTTTTCCTAACACAAAAATTGAAATATTATTAAGAGCGGCCTCTCTGTCGGCTCCTTTGAATGAAACTACGGGCACGTGTAAGCGGTGTAGGCTGCGGCCTCTCTGTTTCGGCTCCTTTGAATTGAAGCTACCGAAACTGCGTAAGGGGTATTTTATTTTACTTTTTAATCGAAATGTCTTCTGGCGTTTTTCTTGAAAACTAGCGTATAAAAAATTAAGGTTTTTTCATAAAAATAGTTTATTTATGTTGTTGAATTTATCCTCAAAATATTTGCGGTTGATAAAATGTAACCTTATATAGAGTTCCAAGCCTATTGAGGAAATTAGACAATTTGTAGAAGTCTAATGTGGAGATGTGTGTACCTCCCTTAAAATACCAGACATTACCATATTACAAAACTAAGCAATATTAATAAAATTGTTTTGATAATTGTCCTCATAGCATGATTGCGGAAACTCCCGGCACTAGTCACCTGATTGCTCGGCCGAGACGCCACTCTGTCGATGAGCTGTCCGTCACAACGACACCCAACAAATGGCCGGGTAAGATTTTTCTCTACTTTAATAAGCTTGTTTGAGTTATGAAACGTCATACCAAATAGATTCAAAGATTTTATCTTCTATTAAAATTTAAATAAGATACTATAATGTAGGTAGGTATGTAGCTAGGTATGGAACGTCATCAAACTGGCTTAAAATTTTCATCATAAGTGGCCCCGAGACTTCTTTTCGAATTTTCAGTTACGGACTTTCAACTTATCTGTTTTGTGACTACCAAGCATTCCCATTATAAACAAAATTAGCCGCACTCATTCGTCTTTAGACAGCAACCGTGCGGCAGTCGTTTGACGCTAAATGTCTAAATTATAAGAGCCCTTAACCGTCCAGGTACACTTGAAAAGTTACTAATGTATAATATGTTATAGCAAAATGTATATTCACAAAAAAGTGACTACAGTGTGGATTTACCATTAAGAGACCGTCATTTTCTATACAGGTGTGTCAGCGTTACGCGGTCTCGCGGTTCGCGCTGCGGAGGAGGATGACGCGCCACGTTTAGCCGTGCTGCTAGCAGAAGCGTTCTGCGCTGTATACTTGGCATTACTCGGCTGGGCGATGGCAGCGAGAGACGCCCATTTGCTATACCGGCTGGCTGCACACACGCCGGACGCGAACGCGCACGCGGAATTGTTCGGGGGAGGAGTGCGCAGGTTGCTTACTACTGCGCCTGCGCCGCCGCCGGTAAGTTTTGAGGTTATATTTTAAACGTTTAATGAAGGTCTTGCACTTGAAAAATTTGTTGGGAGAACTTATTTCTCGGTAGTTTAGTTGAAAAAGAAACGTGTCCTGTCACGCGAACTACGAAAGTTTGTCGGTTTCAGTCCCACCTAAGACAAGTCGTCTTTCTTCAAGTGCTTTATTTTAGGTACAAATGTCTCTACACTATCTATCATAACAGAGAAAATTGCCAAGACTTTAAAGCAACTCTTTTCTTTCTTAATTTTGATGCGTCAATGCTTGATACTTTACTATCATTTAAAGGTAGAACTTTACGTGATCATGGCAATGACGACATTCTTAAAAATTAAGAACTGCCCATCTTTATTGAGAAACTCTTTATTCAGATTATATCAACACATTTTGTAAACTGTCTGTATGTGATCCAGCAACTAATGTAGTCACTGTGGCTGAAATCAGTCATGGGTATCATCATCATTATCGTCATGTTCGTACTGAAACGCCTATGTGTCAGTGGTCTACGGAAATTAAAGAAGCTATCCTAGTAATTTCTTTTTAATACTAATGCTAACTCTCTATAACCCCAACAGCCCAAACTCGAGCGCACTGAAGGCACCTCCGTCTGGTCGTCGCTGCGTGAAAAGCGAGCCTTATTGAACATGCGCCTTCTCGGTTTGGGCCCTGCCGTCCCCCACAAGAACATCCAGGAGGGGCGTCCCACCTACCGCGAGCAGTTTGTACCGCCACACTGCAGCATACTCACTTACCTGCTTACTAAGGTACTCCTTGTGATTTTTGTAACGCTGTACCGTCAGCAGCAAGCTTTACATAGCTAACTAAATGGTCTAAAAGATCCTCGCGTTAAAGTAAAGTAACTTTAAGAAAGTTAGCGTCGATTAACATGTTATGCAAAATATCCCGTTGATCAGTTAAGGGGGTGCAGCGCGGAATTTCGAAAATTTACGTGTTTTTAAGTCACTAGTGCTAAGCGCTGAATAGGTCATATACATTAAAAGAACTAGTGTAAGTTAGCTTGATCCTTTCACAAGGGCATGGTTGTCTTGGAATTTGAAACAAATACCCAGAACCTGCATTAACAATACGTAAAAGTAATGAATATAAAAACTTATTTCTTCAGAAACTTTGTAAATACAGTACAAATGAAACAATGATCCGACATCAAAATGTTTGTATTGATATTCCGCAGGGCACTGTTGTCTTATTTTTCAAAAAAAAATATGAATATGAAAATATTAAGACTTTTATAATTTTTTACCCAAACGCCTATGATTTTACGAAAGTAAACATTGCTCTAATTAAATCAGCAGCCTACTCTGTACATATATTAGTGTGCGTGCGTATTCTTGTCGTGCGCCGTTGTCACCCCACTGCCACGCGCCGCTCGCTCGCTATCATAAAGAAACTTGAAACTCGCAGTTTGCGTCCGCGCTGCACCTCCTTAATGCAATTTGACGCTAAGACAGAGAAACTCAATTTTTAAATCAATAATATTTAGAAATTCTGTCATTGGTTAAATATTTTTTTATTTGAGCTATCTATGTGAATTCGCTTAAAACAATAAGGTATATTTATTATGACTAGACAAATAAATAAATAAATTTCTATTTAATATTTTTGTTCCTAGCCCACGACGGAACAAGACTCTGAAAACTATGACTATGACTCGGCGGAGTCAGGCGCCGAGGACGCCGAGAACAGTGGCAGCGAGCCTGAGGACGACGACGACATCTTCGACACCTCCAACACTAAGTGAGTACAAATTGGCTGTGAATAGGAATTTAGACTCTGTGTACACTACTTATGTTACAAAAAACATTGAGCGACCAATTTTGAATGTCAAAGATATTTTGAATGCCGCATACTGGAGTTCTAAATATTTTTGTGTAATGCACTAATTTGGGGAGG
Organism: Eudonia mercurella; assembly: GCA_963082485.1. Taxonomy (NCBI): domain Eukaryota; kingdom Metazoa; phylum Arthropoda; class Insecta; order Lepidoptera; family Crambidae; genus Eudonia; species Eudonia mercurella. Next base: position 9,275,028 of record OY720039.1, on the reverse strand, counting down.
CCTTTGCCCAGGAGTGGGACAGCTATGGCTGATATAATAATAATAATAATAATGCACTAATTCAAATTTTTTTTTGGTGCCTATTTACTTAATATAGTTTTTTTTTTTATATTTTGTTCTTTTATAGCTTAAACAATCCACCAAGTTTTTTGTTATAATTTTGTATACTAGGTCTCTATCAACATATTGGACAACATAATGTTGACTTTTTACAATGTATCTTATTTTTACAATGTTAATTGAAGAAGTGTACCATAGAAAAAAAAGTTTATAAAGTTACAATAACACGATCATTAACCTTACTATTATGTTCCTTTCTTGAAAATCGTTCCCGCTATCTCCGAGACTGTGTCCACTGGTCTAATCACTTGACCATAATATATGGCGTGTGCTGGTCGACACCTTTATGAGGGAAGAGTTCTGGCCGAAGGGCGCGGTGTACCGGCGTTTCCGCGGAAGATTACCCGTCAACACCACCGGAACAACACAAGCTAGCGCTTAATATACTAACATAGTTATAAGTTACTAGCAGTTTGCCCGCGACTTCGTCCACGTGGAATGTAGCCTATGTTACCCGCATGGAATGTAGCTTTCTATCCGTGAAAGAATTTTTGGAATTGGACCAGTAGTTCCAGAGATTACCCTCCGCAAACAAACAAACAAACAAAGTCACAAACTTTTCCTCTTTATTAATAGTATAGATATATCTATTAACAAAAATTGTTTTATATTGTATGTATGTTAGTCTGTAAGGTATTTATTATATGGGCCTCTTTGTGTTTTTACCATCTTGTACTTTATGTGTTACCTGAAATAAATTATTTATTATTATTATTATTATTATTATTATAGGTTAGCCTGTCAATTTATTAGTACTTCCCACTCGCAGGTCGGAGAAGCGTCACAAGCTGACCAACACCGAGCACTGCGACCCCGACTCGTACTCGTGGTATGTGATGCGCGTCGCCGTGCTGCGACTCGCGCAGCAAAAGCTTCAGCACTTCCTGCAGCTGTGCGGCATCGAGATGTCCGGTCAGTACTTTTTTGATGTGTAACATCTTTCCGCTCTTAAATGAAACAACTTTTACGGATCTACTCGCGTTTATTTTACTTTACACATTATTAAATGTTTATCCTGACGTTTCGAATCCTTTGCAGGGTCCGTGGTCACAGAGAGAGGGAGAGAAATAATGTGTAAAGTGAAATAAACGCGAGGAGATCCGTAAAAGTTGTTTCATTTAAAAGTGTAGTGTTCGCGTAAACTTAAGAAAACAATATCTTTCCGCTCGCTTTCTATATAAGCAATTTGTGGGAGTGATTTCGTGAAATGCGACGGAAGTATGTGTAACAGTGTAACAGGAAGTCGGGGAAGTGCGTAAACGCGCGTCATTCTGTAAATTTAAAATCGATATTATTAACATGACATGTTATTATCAAAGGTCATTTTGATATGTGAAATGTCTTCTAATGAGTATTTACTGCAATTATTTTATAGTTATAAAATGATGTAATACCTGACACATTTTTTTCAGAATGTAATGTTAAAATTACTTATTACTAAGGTGAGATGTCAAATGTCACACGTCATATGCGACCCGTGTAAGGCTCGCTCGTTTTTTTTTTTTAATTACTTACGGGTAAACACTTTGCCTTCATCTTACCTGATGTTAATGATAAGGCCGAAGTTAGGAACCCAATTCACCCGATATCCTCAACTAATGAGACACTGGCTATCTTATTTTTAGCTGCCGCAGTCGCAACACAACAATGCTACCCACATTTTTGTTATGGCGACGACAGGCGGGCAAACAAGCCCTACCATCAACCAAACCAAGTACACAAACATGTTACCACCGGTGGGAATCGAACCCGGGACCTCTGGGTCTTAAACCGACGGTTTTAACCACTAGATCACAGGCGGGGCTTGCGGAGGCAAAGATGCCAACTACTGTGGTATATAATTAGCATGTTGCCTTATAAGAAGCAGGATACAACCACTATAACTTATTAGCTGCGTACTATTACGGGAGACAAGTGAAACTCAGGACGGTCGTTATCACACTGACGTTTACTCACATAGCCCCTTGAGCGTCGATCGACCACCAGGTGGCCGATAACAATTAATAGTTATTTGTTATACAAGAGTGCAAAGTTGCTTTTTAACCGCGTGCTCAATTTTGATGACCGAGCAAGCGAAGGATTCTAAAATTGAATCACGAGCGCAGCAAGTGATTCAAAAATTAGAATCCTGAGCGAGGGAATCAAAAGAGCACGAGGTGAAAAATCTTTGCACTCCGCTAAAAACGGCTTTTGCACTCAGATATCGAAGAGCAAAACTACTCTTTCCGAGATGGGGGGATGAAAAATTCTATTGTGTCTGGTATTCGCGCGCTCGAGCTCATAGACAAATGTATAATGCACATAGCGCGCTTCGCTCTGTAAATACATAACATTACCTTTTCCAATAGTAAAGGACCCCTGAACGAGCTACATTAAAATACTATGAAGGCCTTCGTGTGATAACACCTTACTGACTTTGGGCTCTTCGCCATTCATAGCGTGTCTGTAACCTTTTCTTTGTCAAATTGCTTGTATTTTTATGTGCTATTTGTCTCTAAGTCTTCCATGTATCCATTTTGTATGTTTGTTTGTTCTGTGTTGTGCAGTTTGATAAATGTTTCTTATTTTTATTCTTAGAGCTGGCTACCACCAGCCCTACGGTGCACGCCGCACTCCGCCGCGTGGACCAGTGGCAGCAGCAGCTGACCGAGACGCTGGAGTCCCGCCCGCCGCCGCCCGACTTCATCCCCGGCTGCTTCCCCGACCAGCACACCGCCGGCCCGCCCATCAACAAGTACAGGTACGCCCAGATCGGTTCATCATCATCATCATCATCATTATTATCTTATCCGAAAAAAGTCTACTGCTGGACAAAGGTAAGCACTCAAAACGAAGCCCCCTAAGATCTCCACAATGACCGGTTTTGTCATATTTAAAGTAATTTCTTTATTTTTTCAAATAAACTTAAAAAATAAGTTGCTTTTGAATCGTTCAAACATTTTTTCCCCATTCAGGACTTCTATATTTTAGCTGTGAGAAGAATGGGCGCAAGAAACTGCTTTAATAGAAGTAATGACATTTAAGTTAGTTTTTTATGTAATAAGACCTAATGTTATAACCTTACACCTTGCAAATAATGTACCAGCTTATAGTATGAAACTGACTTGGGGGTGGAGCCCTGGAGATCGATATTACTATATCTTAAGATACCTATTTGAGACTCCAGTCTCTCACACACAAGGTACCAGCATCTGTTTTTGTTATACCCATGAATTAATTAGCATATTAATTCATGGGTAGAGAAAATAAATCATTTTGCATTTTTTTTTTCATTTTCATGTGCTGCTCGCATACAGCGGCCACTAGTTATGTTCCATTTGCGCGTAAAGAACATTAAAGTAGAAATAAATGCATTGAATTAAAAGTTAACAATCAAAAATCGTCATCTATATACATATAATGACTTGTCCTGACTGATTCATAATCGCCGAGCCGAAACCGCTGGAGCTAATTAGTTGAAATTTGGTCTGTAGGTTAATTGAGTGACGTAACCAGCCACTAAGAAAGGATTTTACGAAAATCATACCCTAAGGGGGTCCAATAGGGGGTGAAAGTTTGTATAAAAGTTTGTATGAAAGTCCATCATTTTGAAGTAAAATACATTGTGTATTTTTCTTTAAAGGAGTAAAAAAGGGACAAAGGGTTTTTTTTGGAGAAATTATGTTTAAAGTATAATCTATAAAAAATACTAATTTAATCGATCTATAGATTTTTCAGTAAAAATAAAGAATGACGTGTTTTTGCATTTTTCAAAAAATCTCCCCTAAAGGGGTGTAATAAGGGGGGAAAGTTTGTATGGATATTTATCATTCCTTAAATTTCGGTATTTGTCCTGGTCAGAAATTATGAAGTGATGATCTCTTAGGTAGGGGATGACAATATGTACAGAAGGTTTCAAAACGGACCAAAATTACTTGTACAGAGTGACCTTTATTACGTTGTTTTGTGTTAGAAACTTTTACCAATTCTAGCTCTTCTTTTTAATGATAAAAAAAGAAAATCTTAATGTTGAAATGACGTGACTGAAATGATGTTTAGTTGTCTAACCCTTTTTTACTTATACCCTTATGATATTTACCTTTAATAAGTTTCGCTTTTATTACCCACGTGAGCAAAGCCGCGAACAACTAGTTAATAGTAAGCTTAACAACTGAATTATCTATTTCTTGTATACTAAGACATTGAGTGATTTCCTATCACAGGTGTCTGCTAGAGAAGCATAATACGCCTTTCAACTCGGGATTGTTCAGCTCGGCACCTGCAAGGCGTTTGTGGAGTTACTTAGTCCGCCAAGAACCAGTTCAGGTAAGAGTATTATTTCAACTAACCAAGTTATCTTTTTACCCGACTGCGTTAGAAGGAGGGTTATGTTTTTCGAGTGTATGTATGTATGTATACAGCGTGGGTAGGAGTATACCGACAAATTATAACCAAAGATTCTAATGCCTATTTGGACAAAAAAAAAGTAATATAAACATGGGCCAGTAAAGCCTAATTTTCGAGATATTAATTTTTTAAGTAATTCACAAGTTCAAAAAATCTCAAGGGTAACACGCCCTAACTATTTGACGTAATCACACACACCTTCACACAAGTACATAGTAATAATTAATAATCAATGTCTCACACTGACGTTGACTTCATTCGTCGTTTATCGTATTTTGTCGGAGTCTTTCGTGAAGTTTGACGTTTTCTATTTCACTCTTTGAACTTAGGTTTTGTTTACAACGAAGTACTGTCGATAATTATTATTTTTGTTCTAAAAATAAAGTAAGGTAATTACGCAGTTTTAGACCCATATTGATATAACATAATTTACTCGTAATACCACCAGGAATCCTTGGTTTCAATTTGTCGGTATACTCCTTCCCACGCTGTATATGTATGTATGTATGTATGTATGTATGTATGTATGTATGTATGTCTGTCTGTTTCTTTGGCACGCCCTACAGCCCAAACGGCATGATGGATTTTAAGAAAAAATAAAAAAAACAAAAAGAAGTAAAAACATTGGCCGGGTTAGCTGCTAGTAGTCTTGACCCCAAAAAAAGTGTTAGATCGACCACACGACCAAAATTCTTTAAACGAACTACAACTTCTACGGAATTAAAAAGATAATGCCAATTTTTCTATGGACGTAGATGTAGTTAATAATTTTCATTTACAGCAATGTTTTATGGTGTTTTGTTTTCGGGAATATTAGCAGATTTTTTAAAAACTCACAGAACTTGTCAGTCAAAAGTACTAGACGTCAAGTTTCTCAGATTATTGACAATTGGTGTATGCGCTATGACTTTGCTATTTAAAAGAGTAAGGCGTTTTAATATAATTATTTTATTTAGGTTTTGAAATGCTTGGTTATTTAATTTACAAAACTAAAAAGTTTGAAATAAACCAAATTATTAAAATAAAACAAAAAACCTGACTGCTAAAACAACTACCTATATAAAAAACAATTATATGCTCGTAAAAACCGGACTAACATAAAAAGTAACTGCAAAGAGAAAAAAATGAAAGAAAAAAACAAACACTTTTCTAAAGTTTATTTGAATAAAAAATATTTGACTTATTTGACTTCAAGCTCTATATAAATACGGGGACAATCATCAACCAAGCGGCCGTGGCTAGCTTAATTAAATCTCTTTGGTTGGTGATTGTCCCCGCCTGCGACAACTATCAATATTCAATGTATTTATAAATACTCATTTTAAATAATTCAACAATGCGCAAATTTAATTGTGGGATCGTAGAGCTTGTTTTTGTCTTTTCAGTTTTTTCTCTTTGCAGTTGTTTTTTTTTTCAAAATTAATTAATTTTGGAATTAGAATTGAAAAATCTTTGAATTGATTTGAGTTCTTTGAATTATTATTTATAGCTTTTTATGTTACACAAAGAATAACGAGCCTACCTTCCTATAAAATTAAATTTTAGAAAATAAAACGAAACCGCAGACATGACTTTTCAATTTCCCGCCAAGAAGTTCTTTTATTATGTTATTTGAAAACTTGTTTGTCACGCAGGAGTTGTTCATCCGCGCGGTGTTCTCCCGCCGTCGGACGCAGTCAATGTCTGCGGCTGCCGGCGGCGGCGCGGGCGAATCGCGCGTCGGCTGCGTACCGCATCTGAGGCGTGACGACGATATGCACAGCCCCGTGCGCATCATACACAAGGAGCAGGACTCCATCGCCGCCTTCTGCCTCAACAGGGTGAGTCTAAAGAGCATAATAAATATGTTACCATAAAGACAAGTTCTCATATATTTTTGCTTCAAGATTTTTGGAGTTACAATTACAAGCCGCTAATAAATTATCATTTTTACTGTGGACAAATCGACAACAATATATATAAAGTTTTTTTTATTAGTTTTTTTGTGTCCCACTGCTGTCTCCACTCGTCTCTATCCTGGGTCACCTCATACCACTCCGGTAAAAAAATGATCAAGTCGTCCCCCATTTCAGCTTTTCTTAAAAAAGTATTAAAAAATATGTATTTTTTCAATTAAAAAAAGTACTATATGTAATTTTTCTGCAATAGATAAAAATTTTGTTTTTTTTAGTTTGCCCGCCTGTTGTATAAAAATAAACTTTTGAATTTGTTTTTAAAAGATGAAAGACCAACGAGAAAGTCATTACACAAGATTTGACGAATTTTTCAACGAGAACACTCATTGCATCGACTTATTCTCCACCCATAGGTCGGCGGCGGTCTCCTAGCCGTGGCGACGGCGCGCGAAGTTCAAGAGATGGACGTGTCGCTGCTCCTCCGCGGCGGAGTCAGCTGGTCGGAGGACGAGTGCGACGTGGACCTCATGGGACTGTCTACGGATCCCGCCACGCTGCCTGATACAGGCTTCCTGCTTATACAACACCAGGACAGGTGAGAGCGAACTCTGTGCTTGCCGTTTGTGGTCCAGAGCCATCCCCGTGGCAGAGAAGGGGTTGTGCCAGGTTCTCTACTCCCCTCTCCTCGTCGAGCTTATAGTAGATGGACGAGGGAAGAGGAGGAGAGTTCCACATAGCAGCGAGCAAACACTAGACTAGCTAGACAGAGACAGGGATTGTTCCTGTTTATACAGCACCAGGACAGGAGCATTCAATAACTATAATACGTACAAATCACCTTCCTTTAGCAAATAATTGACACCGCTTCGCGTTTTTACGAAAGAGTTTGTTTATTGTCTCAAGCGGCATTCTCAGCGTCACCGGACTTTTTTTGGGGGCGGCGAGAAACTTAAATTGTTCCTCAAGCCGTGTGAAACGAATCACCGTTAGAGGTTTTCTAGAGGGAACGGCATCACGCACTAGTGCGTGTCCCCGTACCCAACTAGATTCTCCGAAGGGTTCGGATCGGATCGGTGGATTCGAAAAGGATCGGACTACTTTGCATGAGATCTTAGATCCACTTAAGGGAGCCGCGGCGGCGCCACTTGCGATATAGTGGTGACACACGCGGTGCCCGCGACGTCACACGCTCAAATTTAAGCTAAATATGCTAATGTTTGACCTGGTTCAACAAGATGCGACGGGCTATGACGACCCATATTCAAGAGCGTTGACCTCCATCGCTACACTCCATAACTCCAAATTTAATCATATAACTCTATTACGTGGCATCGCTCCGAGTGTTGGATTTTCAAACATTCCATAATCCATTAATTGGAGTGAATACATTATTTTGAAGTGATGGAGTAGCGCGAAAGAGTGCCCGGGGCCATATAACTACGTGGAGTGCGTGGCATCGCTCCGAGCGTTGGATATCCAAACATTCAAAATCCATCTCTAATTTAGAGTGATGGACAGGCACGAATGAAGTGCCCGTGAATGGGGGCCTTTACACAGCGCGTGACGACGACCATGTGCATGTAGCTTGGTAGTATCCTGCCAGACATGTTCAGACATTGATATGGTGTAGACACAAGTGTATTTTCCTAATTATAGACGACTTCCACGACATTTTCCTAAAAGAATATTGTTAAATAAAACTCCTGAAATAAAAACGTATCAAACAGGCCGAACAACGGGTCCATCCCCGGCACCGGCAACAGTTCCCCGCTGAGCCATAACCCGCCGCAGGCGCCCGTCGGCATGGCCAGCCAGACTGGCCGCGGCGCCAGCGTCGTAAGTATCACTTATATCAATCTGCAAGGGTTATGCACCTTGGTTGAAGTATAGAAAGCTTATTACAACAAGTAACAAATACTATTTACTTATATTTACAAACATTAACATTCGTAATACATATATTTAAAATTATATTGTAACTTGGTGCCCTACGCCAGGCTAAGCGAAAATTCGCATCTAATAAGACTTGACTCGGTGGGCTCAAATCTCATTTATGTTATTGAAAACATTGTATGGCTTAGGACGCGCAAGGTCCCATTGAAAGCTGTTAAGTAGTAACTATTAGCTAATATGTAGTTCAAGAAGAGGTAAACTGCGATTTGGGATGGAAACAATTTACTAAATTAGATCTTTCTATGGCCTACAATCAATGGTGTTTAGATAATGACTCTCAAAAGCTAACTTGCATCAATACGCATCGCGGGTTGTTTGCGTACACGCGTCTCGTGTTCGGCCTCGCTTGCGCGCCGGCCATTTTTCAACGCGCAATGGAAAATTTGCTCGCTGGGATTAGTGGCGTCCTGGTCATGTTAGACGACGTCCTGATATCAGGATCTGATCGAATTCAGCACTTAGATAGACTGAATCAGGTACTAAAGCGTCTACAGGATGCTGGATTAACCCTACAAAAAGAAAAATGTGTATTTTTTTGTGATGAAATTAGTTATCTAGGCTATATAATCAATAAGGACGGTTTGAAAAAATCACCGGAAAAAATCAAAGCGATAATTAATGCACCGACTCCTAAAAACGTTAATCAGCTGCAATCATTTTTAGGCCTTGTTAATTATTATAGGGCATTCGTTCCAGGCGCTTCTAGCATTTTAAGTCCATTATACGAACTTCTAAAAAAAGGCTGCAAGTGGGTTTGGTCTGACAGAGAGGACAAGGCGTTTTGTAGCATTAAAAAGATCCTAGCGTCCGAGCAAGTTCTGACACATTTTAACCCAAGTGCAAAGATAATTCTAACGGTTGACGCCTCACCTACGGGGTTAGGAGCAATATTGTCACAAATAGAGAAAGATGGTTCGGAAAGACCTATATCTTTTGCGTCGCGTACATTAAATAATGCCGAGCGTCGATATTCACAGATCCAAAAAGAGGCCACGGCAATTATATTCGGTATTAGGCGGTTTCACCAATACTTATATGGTAGGTCCGTACCGTTCATCTTACGTACAGACCACAAGCCCCTCTTATCGATTTTCGGATCGCAAAAGGGTATACCCGAAGTATCCGCAAATCGACTGCAACGTTACGCATTGTTTTTGGCCGGCTACAATTACTGCATTGAATACGTAAAAAGTGTGAATAACAGTGCAGATTATTTGTCGCGGGCTAGTTTGCCTGCTTCTTCAGACGTGGCTGGCAACCCAGCCGCGGAGGCTGCGGGCCGTGAGGATCAGGGGGGCCGTGATTTTTGTGACCGAGCTGCATACGTTTGTTTCGTCATAGACGGATCGTCGCCGATAACGCTAGAGACCTTACAAGATGCTACAAGAAAAGATTGTACATTGAAAAAAGTTATTAATTATGTGCTGAATGGCTGGCCGCGAGCCGTTAAAAATGCTGAGTTAAAACCTTATCATATGTGTAGATTAGAACTGTCGTATGAAAACGGGTGTCTCATGCGGGGGCATAAGGTAGTTGTGCCGGAGGCACTCCGCGATCCGGTTTTAGCAGAACTGCATACATCTCATTTAGGTATTGTTAAAACCAAAGCCGAGGCTCGCTCGCGGCTCTGGTTTCCAGGTATTGATGCTGCTTTAGAGCGCATGATAGGCCTTTGCGAGGTCTGCGTTCAGCTGCGACCTTCACCACCACGCGCACCCGTGTCGCCGTGGCCATATCCCCCGCGCCCCTTTTACCGGGTACACCTCGATTTTTTAGGACCGATTAATGGACGGATGTACCTTGTAATAGTGGATGCTTATACAAAATGGTTAGAAGTTTACGAAATGAGTACCTGTACTACACCAGCTGTAATCGATAAAATGTACGATTTCATGTCCAGGTTTGGGTTACCGCACACAATAGTGACAGACAACGGTACGTCTTTTAGTTCACAAGATTTTGTATCTTTTTGTAAATTGAACGGAATTTCTCACATGACGTCACCTCCTTACCACCCGGCTAGCAATGGACAAGCGGAATCATACGTAAAAATAGTAAAACGTGGCATTAAATCTATATTACAAAGTAGTAGTACTGTCAGAGAAAGTAGACTAAAATTGTTAAAGTACATATTTGACTACCGTAATTCTATTCATTCAACAACGAGTGAATCACCGGCTCAGCTAGTGTTCGGTCGTCAGCTGAGATCGCGGCTCGACCTAATGAATCCCCGCCGCCCCGCCTCGGCCTCGCCTGCCTCACTTCACATGCGCGTGCGTTCCCAACAGTGTTTGCAAACTAAGCAGCGTGGTGGTACTTTTAGAACATTACATGTAGGACAAAATGTTTTTTATAAAAAGTACATGAACAATAATAAGTATATATGGTTAAAGGGAATAATACACAAAAAATTGGGACAAATGTTGTATTTAGTTAAAGACTTAAATTCATTAAATTCTGTCAAAAAGCATAAAGATCAACTTATACTTTTTAATAAAGGAGCAGGTAGTAATATTAATGTCAGTAATCCATCATCGGGGGACAGAGCCGTTTATACCTACAAAAGTAATGAAACGCCGCCGCCGTCTACACAATCAGAAGAAACTTTAATTAGTGGACAGCAGTATGCGCCTTCCCCCACATCTTCCCCGCAAGAGACGCTTTGTTCACCAGAAGGGACTGTGTCTCCGGCTGCGACTGCATCTTTAGACGTCGACCACGATCTACCACAAGAAGACTTGTCGCCATGCAAGGTGACGATGACAAGAGGCGTTCGTCGGCTGCCCTCATCGGATGATGACGACGTTTTTCATGACGTTGAGGAGACGGAAGCAACGGAAGATGTGAATAGAACTGTTAATGTAGGCAGGTCTAAGCGTGCTCGCCCCCTAGTTAATTATAAACAATTTATGTAACCCCTACTTTTACTACAATAAGGGGGAAGAAGTGTTGTATAGTTAAGTACCTACCTATAGCTACGCGGCTGCGTCCGTGTCTTTGATGCCAATAAACGCCAGTGCGTTGACAGCCGTCTAGTGTTTCACTCGCCCCGTGTCCTCATACTTAACAGTCTACAAGGCTAAAGAGAAGTGGCAATAATAAGGTCACTTTTTATCAACTGCAAATATTTTGACAAAACATCTAATTATATCAGATAAATAAGGCCCTAGCATTAAAAAAAAATTCAGGCTAGTTTTTTTTTTTACTTTTCCTGACACGAAAATTGTAATATTAAGAAAGAAAGAAACTAGGGGCACGTGTAATCGGTGAAGGCATTGCGGCCTCTATGTTTCGGCTCCTTTGAATTGAAACTACCGAAAGTGCTTAATTTTTCATTTTAATCGAAATGTCTTTTGGCCATTTTCTTGAAAACTAGCGTATAAAAATTTAAGGCTTTTTGATAAAAAATAGTTTATATTATGTTGTTGAATTTATCCTCAAAATATTTGCAGTGGATAAAATGTGACCCTATATAGCTGAGCTGGAATTTTAGTAGCTAAAACTTTTCTGTGTAACCTTATGGATCAAATTGCAGTTTAGCTTATCTTGGCATACAAAATAGCTCCTAGCTATTAATTACTAGCTATTTGTGGGACCGCGCCCGCCCTAAAAGTGGCTTTTCATTAGCTAAAATAGAAAGATAGCTAGTTCTGCAGGACAGATTTACTGCACACGTAGTTGACATATCGGAAGTTTACGACCTACGCTAGGGTACCACAGGTTTAACGAATGTAAATACTTTTATTATTATTTTAGTATTATGTAATAATTACATATTATTATATAACCCAGGCTTTTAATTACCAAAGCTTCATAATATAATATTTGGGTATAATAACTATATAATATGGCAATAAATTGTATATAAAGGTGCTTCTAGATGGGCAGTAGTTCTGTTTCAGTCAGTGAATGCTGTAGAGACAGCACTTCACCACTTATTGATATTACTTCAAAATTGGTAAATTGAATAACTATTTATTTTCATGGATCTCTAGTTACTATTTAAAAAAATATGAAAAGAACAATATTTAAACATAATTAGAAAATATATTTTTTGAACATAAAAAAAACTAAACCATATTTTTTACTGTCAAAATCGTCATCACTATTATGTTACAACCATCGCACCAAATGGCCAGTCTAGAAGCAACCGTATTATAAAAACTGTATGATCCAATAATGTAATTAACTGTATTAACATTTCCTTATATACTTATGTAAGTTTATGGAGTATTTAACGAACGTAAATAATTTATAACAAGCACGCCACAATCTTTATCTATATAAAAGTTTACAGAAAAACTTTATGGTAACTAACAAAAGTGGTAAATGTGACCGATGACTTCACAGCTGGAGCGGCGCGCAAGCCACTCGGTCCCGAGCGGGCACGAAGCCTATGTACACACAGTACGTCGACGAACTCACTAATGCACTAACACGATGCGTTTTTGGATGAATCAATGCCAACAGTTTTACATTAAAATGTAGTACGCTACACCATTTTAAAATAAAGGAAAACAATATTTTATATTGACTTTAATGTGAATTGTCAAAACTGTATTGAGTTGTTTATAAAAAAATATTAAAATATTCAAATTCAAATTCAAATTCAAAATATAAATATGTATTTGGGTCAGTTTGGTCACGTAGATGTCAGTATCCTTTATATTTATTTATTCAAACTGGAGGGTCCTAATATGTTTTAAGTAAATCTGTCAAATTACAGACAATGATTGCATTATTTTATATTTTTTTTAAATCGTGACTTTTTAAATTGTTGTTTTGAACAAAGGAACACGGAATGTCACCTCTTCTTTACTCTTCATGTAAAATTCTCAAAGTTACAAACTTAAAACTGGCATTTATTCCTTCAAACGTACTGGGAAGTATGGTGTTGGTATTATATTATTACTATTGTATGTTGTTTCGTGTTGCGTTGTCGCCTCGCCGCGCTTCACTATTACTAACATATCTTGAACGAACGCTGAGGGAGCTACTTACATACTTGCCTGATCGCCGTAGATTGTGTAAAAGGTATTATTACGAAGATACAGGCTGCTTTATTACACTTGTTTCTAAAGCTTCTGCAAGAGAAAAGTTGTCTATAATCTTACGGCTGTTTATCAACATTGAAAAGGGTCGTCTGTAAAAAATTGGGTTGTACATAATATGGAAAATAAATAAATTTACATTTTCTCATACTGCTAGGCATATTATGTGGCCTCTTGGGTGTTATTTTACGTTCTGTGGTATACACAATATAACTGAGTGTTGGTGCAGGTGAAGGGTCTGCAGTTCCCGGGTTGCCACGACCCGAAATACTGTCGCCTGGTGCTGCATCGCTCCAAACTCCTTATGAAACCGGTCAGTGACAACCCTAGAGCCTATGTCACAACACCAGTGATTCGCACCCCTATTATTTTCAGCTCGATGTTTCCATTTATTATTTTTCAATTCACGTTATTTCAGTAGAAGGTCGTTTTATTTTATGATTTTTGTCGTTTTCTTGTATAGAAACAAGAGATTCTTTGTATCCATTAGGTGTATCTCTATAACATTTTTGGGATTTTCTTTCTTTCTCCATTGGTTGTCTTCATTTTAATCTGGTAGTTTTATATAGAAACTTAATATGAGGTTTTTATGTTTTTAGGTTTCTTAAAATTATAATTTGTTGTATTTGCGCTCGTGACCTTTTTGCTATATTTGTACGTTTGCGTCACCCGTCCTGTGGAGCATGTTCTGTTCAATGTTTTTATTTATTTAATGTTTAAGGCACCTTTGGTAGATTTGATCTGGTTTTCTTTGACGTCTGTGTGATTTATTGAAGAGAACTTACGAATTATTAAAGCTTTTTGTAATTTTTAGGTGTTGAAGCACAAAATTGACAACATCAAACGAATGGCCGCACATCCATCTCAACCACTCTGTAAGTAAACATACAATGGTTTATATGGGAAAGTAAAACGTTTTATTATATGTTCTTCATAAACATGGTTACGTTTTTCTTGCTTTAGACCTAATTTAACTTTTTAGAATATAATTACCTAATACGATAAGTTTTTTTTATATGTTCCTTATCCTTTGATATTTAAAAATATATCGTATCTGGATGCAGCCACAAATAAAATAATTGCACATAAGAACCCAATAATGTTAAATGTAAAAAGTTACACCAATTATATAAAACTTAATAACAAAAAATACTTTGAATCCGATCAAAAAGCATTCCTTACCTTTCAAAGTTTCTATTAAAGTTTTTATTTAATAACTTAAAATCATGTATTTATAAATTTGGTACACGGTTTGAACATCGTTTCGTTTTTGTAATTTATTTTTGTTACTGTACCAAATATTGATTTAATAACTAATTATATTTGAAAATTGACAAAGCTTTCAAAAAAATTCGTTGGTTTGTACAGAGCTGCGTTAGCATAGTTGGTACTGCATGTACCTGACCTGGTATATCATGGAATGTATTCAATGTATTCAATTCAATATTCAGTTTTTCAAATTGTAATTTGCTCGCAACAAAATTTGCGTTAAATTATAACCATCAAAAACAAACTTGTAAAAAAAACCAAGTCTCGCAACTCAGTTCTTCTACCGTAAAAAATTGTGAGATCCATGTAATACCAAGTCGGTTAATTTATTCACTACCTACTTAAGAGACCTTCTGTCTTAACTTATTGCATAATTAGTTAACCTAACAACATCTTATAGATAGTGACCATATCAATATTAAAAATCTTTTATGTTTTAAATAGATAGATTCTAGTTTTATCCACAACGAAGTTAGGGGTTGAAAATGGCCTGAACTGTTTCGAGAAAAGGATGATACGGCCGTGCCGCTCGAATAGGCGGGGGCACTGCCGTGTCCCCAGATATAACCAAAATAATACTATAATTGATTCCTACCGCGTCCGTGCAGACCTTACCGGCGGCGCGGACGGCTCAGTCCAACTGTGGGAGTGGGGGCACGGCTCTTGCGTATGGTCGCCGCGCGCGCCCGGCGCCTTCGCCAAGGTGACGCGCGTGCGCTTTTCCGACTACGGCAACAAGTTCGCGGCGGCCGACGCGGATGGCAACCTTGCTCTTTGGCAGCTACATCCTCCCGCGCAGCATGCGGGACAGCCGCATGCGTCACCGAGGCCGTTCTTTGTGAGTATTCACAGTTCTGTTCGGTTTATTTATGTTGCATCCAAAATGATTGGTAGTAGGATTCTGCCCAAGCTCCAATTTGTTGACCCCTTGTCCACCTTAATACCTGTTTCTTTCGTATAAGAGCACAACACTTTTAATTATAAAAACTAGCAGCAAGTCGCTGTGTGCGACTGCTTCTTACATCAGGCATGTAAAACATGACAGTGACGAGGCGATTGGCGACTTTGCTCTTCTACGAATGATATTCAAGTTATAGTATTGAGGCTGTTTACTGATGGTGGCAAAAACAAGTAAACAATATATTGTTTTCTAAAGTTTACGCGAACACTACACATTTAAATGAAACAACTTTTACGGATCTATTCGCGTTTATTTTACTTTACACATTATTTAATGTTTATCCTGACGTTTCGAATCCTTTGCAGGATCCGTGGTCACAGGGAGACCACAGACCCTGCAAACGCGAGTAGATCCGTAAAAGTTGTTTCATTTAAACAAGTAAACAATTCACCCGATGAAAAGCGGTTCCCATGCCTATAGCTTGCTTGAAACGACAGACGTTCAGGGTATCAGTCTTTTATAAATAAACCTTTTGTATTTCAGACCCATCAATGTCACAGTAAAGGAATTAGTGATTTCGTATTCCTGGGCTCCTGCAGTTTAGTTGCAACAGGTCAGTAATTGTTTGCATTTAGAAAAATATTAATATTGTTAGTTAGTTTAACCCATACTTTAATTTCTCCTTTCCTTTTACAGCTGGACATAGCTCGGAAAGTAAAAACGTTGCGATTTGGGATACGTTAATGCCCATCAAGAAAGCCTTAGTGGTTTGTGAGTATACATTTATTTGTTTGAACATGTTCTTAATTTATTTACGTTGAGAAATTCCCTACTTGTAACTGTATGTATCTATTTATTGTGTAGTAAAATATTCTTTAAATGGATTCAGACATTATGTATGTACATCTTAAATAAATCAAAGAGATTTTAAGGGTGCGCCGTCCGTAAGTGACAAGTGTCATATATTTTATTTGAAGTGTCTTCGTCCATATATATTTGATGCCGCGCGGCCATTCTAATTTTGTATAGGGAAATTAACGTGTTAATTTGAAAAATTTATAATAATTTAAAAAACCGCTCGATAAATCGAAAATGTGAGACGGACGATTTGTAGTTTAGACCATTGGTGATTGTTTAGACAAAATCAGAATTACAATAATTTAGATACTCTATAAGTAATCAACTAAACGCCGCCACTTGTTTTCATGATTTTTGCCCAACTTTAAACGATATTGTTGAAAAAACTATAGTGTGTTATGTATGAATTTATGGATCGGATTAATTTGTAAACACGTTCCCTTTGATACTAAATATATATTTTGTCTATTTAATACGACAGTATTTTCGATTATATCAACTTAACCGTGACTGCATTTTTGAATTTTTTTTGGTCGGCGCACGTTTAAATAATCGAGTCAATAGACCTAAGTAAGGTTTTACTACTCTTTCAACCAAAGACAAACTTTCGTAGTTTTGCCAATGGGTTAAGATCATCTGAACCTACACTGTTATTTTGTATTGAACAAGAAAAAAGTATTTTTGTTTATAATATTTGTGTATATTTGTTCTATTTATAACAAGTATATTTATCATGAAGTGAAGACCAACAAACAAACCAAAGCAAACAAAAACAAACAAAAACCAACAAACCCCACTAATACCGTGTGGTGATTTATGGCTCGTTTCCCTTCATAGCGACGGCTCGTGTCCCAGCAGTGTAGACAGAAAACGAACTGATGATAAGGAAGTATATATAAGTAGATCACGTTTACAATCGCCACCGATCCGTTTCAGCATGGACATGCCACGAGGGCGGGGCGGCGTGCGTAGCGTTCGCCGGGTCGACGGGCGCGCTCGTGTCGTGCGGGCGGCGCGGCGACGTGCTCGTGTGGGACCTGCGTGCGCGCGCGCCCCGCCATAAGTTACACGCGCACCATGCGCCTATCAAGTGCGTTGCGCTGTCCCCACGTGAGGACATGTACGCCATCGGGGCCGCTGACGGCGATATTAAGGTAAATTTATTTTTAGGCAGGTAAGTAGTTGGCGAGATGTTCTCGATTCCTTTGCGGAAAGGTGGTGGAAAGACGCCAGATATTGATAGAAGTAGAAGAGTTTGTGGTAGGCCATTGCCCAGCATCGGGATAATTTTTTAATTTAGTTAAAGCTGTACTATTTTTAAGCATCTTCCGTGGGGAACCGATATAGGCACGCATAGACACGGCAACGGGAGCCGAATTCAGTGCGCACCCAAAGGATGAAAAAGGAGGGGTCTTCCAAGCAGTGCAGACGACGAGCTAGACTAGCTTTGTTTTGGTTATATTTGTTTACTCAGCTCAGCAGTGTATTTGCAGATCGCTCAGTTTTGCTCCCACGGCCCAGGCAGTAACTCTGCTAAACGCCCAGATTAATCAAAAATCTAATGTTAACGTTTTTTTTATAAAATTTTACACATTTAATATCACGATTTCCAAATGCTGTGTGTCTAATATTAAACCTATACGTACTCTATGTTTTGACAGGTATACTCTTTGGCAACTCATCAACTTCTCCACACTTTCGCCGGCGAACACGCTAGAAGCTCTTTCTTCAAACACATCGGTCAAGGTGTCACGCAAATACATATTGGTAAGAGTTTTATTATGAGTATTTTAGTTAAATAGTGAACTAATACAATCCGAGCTGGGTGTCCTATCTTTTTAGGTAATCGGTACATAAAAGTAGGACACCATATGAGGTACGGGTTCGAGTACCACTGCTATTAAAAATTCTACTGTAAGTGGGTTTACTTAAATATATTTTTTTGTACCAAAACTAATTAAAAATGTCCAACTTAGGGATTGCGCAGACTAGCGTAGTTAAGCAAGCGGACGAACGTCCGGCGTCGTCTGCGCAAACTACATCAACTAACGCATACGACGGACTGAAAGTAACAAAACAAGCAGACAAACTTCTGTCATTTGCGCACTCCTTTAACAACCATTTTTACCATTGAAAATGGTTATCAGATGCAAATCGCCTGAGACATATTTTTGGCCATAGCTCCGAGGATTTTGGGAGAATCGAAATGAAAATAGTATCAAGAGTTGAGGAATTTATCAAGACACGTGTGAGCGTTTGAATTTTGAAAATCGGCTGGAAACTTCTTTTGGAATTTTGAAAAATATAAAAGAAATCGGGTTTTTTGGGGAGTGTTTGTTTACTAAATTGTAAATATTAAAAAAAAAACAGACTTAAGAAAAAATTAAAAAAAGGGTCCTAGGGTATCAGTTTAGCTACAAAATGGCGAAAAAATTTTTGAAAATCGGTTAAAATTATTACCTGTAGGTGGTCCCTTTAGATTTCGTATTGTAGAAAAACGGGTATTTCCGTATATAAAAAGTGATGTAGCTTCTTTGATTATTGACCGATCGTCATGTTAAAAGATGCAGATGCAGGCAGAAGTGCATTCAAGTTGGAATTGTGTTATTTAAAATAAATTGTTGTATTCATTTTCAATGCTCCGATTCTTGTGGGGACTGCGAAATCTGTGAATTTTTTTATGTTAAAAGGATTTTTTTTTTAATGTTTTTTATTAAACGAAGAACGGCAAAACCATAGCACTACCTAAGCTACTTTATAAATGTGTTGTTCCCTGTGCACAGATAACGCCGGGCGGCTGTTCTCGTGCGGCGCAGACGGCACCATGAAGGTGCGCAAGCTGCCCGAACGCGACGCGCCGCCGCTGCACCACCCGCACTACTAGACGGCCCCGGTCAGTGCCCAGAAGCATTTATTTTATTATATCATCACCATCTCATAATATGTCCCCAATTCTGGGGTACTAGTCTTCCCTGTAGTTGGGAAACACCACAGGAAGAATGAACGGGCCATACGGACTTCTTGGCGGGACAATGAAGAGTCATGTCTGCGGTTTTGTTTTATTTTCTAAAATTTGTGTTATGTTGAATATTAATGTGAAATAATAGTGGATTATTAACCGTTAAGTGTCCGTGAGTGTGCATGAGTGTTGGGCAAATGAAACAAAACAATGCAACGTCACTTTTGAAATTCTCTCAAAAAGTCCGCCCGAGGACTTAGTAAAGCCCCACATCTTTACTGAGATACTCGAGGGGTTGGGGGGTATATCATTTCTCACTTCTCATTTCTATTATCATTCATCATCATCATCATACAAGAATTAAACTTATAAATAAAGTTTTCGACTGAAGGACTAGTATCCATGGTCATGAATAAATTATAAAAAGAACCGCCATAAACCACCAAGCGGACTCAGTGCGGTACGGTGGTAGCTCACGACTGCTAATGTAGCCGGGACCAACGGCTTTACAAAGCACGGAGGAGCTCGAGGTGATAAATGTTTGGTCATCCGGCAGGCCGGCAATTGCCGAAGTTGCTTAATTTCAGCAATCTCAGACCGAGCGCGTTTTCCACTACGCCATCGTGCTCCTTATTATTATACCTATATTTATATGCTTTCAATTTCCCGGTCAGGCAGTAAGTTTTGGATTTCGGGCACCAGGTAGGCTACTCTTGACGCAAACTCAATCTCAATACAATTCCAATGCGATTAATATGTATCGATATTGGTATAAGTTTCGCAATTTCGGAACGCCCCATCTCGATAATAAGTTGTTCACTCAATTTCCACGCAATTTAATTCCAATGTAGCGCTATTATCGCTTTTAAGAGTTTCATTTGAATTTTTTAGATTTGTGATTGGAAATTGATTAATGCAATTGTGTTTCAAGAGTAACCCACCAGGCACCACTCATAAGAATCACAAGATTTATGTCTATTGTTGTTGCATTATGTTAAGTGAATTGTATGAGAAAAATAAAGCGATTTTTATTATTATTATCATTATCTTCATGCTACATCTTTCGAACACTTCTGGGTCTTGTAGACCACCGTTCTCACACCCTGTCCCGGGTTCGATTCCCACCGTGGAGTACATATTTGTTCTCGGTTTAGTTAGTTGATTAATGAAATACAAGTGTGATTGAGCCATTACCAAATCGATTTTAGACAACTTATGTAATTGTTCTATATTCTTTAATGAAGCCGGTACAATATGTGACGACTGCCGTTTATTTTTAGGCAAACGGGGAGCCTGGCGTGAATACACAGGCGCTCGGCGAGCGCATCCCTCCCTGTGATGTATTAATCGTTGTTGCTATTCAAATGTTACGTGTACGATGCGAATTGTACGCCGTTAGACTAGTCACCGAGTAGCGAATGTTGTATCTTATATTGTATTTAAAATGTTAATGAATCTTTAGTTAATTTTAGTGTGAAATCTTCGCTATTTTTATCTTAATGAAACTTCTAGATCAATGGATATATAAAATTATTTATTTGCACTCGCTCTTAGTTAATCGGTTCGTCCACGCCTCCGGTGGCCGGACGACCTACGTATACAGGCGGCGGTAGATATTAGTGTAACATTGTACTACATTAAATGTATATTTATTAGTAACGTAAAAGTGCAATAATCTAACTCGATCGCTAACTTATGAAACCGACTGCGGACGACGTCGAAGCCTTCACCTAGTTATTGTATTAGCTCCTGGAATACTTAGCTTATGATGTGAGTGCATATAACTTGTATGGTGTAACTTGTTGATGCATAATAAATATTTTATCGAAAGTATATTTCAAGTATCGTGTGTAAATCTTGTTGGCTTGTATGTTTAATGTGTGTAGTAATAACCGCGTTATGCAACTTACACGACTACAATGCGTCGGCGTTGTATCTTCATATATTCCTTAAATATCGCACACCTCGTTCTAATAGTTCGATAAGTGTTTTATATGTATCTGTGTGATGTATTCGAGAATTGTCTATTTATTTATTTAGTAATCCTTGAAGCATTTCTTTATATTGGAGCAATAATTTACTTTTGTTAGACAGTATTATGTAAATGTGAATTGAGGCTGCGATATTTATTTTTGGATGTAATCAACGATGTTAGTAACAATATATAATATTTGTATGTATCGAGAATTGTACAATGAGAATGGTTGAAATTGAAATTACGCTGGTCACGTATGATCCAACTCTATTCTCCCCTATTCCAATATTTTTACGAAATTGATTTTTTTTATTGATATTCTGTAGTAAAAGTTTTGGTCGAGACTTATTTTAGTCTATATTATTCCGTATTTTTATAAACATATTTAATAGCGTTAATACGTACTATACACACACATGATATGAACACGAACAATAAAATGTAATCGCATTAACCAATAAAACTAATAATTACTGATAAACTTTATTTTGCGATCTAATTTCACGGTCACTAACTAATCAAAAGTAGCATTATTCGTTCGTTAACCCTATTAATTTTCACAATTGTATTATCTCTTACTTGTTAATTATTAAAAGACATTGGTTTCGTTATATTGGTATGGTTGACTATTTATATCTTTAGTTTTAATATTATATTGTCACCAAAGTTTATATTGTCATTTTTTGGAATATTGTAAGCGTAGCTACATAGGTACATACGCGAAATAAAAATCGAATAAGTATGTTACAAGAATGTTATTTATTACAAATTTCCGCAGACATACAGATGATTAGGGGCCTACACAATGCTGCTCTCGTAAATCCCAATAGAAAATAGCCGCTTTGGTTGTTAACTTTTGTGTTCTGGCAACACAATTCGTCATAACTTGCTGCAGTGCTCGTCTAGTTTTAAAAACTAACAGTGTAATGGCATTAAAGTTACGTTCTTGTTATAGTTGCTTTATTGTCACATTACACTTCTTTCGTAGGGAGATAGCTGTGATGTACTTGTAAGTTAATTTGTATCTGTTTATTTACTTGATGTTTAAATTGATTTAACACAATTTACACAATGTATAATTGTCGGATGCCATAGCAATTGTAATAAATAATCAATTAAAGCATGTATCACACAGTATAATTATTATCTTTATTGAAGCTATGGCATTATATTCAGACGGCCGACATCAAACAGTAAAATGTAATTGAAATAATATGTAGTGTTAATTCCGCTAACTCACTCGTTTATCCAGCTTGGATGCAGTACGCATGTCCCGCCCGCAAAAAGTATGCACATGCGGAAGAAATAATAGATGGAAGCTAACATGCACACCAACACCGATACCCGGCATTCTCAGGAGTTCTTGACTGGTCGAGAGCTATGCACCGACTTACGGCTACGTAGCTCCCGGCCCCTTATAAAGCGCCATCGTTTGACATTTGTGACGTACTACCCGCGACAATACGTAATAATGGGGATGAAACTTTTGTTTGGTCATTCAACAGCACATGACTATCATTATTATGTTTCATTATTTCTAATTGCCCCAACACACACAACCTTTTAATACAAACATGCAAAATATTATAACTGTTAATGTCGCACAAGGAATGGCCGGTATCAATTAAATGTTTTGCGAAATGTGATTTATCTGGATGGCCATTCCTATACGCAGCAATATGTTCCTTATATCTAATGTCAAAATTTCGGCCTGTCTGACCTACATAGACCCCATCACAGTCGTTACAAATTAATTTATAAACATCTGATTTTTTTGAGTTTATTATACGATCTTTACCGTTACAAAGGTGACGCACATTTTGGTCTGTTCTAAAAGTAACGTAAATTTTGTTATTTTTCAAAGAATATTAGCGATTTTATCTGAAATAGGGCCTACATAAGTCAGACTACCTACATATTTGTGGACGTGTTCTGGGGGACATGTATAAAGTAGTGAACGAACCCTTTTATTCTGCTTATTTTTAATTAAACTATCAATAATTTGTTTTGAATAACCGTTAGAAATCGCGATTTAATAAATAATATTAAGTTCTTTGACGTAATTATCTGCGGACCGATGCGGTACCGGCATTAATCTATACATAGCTGCAGAAGGCAGCTAGTTTTTGTTTTAATGGGTGACAAGAAGTGGCGGGGATAGTTGTATCTGTATGTGTGGGTTTGCAATAGATTTGGAAATCTAGTTTATTATTAACTCTGGATCTAGATCTAAAAAGTTGAGGGACTTAATTTTAGGGTGGATCGTATTAACTTTTTTGACAAAGGTATCAATTTGACGACTACTTAGTAGCGGCCCAGCAAATAATTACGTCATCGATATAACGATAATAGAACTGAATATTGTATTCGTTCACTATATGTTTACGTTCAAAATAATCCATAAAAATATCCGCCATTAGTGGACTTAATGGTGAACCCATTGCCAGACCTTCCTTTTGACGATAGTATTGGTTATTAAACTTAAAATAATTCTGTTTCATGCATATTTTAGTAAGGTTGAGTAAATCATATACTTCTCCAGGATGTAACCTTTGTAAACAAACCTTTTCCAACGTTGGTAAATAAACTAGCAACATCCAGAGATAATAATTTGGAATAAGGAGAGATGTTGATGTCTTTAACTTTCTCAATTAAATCTAAACTATTTTTTAAACTATACTGAGGTTTAAAAGAGGACTTTGTTCTTAAAAGGTTGTTGAGGTATTTAACTAATTCGTATGTTGGGGCCCCAATGTAAGAGACAACATGGCGTATGTATAAGAATGTTTTTTTGTGAGTTTTAGGTAAACCGTAAGATAAACGTGGATTCATAGGGATCTAGGATAGGGATAGGGATACTTTTATTGTTCTGGAGAAATATATGTTGTACTTTTAATCGCGTCCTTCACCCGTAATGTATAATTTTTAGTTGGGTCGGTGTTAAGGTATTCAAAATCTTCCCCCTGGATGACGTCGTTAACCTTCTGGTTGTAAGCAGTTCGATCTAAAAATTACTAGGGAACTGCCTTTGTCCGCTTTTATAATTAAATTTTTCTGACAAACTTTGTTTTGTAAAGATCGAAAAAATTTGAATTTCAGGAGTATTTTGAACAGTTGAGGAAGTAAAAGCTTTTTTAATTTGAACTGCTGATGCTTAACGGCGCCATCCTGTTTACTTTTAAAACAAGCTATTTCTGAATTCACCATCAAAGTTTCGAGAGATTTCTGGGATAACAGAGTTTTTACATTATAATTAAGTTCAGTCTCTAATAATGAATATTCTGATGAGGAAATCTGGGTATTGGAATAATTCTTCTAGTATACCATCTCGTCGGGCAGTCTGAAGAGCAGTCATTCGTTCATTGGCGGTGATGTGTTTTAGGTCGCTGTCCGCCATCTTCGAGTTGACGGAGGTTTTCAAGTCATCTATTATTTTGTGTAGACCTCGCACATCTTCCGCCAAGGACTGAACAGTGGCCACCAGCTCCTAGTTTCGAGCTATCAGCTTGGTCCATGGGGGTTATTCTTTTTTGACTTTCGCTTAGGTTCTCTCTCAAGGTGGTCCACGCTGGTTTTTTTCGATGCTCGAGTAATGGGCCCAGGGAGCCGGATAGACATGGCCTTATGCTTGTATAGGGATGCGGCCGAAGGAGACGGTGTGGGGGAGGGGGGGTCCATGTCCTCATCGTCGGAGGAGAGTTCGGTTCGGATGTGTTATGATACCGGATTAGGATCCTACCACCGTTGTTGTTACCTCTGCGTAGTTGGCGCTCTTGTCATGAGGAAAAATCCAACAGCCATTACGTAGCGCTGAACAGATCTGAGCCTGATAATTCGTCCAGGCTCCTAGCCTTATTCATGACGTCCATGTACTCTATTACGTAGAGGATTATTCCAATCGCTGGCGCTTTTTAAGGGGCCGGGAGCTGCGTAGTCAACAGCTCCTGAGGATGCCCCGTGGAGGGGCGAAACACGTGTCGGGTATCGGTGATGGTGTGCGTTCGCTTGCATCCATTGTTTCTTCCGCATGTGTATACTTTTTGCAAGCGGGAGGGCGGTGCATACGTACTGCATCCAAGCTGGTTAAACGAGTGAGTTAGCGGAATTAACACTGCATATTATTTAAATTACATTTTTTGTACCATGGATTTCCGCAAAATAACGCCCGATTCCATTAATTGTATTAAGTCAGCAGGTATAGCTGAACTGGCTAAATTATACATTAAGTTGACAAAGCTCCATCGTTTGGCGTCTTAAAACGTTTGGTTCAATCAACAGTGTACGCAGATAAATGTTATTCCAAATTATATTAACATCCGCACCAACACACACAGCCGGGCTAGTAGTATAGTTTTGGTGAAGTAAACAGATATGGTTGAATGAAGAATGTAGACATTGGTTTTCGGTGCGGGATAATATCAAGCACCTTATTATGGTATTAGCCTTCTTATCTAAAATATCAAACTCCACGTTTTGTAAATAAAAACTCAACTCTTGAGTACAATACTTTAAGGTGGAGCTTCATATTATTCCACACCGAAACCCAATGTCTACATGCACACTGGACGACTTGTCGCTGCGTCTAGTCGCGTAGAGCACGCGCACACACGACGACAGTCGTGTGACAGTTGTGAGCGTCAGTTTCGCGACTCCCCTAGCTTGTCGTCGCGACTCTGCGACTGACGCCAAATGTGCGTCAACAAAATATATGAAAATTGTCGGCCGCAGCCTGTCGTCGCGTATAGTCGCCGAGCTGTCGCAGTCGACACGCGACTGCGACTGCCTAGTGTTTAGGCTTCACCAAAACTATACTACTAGCCCGGCTGTGTGTGTTGGTACGGATGTTAATATAATTTGGAATAACATTTAATTGTACATTAATATATAATTTTAACATAATTTTATTTTATTTATTTATTTATTTATTTATTATTGATTCCTTGTGCGCGACAATAACAGTTATAATATTTTGCATGTTTGTAATAAAAGCTTCCGGTTGTGTGTGTTGGAGCAATTAGAAATAATGAAACATAATAATGATAGTCATGCGCTGTTGAATGACCAAACAAAAGTTTCATCGCTATTATTACGTATTGTCGCGGGTAGAACCTACGTCACAAATGTCAAACGATGGCGCTTTATAAGGGGTCGCTATTCGCTTGCATCCATTGTTTCTTCTGCATGTGCATACTTTTTGCAGACGAGAGGGCGGTGCATACGCATGCACCACCAGCTTGGATGCAGTACGCACTGCATCCAAGCTGGATAAACGAGTAAGTTAGCGGAATTAACGCTACATATTATTACAATTACATTTTTTTGTACCATGGGTTTCCGCAAAATAACGCCTGATTCCATTAATTAGTATAAGACATTTTTTTAGTAGATGCTGTAATTATGTAATATTCAGTAAAACTACATTGCACATACGTTAAACATAGTTAAATTATCGATAATGTTCATATTTAATGCTGAATTTGTTTTATTTATGAAAGAATCATTTAAAATAAAAGTTAACTCCGTTAACCTAATGTTTTATTTATGACTCAAGTTTGTGTATATGCACATTTGCATTACACAAACATGCCGAAAGCTATGTGCCTCTCCAACATATAGTACAGTGGCGTTAAAAAAGAGATATTATAATTGAATAAGACTAGCGGCGCCAAGTAATATACGCATCAGGCGGATTAATAATTTAAAATTAAATATGTTTGGGATTTTTATAAAGGTAACAATATATCTCTGGTTCTGATATTGCACCGACTATTTGGGTACTGAGTAGTTTCAAACGGTATGCCCTGCAGAGCATAATGTACTAAATGCAACATTTCAGAAGATTAAAATCAGTATGCTACTGGGACACGATTGTGGACTTTATATAATAGCAGGATCAAGACTATGGTGACAATTGTAACCAAATTAAAAGTTTAATATTAAATGCACTTTCGGAATCCTCGACCACGAAAAGTTATATTATCGCGATTATTCCTATGAATTCCTATGAATAAAATACCAAATAGACACAGCCAAAAGCATTTTGTGTTTTGCGTATATTTGCATAAAACATTCGCAGAAGTCAAATTTTTCAGTGTTCAAAGCACATGAGAAAATATCTAACAGAGTGAAAGAGAGCGTTTACGCCGCACACTAGCGCCGCCAATGAAAAACAAACCTAAACATCCTACATGTTATGGTTTAGTTAAATAAGACGATACAGTTAAAAGTGGCCGTTTTTAGCTGTAACGTCTTATTTAACTAAACCATAACATGTCAGATGTTCATTAGGTGACGTAAAAATGCTAAATTACTTCATTCAAATAGTTTGTTGAGCATAATTTGATTTTCTATCTCTAATTACTTGATATGTTTTTTTTCCATTGGCGGCGCTAGTGTGCGGCGTAACAGCTCTTAAAGCGCGCTTCGACAGCTACACTACTACTAGCACGGTTATGTGTATAGACTATGTATAATATTGGGTATAGATGTGCCTCTCATAGAAAAAAGATGGGAAACTAGGTTCCCTGTACAATAGATGGCGGTAGTAGACGTTTACGTGCGCGTTTACGCTTCTTCCCGATAGGTGGTGCTAAAAAATATATAAAATTTACAAAAAACCTGTTAACATTTTTCTATGTATAATATTATTGTAAGATTGTTAAAAACATATTAAAAACTTATAAATTAACATAAAATTAAAAAATATTTAATTATTTCCGAAGGATCGAACTCAAGATTTCTCCATCACTACAATAGCACGTCGTACAATGCGTCGTCGCAGCCGCTCGGCCACCGAGCTTTTTTATGAGAGTTATGGTTATAAGAAAGTTACTAGAAAATAACTAAAAGTAACTTATGAATTTAAAATGCTATCTTTACTACCGCCATCTAGTGACATTATATGGATAACTAGTTAGTAACTTGAGGTTCCTCCTACGGAAGATGGCGCTGCCGTATATGATTTTTTTGTAATTATTCAATGTATGGAAGATTCACCCCTCTGGTTATGTGTGCGTGACCTCTCACCGACGGGTTCACGTACGCGCCGCGAGAGGACAAACCGGTTTACACCGGCACAGCCAGCGGACAATCTCGGTGAGTGTCAAACGCGTTGTTTCGTGTTGTGAACTGTCTTCGCTCGTAAAATATTGTAATTATTTGAGGTTTTGTTATGTTTGATTTAAATTAGAGTGGTTTACTGTAAAATATTAATTATTGTACAGTGTGTATGAACAATGCCAGAATTATAAAAGTATTACCTAAGTAGGTATTTCAAGTAGTTTCACAAACACTTCTATCTAATGTATAGTCATTCATTATACACGTTCTAAGATTTCAGTGCCAATTTTTATAAAGCAAACATTATAAATATTGGCACTGAAATCTTAGAACGTGTATAATGATAATGAATGACTATACATCATACATTTGATCTGCCATGTGAGTGTTTTCCAATTCAGTATTAAAAAAGTCTTTTTAAAATACTTAATGACATGGTCATGTCAGATTAGAATTTGCCTTAATCTGAAAATGATAAAAAAATTTTATCCGTGCGGTGACGGAGAAAGAATACAATTCACCGCCCCTCTCCTCCGGTGGGTGTCGTAAGAGGCGACTAACGGAATTTAGAGCTCCCATATGCTCCACTGCGTGGTAGGGCTTGCTCCGTCTGGTTAGTGACCACCGTACGCATGGTGTAAAACCCGTCAAGTGACCGCTTGTCGGTCGCGTTTCCGGATCAGCCAGCGTATAACCAGAGCTCGAGTGGATGGTGCTGCGATGCATTTGGTCTGTAATGGCTTCCGTCTAACCAGTGCCAGGAAGACCTTATTAACCCGCCGACCAGGGAGACCCGTAGAAACGGCTGTCCCGCTGGCCGCCCGTGGCACAGTACAGGGGCCCAAGCGAGCCTAACCAGCTCGTGAGGCTGCCTCACCATGCCACGCATAATCTCGGGGTGGCCCGTCGTGCCGGTTGGTGACCGGAAGGTGGGGTCTCGGCGGCCATTCCCGGGGGGGTTCGGGGGCCCTTCCGTTCGGCGGGTTAATGATACTCAACTTTAGGCAGATCCCTGGTGAAACAGGCCGCTGCACTTTGACTATTTGCATCACGGTAGCATTTCCTCGATTCACGCCTCCCTCTTTTTCTCCACCATGACAGCGCCTAAAACAAAAACTGGTCCTACAGCGGTGCACACCCCCACCACAACCATACCGTTTGAGGTCGAGTTCGCTAACATCCGCGGACTCCATGCAAACCTCAATGCCGTCCACCACCATCTTGAGACGGCACGGCCAGCAATGTTGTTTTTGACGGAGACACAAATAATCTGTCCAGCTGACACCACCTACCTGCACTATCCCGGCTTTGTGCTTGAAGAATCCTTTAAAGCCAAAGCCGGAGTTTGCTTGTTTGTTCGGACGGACGTTTGCTGTCGCCGTCTGCGCTGTCTGGAGGACCCTTCCTTTTCCCTCCTTGTGGTACACGTGGACTTGGGCTCTTATAGCCGTGTCTACGTCTGCGTCTACCGATCACATAATGGCGACATGGAGACAACTCGACTTATAGAACACCTTAGTCGGGTGGCAGATGAAGCGCAGGAGCGGTTTCCTTCGGCGGAATTGGTGTTTTTGGGGGACTTCAATGCTCACCACGAGTTGTGGTTAAGTTCCTCCAAAACTAACCATGCCGGTAGAACTGCCCACGCATTCGCTCTCACGCACGACCTGACTCAACTGGTGAACCAGCCCACCAGGATCCCAGATATAGTCGGTCACGCGCCCTCTTTGCTGGACCTTCTGCTGACGAGTCGCCCAGCTGGTTACCGAGTGGAAGTTCGAGCTCCTTTAGGATCTTCGGACCACTGCTTGGTATCCAGCAAAGCGCCTCTGGCCCCGCTACCGCCTTCAGCGGTATCGAAACGCCAAATTTGGCACTACTCGTCGGCAGATTGGGATGGTATGCGGGACTATTTCGCATCCGTTCCTTGGGGGCAGCGCTGCTTCAGTGGGAAGGACCCGACAGCCAGTGCGACTGCAGTTGCTGATGAGATAGTGTTAGGTATGGAATACTATATTCCGCACTCCTATCTCGTCAGCAAAGGCCGGCGCAACCGATGGTTCAACCGTGAGTGTGCCAACGCTGTCGATAACAGGCAGGCGGCATACCGCGCTTGGATCAGAGGTAAAGCTCTTGGAGATCCCGAAACTCGCTCGCTGAAAGCAGCCTATAATAATGCCACCAAGTCTTGCAAAAGAGCCTACATTAGAGCGGATGCCCAGCGCGTTGCACGGGTCGGCCAAGAACTTCTGACGCATTCTACGGGTAGCCGTAGCTACTGGCGTCTGGCCAAAGCCGTGCAATCAAATTTCTGCCAACCCTCGCTGCCACCACTGAGATGTCCTGACGGGACTTTAGCTCACAAGCCGCAAGAGAAGGTCGATCTCCTGGACAAACTCTTTGCAGCTTACTCCCGAATCGATGACTGCAATGCACAGCCACCTTCAATTCCTCACTGTGGCCACACAATGCCTGATTTTAAAATCAGGCAGTGTGATGTCCGTGCGGAGCTGCAGTCAATCGATGTCCGGAAAGCTAATGGCCCTGATGGCATTCCAGCAATAGTCCTGAAAATGTGTGCAGCGGAGTTGTCCCCCGTGTTAACGCGCCTTTACCGTCTCTCGCTCTCTTCTGGTTGTGTGCCGGAATCTTGGAGAGAAGCTAATGTGCAACCGGTCCTCAAAAAAGGAGATCGGTCAGACCCATCTAATTACCGCCCCATAGCCGTTACTTCAGTTTTGTGCAAAATCATGGAACGTATTTTAAACAAACAACTAGTCCACTACCTGGAGGAACACTCCATAATTCATGATCGCCAATATGGGTTTCGGCCGAAACGATCAACGGGTGATCTTCTAGCGTACGTTGCACATCTCTGGGGTGAGGCTATTGACAAGCGTGGTGAGTCGATGGCTGTTAGCCTTGACATAGCCAAGGCTTTTGATCGGGTCTGGCACAAAGCTCTTCTCTCCAAGCTCCCGGCATACGGTCTGCTTGCTCAGTTCTGCAACTGGGTCGCTGGCTTCCTACATGAGCGGAGAATCCGTGTCCTGTCTGATGGATGCGCTTCGCGGTTCATGTCAGTGAATGCTGGTGTCCCTCAAGGTTCCGTTCTGTCCCCCACGCTGTTCCTTCTGCATATCAATGATATGCTTCCACTTGGAAATATTCATTGCTATGCAGATGATAGCACATTGCATGGGGGATATAACGGTCACCCAGCGGCCGGGCGGGTCGAAACCGAAGTTAACCGAGTGAATCTTGTCATTGAGCTCAATCGGGTATTGGACCTCATATCTAAATGGGGCTCCAATAATCTTGTTGAGTTCAATGCCAAGAAAACACAGGTGTGTGCGTTCACGGCAAAAAAGTCACCATTCCTTCCCCTTCCAACTCTTCAGGGTACATCTCTAAGCCTGCAGAGCAGTATCAACATGCTCGGTATGACGATTCGCTGCGATCTAAACCAAAGAGACTACATCGAAGCCGTGATCAAAACAGCCTCACGAAAACTCGGTATTCTGAACAGGGTGCGGCGATTCTTTACGCCTGACCAGTTGTGCCTTTTGTACAAGACACAGGTACGGTCTTGCGTGGAGTATTGCTCGCACATCTGGGACGGTTCCGCAAAGTACCTTCTCGATGCTTTGGACAGATTGCAGCGTCGCGCTGTACGCATTTTCGGCAACGCAGAAGTCACAAATACTCTCGAAACTCTGCAATTGCGTAGAGATATTGCGTCACTCAGCGTGTTTTACCGTTTATACCATGGCGAGTGCTCTGAAGAACTCTTTGACCTCATCCCTCCTTCTCCCTTCCTCCATAGGAGTACGCGTGCTGCTCTCCGGAGTCACCGCTTCACAGTCTCAAATATTCCATCACGCACTAAGAAATTTGGTGACTCATTTTTTTGTCGCACTTCCAAAACATGGAATAGTTTGCCTGCACACGTTTTCCCTCCTTCCTATGATATGGGGTCCTTCAAACGAGGCGTGAAGAGGCACCTTGTGGGCCGGCAGAGTGAGGGTAACTGATGCTGCGTTATTTTCACGCTGCACCAGTTGTCATCGCATCTGGATTCCATATTCACTTAACATCAGATGAAATGGAGTCATTTGCCGTGCTATGTATAAAAAAAAAAAAAAAAAATAGTAAAACAATATAAGGCTCAGTATTCCAAGGGGAGCCGCCAAATTTTCAGGTAATTTTTTTTTGCGTAAAGTACTCATAATTAGGAACAAGTGCACAATTTTTTTATCGCTAGGAATCAATTAGGACTCTCACAAAAAATTATTGCCATTATCAGACTCACTGAGCCACTTGTGCACTTAGGTGGTGATGTGGAGCCTATTGCTGGGTGTTTAACTGCCATTTCTCCGGTTGGTGCAACTGTGCCCTCACGTTATTATAATTTGATTATTAACAATTTAGAGTAGTAGTTTAGTATAGTAAAAAAATGTTTCATACCCGATGACGAGGTAACATTAGGTCAAAGTTAGTCACAGAACCGAATTAGTCTACCCCGATTCCACGTGGTACTAGTCTGCCCTACGCTAGTGTTTTTATGAGCCCGGAGGCGCGGAGAAAGAGCAGTCCTCACCCGCTGCTGTAACGATACGCAGACGCAGACATCAAGCTGCGGCGGGGGCGAGCATTTAATGCCTGCGTTTCGCTACTCAAGGGTAAAGGGGCTGCTCTTCCCGCAGCGCCGAAGATGTTTAAACCACAATGGAGGAGTAGTCCTCCTCATCCTTTTTCCCCTAAAGGAAGGGGTACGGTAATAGTAACTTGGTAAAGATCACTTTTTATTTTTTTTCCTAAAAATTTAAAATTTCTTTTTAAAAAAGTATGACTCCGATTTTTGAGCTTTGGAGGGGTAGGGGTATACCCCCCTCCACTCCCTCACCACTCCCCTCCCCAAATTCGGCGGCTCCCCTTAGAGTTTAGGACCCAAAAATAATAAAAAGAAAATATTTAGAGTAGGTACCTAAGTAATTTATAAATTTATGAAAAATTAAATAAAATATTTTGTTTCATTTATCTTATCGTCATGTGACAACCCTACCAAAGTAAGTGTAAATGCGCGCTATAAGAAAGCTTTCACTCTGTCTACTACCATAGTAGAATCATAGTAGAATGAAACAAGTAGGGCGACTCGGCCCCCGAGCAAGCGATAATCACCTAAACTTGTAGGGCTGTCGCTTTTAATTAGAATGAGGTAGGTATCTACATATAAAATAAGAACATACTTAGAAATATGAATTCATGGATTTCAGAGAACCCCCGATCTACCTAAACGTAGTTTGTCAACTGTACAACACAACAACTTACAATAGGTAAGTAGATACGGTCAACAGCACATCACGGTAAACACTTGCAGTTCGATATTAGTACTTATATAAGTCCAAAGTGTTTCGTCTGACTGTTCCTAATTAGTCCCTTGTTTTCGCGGTAGGGTATACCGTGTAATGTAATAAATTAAACTTACAAATTCGTAGGTACATGTATTTACCTCTCTAATCCACGAAATCTGGAGCAGAACTTAATTCTTTCGGTAGTAAATAACTGACACAAAATTGTGTAATTAGGTTAGGCAAGAGGTACTCAACTCACCGTTCTTGTTCGGTAGGTAAAGTAAAGAAAGAAAATTCTGGATGGACGAGCTGCTATTAAGACATCCATAAACACTGCAATATCTCTTGTCTTTTTTTGTAACCATCGTTGACCTACGTTTAACAAATTATAATCTACGTGCGAGCGGCAGCGGCGCCGGCACAGCGACAAAACACGCAGGCGCGCGCGGCATTATGTACGGCTCAGTCGCGACTGGCGCAGCATTAGCAGCAATAAACTTTGTCAGTGTGTGCGTGCGACGATGCGTACGGACGGGTTGGTTCGGCTGCGCTCACATACAAGCCGCGCTCGGTGCGTATGTATGAAGATGACCTACTTGTTTCATTCTACTATGCTACTACCACAGTTTTAAAAGCATACAGTTGGGTATCAAACGTACTTCGCAGAGCAATGGAGGGGAACCCGCGGGGAAGCGGGCGCTGCGGCGAGTGTCCCACAAACAAGCGCAGTTTGTGGGAGCTACCGTGAAGGGCAGCCACGTGCGCGTACTGCATGTTTTAAACGTTTTTTTTTTTAATTTACGTTCAGTGATTCCTATTGAATATAATGGTGTATACACATTGTTATGTATACGGTTGTAAGTCGCCGTCGAAACACAACAAGAATTTAAAATTTCATATATAATTTCCCCGTGACGTAAGGTGAGTTTTTCCTATAATTTCGTAATAACTTGTAGATACTTCGTCTTTGTTGGAATGTATGTAGCTACATGGATGGTAAAATGTATATTGTTGGTGAAGTGCAGGGTACTCCAACTACAAGAATAAATGACCGAATTCTTGTGCTCCAACAACAGAATGACTAAATAGTTTTTTATTTATTTTGCCAACTTCTTATTAATTAATAATAAACATTTTTACAATACAACTATTAACTAATACGTGCCAATACAAACGAGGTTCTATAAGCATCAATTCTTTAAAGTTTATATATTAAAGATTTATGGGCTTGTTATTTTTCATTTTTTAATTATATTGTTAAAAATTTAAATTTAAAATAAACCTTCACGTAAATATTTAGCAGTGCAACATTTGTAAATATGTGTAATAGTTTATTCTTGTTAATAAATGATTATTATATAAAAATAACGATTATTTGATTTCGAATTTTATGACATCCCTTGCATATCGGCGAACGATCGCGTGGATAACTACGCGGGCGGCGGCATCGCCCCACATCAAAGGCATTCTTCTTCTTCTTTCCTACTGTATGAAATAGTAATACTACTTTACGTAGGAAGAGCGAGGCGTACCCCACACAGGTGTCTTCTGACTACTTTTTGGGGTAGCCCCGGCAACTTAATTGTAATTGATTTACCTGAAATAAATACATTTTTTACTTTTTTTTTTTTTTTTTTAATACTGTGTTACTACTTTGTGGTTCAAAGCATAGACAAGCGCAAATTGAAGATACTGGGAGACGAAAACAGATGTTTCTTTAATAAGTTTTTATTAAGTTAGAACAGCTACATTTACACTAAACAATACTGCAAATGTAAAAATAGTCTATTTTAAAATTTAACAAAATTCAGACAAAAAGTGAATAACAACATCCAGCAATACAATAAATAGCATTTCTGTTATTAAATAACGAGCAATAAAATAGCTGATACTGATAATTATTTAAATAAACTCTTATCTACGTCAGACACTGTAATTCCTAAATAATCAGTAACAAATTTTACAGCGGCATCAGCGCTTAAAGTTACTTTCCCGATAGGGTTTTCTAAGAACAGTGTGACGGTTTTTGTTCCATTGGCAATGTTGACAAACTTACAAAATGGATTGGACTTAGATTCACTCTCTTTTGGTCGAGATGGAGATGCTACAATTGTTTTAGTATTTAAATCTCTTGTCTCCTTAATCTCCGCACCCGCGCACCACAACGTGAATTTGACGCCATAGAGCCCGAACAAAGTCTGAACCTCTTCATAAAGTTTATCAACGGTAATAAATTGATTGTCTTTATCTTTTAAGATTAAACTGGCCTGATTACTTGTCACACCAAACCGAGGTGAGAGGCCTTGTAAAACGATATTAGCCCATGGATTTGCCGGCAATTCAACTTCCTTTCTCCATGTTATTACTATTTTCAGTTGTGATCCTTTCAACTCTTGTGCCTCTTCAATTACTACCGGTTTAGACTTTGATAACTTTTCTATGGGAATAAGAGGAGCTTTTACAGTGCTCTCAATAAATTCGCGATGCAAGTTTATAATGCGCACAATATCGCTTAATTTGTTGACAGAATAATAAACGTCAACCTCATCTGTAGGCACCAAATGTGCTTTTTTTCTAAGTTTTTGAACTCTATTTATAATTTCCCTAGAAAAGCCTTCATCTAGCATATCCTGATCTGGTGTCACATTTAACAGTATAAGCACATCATTGTCGCTGTGTGCTTCATATTGATCATTTCCAATGGCTTGGAATATTAACCTAACTTCAGAGACATCTATGTGGTGCCCAACGAGATCAATGAAACCATCAGTAACAAGTTTTTCACATTGCTCATTATTGAGATCCTTTAGTGCTTGAGTGACAGCTTTGAAATCACCCTTTAAACGCAGGCCAAGAACCTTGTGATCTGGTTCAGCTCTTAGCTTAATACCATACTTTTCTTTATCACTCGACAATTTTAAGCCTTTCACATTCATTTCTTCAAGCACATAATTTTCCAAAGACTTTACATCATCTAAATAAGCTTTGTCCTGATGAATAACAACCATTTCAGGCAGAGGATACTTGATTGGAATAGTTTTTCTATCTCTCAAAACTCTACCCAATTCTATAACTGTTTGCATTCTTTGAACTGCCCTTTCTATATCTGTATCTACCAAATTTAATTTTGGTTCAGGGATCATGTTGTAGTGTACACTTTCAAGAGAGCTTCCAGGCAATAATTGCCGTAAAGTTTTGTACATCAAATCTGTGAGAAAGGGTGTAAAAGGAGCCATAACACGGACCATATCATAAAGCACACCAAATAAGGTGTCCAAAGCCACTTGACAATCTTTAACCCCATTTTCCCCCTTTAGCCTCTTTCTATTCATTCTCACATACCAGTTTGTGAGGTGATCAATGAATTTAGTCAATCTTGGTACAACTGTATACAGTCTGTATGCAGCCATTTCCTTCTTCATGAAAGTGATTAACGATTGTGTAAAAGATGTTACCCATTTATCCATAACATTTTCTCGGATAGCGTTTTCATTGAAACTGTAATCTATTTTATCTTCTTGGACAATTCTTTCAACATTCTGCATAAAAAATCTAAAGGCATTATACCAAGGCAGGAACACATCTTTAATGACATCCCTCACTCCTTCTTCTTTAAAACGGAGAGTTTCTGCTTTCACTACAGGAGAATTAATCAGATACAGCCGAAGAGCATCAGCGCCATATTTATGGACGACTTCAAGAGGATCGGGATAGTTTTTCTTTCGTTTCGACATCTTTTGACCATCCGATGCCAGCACTAAACCGTTAGCAATGAGATTTTTAAATGGAGCTTTGTTAAACAAAGCCGTTGAAATAACTATCAGCGTGTAGAACCACCCCCTAGTCTGATCAATTCCCTCAGCGATAAAGTTAGCTGGGAAAATATCTTCAAACTCCTTTTTGTTTTCAAAAGGGTAATGACACTGTGCGTAAGGCATAGAACCTGATTCAAACCAACAATCGAACACTTCCAATACTCTTTTCAATGGTGGTTGACCGGTTCGTGATGACGGTATTTCCAAATGATCAATGCTTTCTCTGTGCAAATCAGTTATTTCCTTACCAGTCAGTGTTGCTAATTCGGCAATACTTCCAACACATACAACCTCCTGCTTGTCAGCTGAAATCCAGAGAGGAATTGGAGTACCCCAGTATCTGTTCCGACTGATAGCCCAGTCACGGGCATCTTTCAGCCAATTACCAAACCGTTTCTCTTTTACATACTCAGGGACCCAATAGGTGGCTTCACTAGATTTTAGAAGATTTTGACTTATTTGCTCAACTCTTACAAACCATGATGGCACTGCTTTGTATATGAGTGGCGTTTCAGAACGCCAACAAAAGGGATAACTATGTTTTATTTGACTCAGCTGTACCAATCGATTGCGGGCCTTTAAATTTGCTATTATGTTTTTATCAGCATCCTTAACATATTGTCCCACAAAGTCACTGACAGGTTCAGTGAACCTGCCACTTGCATCAATCGGACAAATGATTTCTTGATCTCTGGTTATCACACCAGCTGCTAGACAAACTCTGAAATCGTCTTCACCAAAGTATGGTGCTTGATGTACTATGCCTGTACCAGAGTCATTTGTGACATAATTGTCAACTAAAACTCGATAAGCGCCTTTACATTGATTGACAAAATAATCATACACTGGTGTGTATTTAGTGCCTCTTAATTTTTCACCAGGAAATTTGTCAAGAATTTCAAAGTCATCAGTGTTTTTGAATATAACAGGAAAACGGTTTTCTTGAAGTACATAACAAGTTCCTGTTGTTTTCTCTTTTACTTTTAAATATATTAGTTTAGGATTAACACAAAGGGCTAAATTACTTGGAAGTGTCCACGGTGTTGTTGTCCAAGCAAGTAATGAGTAACCATCATCAGTAGGAAATGAGATAACAACCGCTGGATCAACAACATCTTTGTAGTT
Source organism: Eudonia mercurella (assembly GCA_963082485.1). NCBI lineage: Eukaryota > Metazoa > Arthropoda > Insecta > Lepidoptera > Crambidae > Eudonia > Eudonia mercurella. The sequence continues at coordinate 9,236,308 of OY720039.1, read as the reverse complement.
CTGTCCAGACTCAAAGTTTGATAGTGGTGTGGAACAGGCTGTAGAGAATGGCATAACTTTAACCCCTTGGTAGATTAAGCCTTTATTGTAGAGCTCCTTGAAGACCCACCAGATAGACTCCATGTACCAGGGGTACAGAGTCTTGTAGTCATTCTTGAAATCTAAAAACGACATTGTATTAACTTACAATTTTCAAAAATAGGATTTTATTTATAATCATTTGATTAAATCATAATTACCAATCCAACGACCCATCCGAGTGATAATTGTTTCCCACTCATGGGCGTATCTCATGACAATTTTTCGGCATTCTGCATTGTAGTTTTTGATACCCATTTTCTCTACATCTTCCGGTCCTTTTATACCTAATGTCTTATCAATTTCAAATTCAATAGGCAGTCCATGACAATCCCACCCAAATCGCCTCTCTACATGATAGCCCTATAAAATAAATTGTGACTTAAATTATGGTATACAAAGATAGAGGATAATTTATAACTTGAAGAAGTTTTCTCACTATAAAATTTTATAAATACTAAATTAAAACGAATTTCGAAAAGGGTTGAATAAATATTACACGAGTTGGATTTTTTTATGCTTATGTTTAATAAAAAATGTTGCAAGTTTCATACACTACTTGGTGTTTGTACCAAAAATCTATGGATTAAGTAATTTTTTTGAAAATGTTACAATGCTTGAATTAGTTTAAATATCTACAATGAGGTAATAGTTACCTGTTGGTGAGCGTATCGTGTAACAACATCTTTGATTGTTCCTGCAAGAATGTGTCCATAATGTGGTAGCCCAGTAGCAAATGGTGGTCCATCATAAAATGAGTACCTAAAAACATGTTGTATATAAATGCATATTTATGTCATAAATATGTAAATATTTTTGTTTCTTAAACAATGTTCTTTAAAACTCTTCCAAAAACAGGAAACATATTAGATATTGTTTTAATACAAGGGTGTATTAAAACAATATCCATTGTATTAAAAGAAGTATGTATATTTAATCCATTGTCTGCTGAAAAAACAGACACAATAGAATTTTCATTGATTGGCGGCACTGATCTGTGCTCCCGCATATCAAAGTTTATTAAATTAACTAGTATCCAAAATTAATATATAAAAATATACATAAAATAAGCAAAGGTTTATGGTTGATACAGTTTATTTTAATGAAATTGAAGAAATTGGAGTATGTATATTAATAAAATATATGAATACGATAATAACAAAAAATTTGAATGATGGTAAAAGATTGTTTACTTTTTATTTTTAAGTGTTAATTGCTACACTTAAGCTGAATTAAATATTTATATAAAATACAGTGAAAAAATTAAAATTAAACCTGGGAGTCGACCGCCTAACTCTCTCGCTTTCGATCGCTTTGAAGGCGAGGCGAGGAGGTGGGGTCATCTTGTCATTTCGAAAGCAAAATGAAAGCAATATATAAAGCTATAGGCTATAGCTTTCGATATTATTCTAATTATATTTCGATATTATATTAGAAAGCGAGGCGAGGGTCTCGGTTTCAAAGCGATCGAAAGCGAGAGTGTTAGGCGGTTGGGGGGCTGGGTCCTCTGCAATCCGGGCATGTCCATCAGTTGCAATCACTTTTGAATAGATGGCACTAATGTCGCTCTAAAGCATTTCAAAAATCAAAAGGCAGTGACAAAATTCAGCGCTTACGTCAGCCTTCCCGGTAGCATAACGATCAGTGCAGCCGCCCGGATTGCGGAAGACCCAGGTTCGATTCCTTGCTGGGTCGGGTGGGCGTTTAGTTTTTTCACTGTATTTAATATAAATATTTAATTCAGCTAAAGGGGGTGCCGCTCGGAATTTTGAAAATTTACGTGTTTTTAAGTCACTGGTGCTAGGCGCTGAATAGGTCATACACATTAAAAAGACTAGTGTAGGTTAGCTTGATACTTTCACAAGGCCATAGTTGTCTTGGAATTCGAAACAAATACCCAGAAACTGCATAAACAATATGTAAAAGTATTGATATCTAAAAACTGATTAATTAAACTTAAACTTAACTTAAATTAAACTTTGTAAATATAGCACAAATGAAACAATGATCTGACATCAAAATGTTTGTATTGATATTCCGCAGGCCACTGTTGTCTTATTTTTCAATAAAAAAATATGAATATGAAAATATTAAGACTTTTAATATTTTTTAACTAAACGCCTATGATTTTACGAAAATAAACATTGCTCTAATTAAATCACCAGCCTACTCTGTACAGATATTAGTGTGCGTGCGTATTCCTAGTCGTGCATCGTTGTCACCCCACTGCCACGCGCTGCTCGCTCGCTATCATAAAGAAACTTAAAACTCGCAGTTTTGCATCCACACTGCACCCCCTTAAGTGTAGCAATTAACACTTAAAAATAAAAAGTAAAAATTTTACTACAGCGTTGTTTAGATGAATATGCATGTCCATCGGTTGCAATCACCGTTGGATAGATGGCACTAATGTCGCTCTAAAGCATTTAAAAAATCAAAGAACAGTGACAAAATTCGGCGCTTACATCAGCCTTCCCGGTAGCATAACGGTCAGTGCAGCCGTCTGGATTGCAGAAGACCCAAGTTCGATTCCTGGCTGGGTCGGGTGGGCGTTTAATTTTTTCACTGTATTTTATATAAATAGGTAAAAGAATTACTTAATAGGCCATAAATTAATTTAAATTGTTAAAATTTTTAATGCAAAACATAATATAATAAGTTATTAAATAAAGGGAAGGGATTCCTACTAATTCTTTTTATTTATTTATTTATTTCTTTACCTATTTATTACAAAAACACATGTGATTAATGCATGCGATAACTTTAAAAAACCACTAAGATTTAAACTTAAGTACAGTAGAACATTAACTTAATTACAGAGCTTTACTTCTCCAAAGTAGTTTGCTTAAATAAACTTAAAAAATGAGCATACAAGTTAAAAAATTGTAACTATGCGTTCTAAAGTTTGAGCAAAATGACATCGTTAGTTATTATAACCTTACCGAGGTTTATTTCGGGATTGCTTCAAACAGTTTTGGAATGCTTCAATTTCTTTCCAAAAACTTAAAATTTTTTGTTCCTCTTTAGGAAAATCAATGTTTTCCGGCACTCGTTCGACTTTCATGGTCATGATGAAATAGTTCTCAAAATTCGTAATAATTCGCAACCCTCCACGCCATCACACCAACATTACACGCAATGACGTTTGACGCAGTTTGACGTGCGGGCGGCAGGGTTGCCAGATATGAGCTAACTCAATTCGCCTAATTTTGCCTACCGAGTAGCCTAAATCGCCTAATTTTTTTTTATTTTGACAAGTAAAGGAATTCTCTCCTATTCATTGCGATAGTGTTTCGCATTTTTACCGAGTTTACCCATTAGAATCTTTGATCAAATCAAACAACACAAAACCTTCACACAATAAACAATAACAAACTTTTTATCTTATTTTTATTTTTTTTATCCGTTGTCTAGTTAACCATTTATTGAATTTCATAAGGAAGCTTTTCTTGGGACTAGATAATTGGTGTGAGTGTGGGAAACAATTTTTTTTTACATATATGAAAGAAGCACTAAGTATATAAATTCGCGCGCCGCCGCCCACCAGTTCATTCAATTTTATTGTTACTACCCGGACGAATTAAATTGACACCTGGATTCGTTACGTCTCATTGCGGTGCTCTAGGCAATTCCATCACAGCGAGGTGCCACTTAATTTGTCCGGGTAGCGTGTAGTAGTATATACATACACAGACTACTCAGAGATACTATATCATAAGTAGAATAGTAGAATGCAATTCCATTACAAGCATACAATTGTCAACAAGAAATTATTTAAATAAATTTGGGGTAATCCTGAAGTAGCCTAAATAGCCCGTTCTTTTTTTCTAGGTAGCCTAAATGGCTACTGGTAGCCGATTGGGTTTTTTGGTCGCCATTTGACCCCTCAAGGTAGCCTAAATGGCGATAATTCGCCTAATCTGGCACCGCTGGCGGGCGGTGCGTGCGATAAGTGACAGAACACGGCCGGTAGTCTGTTTTTATTTGATGGCTTCGTGCGATTAGCACATTTAGCCAGTGTCAAAGTAATTTTTCTTATGTATGATGATGATAAATGATAATAGAAATGAGAAGTGAGAAATGATATACCCCCCAACCCCTCGAGTATCTCAGTAAAGATGTGGGGTTTTACTAAGTCCTCGGGCGGACTTCTTGAGAGAATTTGAAAAGTAATGTTGCACTGTTTTGTTTCATTTGCCAACACTCATGCACACTCACGAACACTTAACGGTTAATAATCCACCATAATTTCACATTAATATTCATCATAACACAAATTTTAGAAAATAAAACAAAACCGCAGACATGACACTTTCCCGCGCCAAGAAGTCGGCCGGGCCTATGCGCTGCAAGAATCTAGGTAGCATCACGTAGCGTTTCCATTAAACAATTCATTCAATCACCACACATAAATTGTGCTATTGATTATTTCTTAATAAAATTTAAATAATAAAATGAAACTTCTTAATAAAATAATTTATATTTGCTTTGCTTTTGATATAAATCGATGACAATATCGATGAACGAATTTATGTATTAAAATTGTTCGCAACGCGGCATTTTTAAATCGATCAGGCGCGTAAGGTGGTTTCCATCACTAAATAGCGCTTGTAAAATAAATAAATAAATAAAAAAATAATATGTCAAAAAATGTGGCACGCTTGGATTTCATACAAATCGTGACACATGCGTCGTCTATAGATATTTGGTCTGTGGAATTAACTGTGACGTATATTTTTCTCTTTTTATTTCATTATTTTCTTTTTTCCCCTTGTTTTTAATTTTATAAAAACACAAATGTTGAAAAAATTTCTACGAGTAGGATTTGAACCTGCACCCTTCTGACATTCCGGGTCAGGTGCTCTTCCAATTGAGCTATCGTGGTTCGAGAAGCGACTTTAGGGCGTTTCTCACATGAATATACTCGTATATCTATCACTCAACCAAGACCAAGACCAGAGGCTTACCACAAGCTCTTATAGCAGTATTATTGCAGTTGTGAAAGCGAGACGCGTGTAGCGGCGAATATACTCGCGTCTCTTTTCCACAACTGCAATGATACTGCTATAAGAGCTCATGGTAGGGGCACAGTACATTCAAAATACTGATCGACGAAATCGTACCATGACCGCTATGATGTTGGCCACAAGGCTCCACAGCGCTTCAGGCGTGCTGATAAGCGACCAAACCATCCGAAATCGTTTACACAAAGTGCGTCTGCGTTCCCGAAGGCCGCTAAGGGTTCCACCCATAGCACCCCACAATCGTAGGGCCTGTTTACAATGGGCTCGCGAACACCGAAATTGGGTGAATTGGAAGAAGACTGGCGGCGCTGTGTTTGCTTCTCTGATGAATCACTTTTCGGTATGAGGCCGGATACAAGACGCACTTGAGTTTGGAGGACCTTTGGACATCAAGGACGATTGAGATTTTGTCAGGAAGTTCATCCATATGGTGGAGGAACAATCATGGTTTGGGCGGGTATTTGGATCGGTGGAAGAACCGATCCAAATACCGGCCTATTTCATATTTGGATCAGCGGCAACCTCAATGCTCAAACCAAATTCAACCACAAATACCTAGCTAAAGTTTACATTTATTATTGTTTTTGATTTAGAAATATTTTCTGACCATAAGTTGCTGCCCAACTAGCTTTTTTGCTTGAAGTACACCTACTTGCGTAATCTATGTTAATATAGGTCTGTGGTTTGATCGACAATATTAAACCCTTAGAATAATAACGCCATTAAACCCGTGTAGATTGAACATCGCTTTTGATGCTATCGATATTATTCAAATCAAATCAAATATCTTTATATTTGCTAGAATACAGGTTACAGGTACAGTTGTTGGGTTATTTTATTTCAAGCCAATGCATTCTACTAGTTTACTGGTGTGCAAATATTATAATTAGCGGATAATTAACCATTAACCCCCTATTCAAGCATTAATTAGTTAAATATTGTTTTGTCAACGTCACACAAACATCATTTTGAAAAAGAGACAAAACAATGATTTACTAAAATATGCTTAAATAGTTTTTATGAATATGGGGATTAGTATCTATGAACGTGCTTGAATGTTGGTAAATGAAACGAAACAGTGCAACGTTACTTATTAACCACTAAAGTGGCTGTATTGACTAGCTCCCTCTGCTTTTTCTATATAGATGGGACGGAATGAAAAAAAGAGCAATAAACTTTAAACTGTCTGTCTGTACTACGATTAATTAAATTTGACCTAATAAATTCTGTGCTAGAAATGAAAGTAAAGAAGAACACATAAAAATACCAAACCAACATTTTAACCCAATCGTAATACAATTTAAATTGTACAATCTTAAATTATATTACACTTTATAATCATGGAATGTCAATGGATAAAAAAGTCTCAAAGGTACCTATTTAGAAACTACAGAAATTAGTCTGCTCTGTACCCACTCTATATTTATTTAATTTAAGTTTTGATAACATTTTATACTTAACACAAGTATAAAAAAAACTTAATGTAATATTCACTCCTATTAAAAAATATATATAAACACTCAGTTTCAAAAGTTTTGTATTTTTTAATTATTAGCCTGTGAATGAACTCCACCAAATCTTTACTTAGGTACCTATTTGTTTACTGTTTTAGTTTAGATAAGGGGATATCAATTATAAATCGTCTGGAAGAAGAGAAATTTGAGCAGTTTCTTCGTCGAATTGTATCCAAGTTAAAGTTACAAGATACTGAAATATTTACAGTGGATGAGAGATGTAAGTTAGAAAATATATTTAAAGTGGATGAAGAAAAAATGCTTCTGGCTACTAAAACTGTACTCTACTTGTTCAAAAGGATGCTGAAATACATTTTCATGCCAGTAAATCTTAAAGCAGACTTGAAAAATATTGGGTTAAACAATGAAAAATCAGAAGTTTTTGTAAAAGTATGGTCTACAGAAACTCATACTACATTATATGAACTAGGTACTGACATTATCAATGACATAAGTGATACTTTAAATTTTCCATGGAAATTAAATGCAGAGTTAAGTTCAGACTATCACAAGAAGTGTAAGGTGCCTAAAGCGTATTTGACTTTTGCTACTGGAAAAGATGAACTTGAATTAGAGCTAACACACCCTGAAGTCTACTCTATGTTTCTACAGTTTGAGTCTATTCAAAATGAGTTAGATAATTTAATGTAGGAAAGCTCCTAAACTGTTGTCAGTAATAAAATATCATAAAAGAGTCTCAGAATCATGAGATAGGTGATGAGGTTCAGCCGCTTAATGGTTATTTTAATGTGCCTTCTGGTGTAACTAGGATCCTACTATTTGGCTATCATGATTGAATGTATGTTAATATTGCAATAAAAATGACAATATTCATATTACATATATGTATAAATAAAGCTTGGCTATTATTACTTGATCCTTGATATTTGTAAAATTTTCAGGTATGCATGTGCCAACCTATTTAACCGAACTTAGAAGTAGACTAACTGATAATCAGAACAAGTGAATAGATCAACTCAAGTATTTAGAATTTATAACAACTTAAAATATAATTTCTTATAATTTAGGATAATAATATATTGAAGCCTAAGGTCCGACTTGGCTAGTACTCGTATACAAATTAGTAACTACTAAAACAGTCATGGAAGAGCCCTATGTTCAATGGCTAGTTTCTACCAGCCAGCGTTTTGTGATTATTTCCGGAAGAATAACATAAGAACTAACAGCTTTAGAACTTGTGAAGGCTATAATATAATTTGTATATGATAACTAGTAGTTTAAGAGCCTGTGAACCCCAGACCTTCGTTATTTTATAAAAGCTGAAAGTTTGTCAGCTCCCAACACAGGTAAGAATGATGGTCCATTACGAAATTTGAGTTATGGCTTTGGCAGGTAAGCGGTACTAATGGTGTGTAAAATACCGATCTAAATTCATCAAATAATAAAATGTGATCATTTGGTATTGTTCACCTTCAGAATATTATTAAAAATCACGTCATTCATTGCCAGACACTTAACATCGTGGCAACCCCTTGCCAGACACCCTTAATGTTCATGAAATTATAATTCTACTTGCGTTATAGTATAAAAGCTGATTTTTATATATAATACTTTGGTAATAATTAGATGATGTTTCCTCATTAGCCAGACATTTTTGATAGTTCCAACCCCTTGCCAGACAAGAATGTAAATCTTAAGAAGAGATTCGTGATTAGAATGACTTATGCAAATAAACTTTTTGGCACAGATTTATTTTATTTAACTAGCTGACCGGCGCCGGCGGACTTCGTACCGCTTTGACAGTTTCCATGACAACAAAACAAACAAATAATTACACACGCACAAAGACATTCGATGCTACGAACCTACCTTAAATTGTTAAATTTTTTAATTTATTGTCATTAACAGGTTATAAAAAACCAAAGAGATTTAAATAAGTAGGTAGTTAAATGTCTTTGTAAAAAACCAAATAAAATAATACTCAAAAATTTAATTAAAATAGATTAATGACCTTAGAATAGTTTAGTATTGACGCTTTGACCGCGGGACTGACTATTGGAGGGTGGAGAAGATGAGGATATTGTGTGTGATTTTCTCCCGCGCCACGAATAACCATGAACGCTTAGGAGGCCTTTGCGTGACTCTCCGTGTAAGTGCGCTCGGTCTTCTCGTCCAGGTCCTCATCATCTAGAACCTCGTAGAAGACCGAGTCCATCTTAGTAGTCTTGTATAGTACGCGTACTAATAGGTAAGCAAAGAGATTTAATATAGAAATGTCTTTGTAGGTAAGTAACGATACTTGGCACTGTACGAAAAGAAACGTTACCGAACGCAAGCTCTTAATCGGACAGTCGGACTATTAGCACAGACTAGTTAATAGTTACTCTATTAGTACCAAAGAGTAGATTAGTACACCGTTTAAAGAATGTCACTGGTTACTTTCCTTTGGAGAAAGTACCAACATCTCACCTCCTCTTATTGGGGTCAGACGTTCTTGGTCAGGTGTTGGACCGGACGGGACTAAGGTCTTGTTGGGCCCTGGCAAGCCCATAGCCTTCGGCATGATCTTCGACTTCGCACTAATAGGACCCATTGAGGATTTGTACGCGCAGCCTACAACAGGCTAACTCAGCTCACATCATAAGCTCGCAACCAGCTCAAGCTCACCTACATGTACCTGGCGACATGTACCTTCAGAGCTCAACCCAGCAGACTGCGCAAGCAAAGGACTGTCTGCGCAATCCCTGTCCGCTCACGACCTTTAGTGGTCGTTCTCCTACGTGGCTCAATCAGCCTTGTGAAACATGGCCTACGATATCACGTTCAGGCCCCTTGTTCGTCAGTGAACGGAGGGAGGCCCTGCTTTACTACATACGCAGTGTTCAGCACAATGAGTTAGCAGAGGATATTCATCGCCTCCAAACTAACAAAACTTGCTCCGCCAGACTCCAGCGGCTTTCACCTTTCATTACAGACAAGCTCCTTAGAGTTGGTGGACGCTTTTCCCATGCGTCTATCAGATATGACGCTCAGCATCCGCTTACACTTCCCAGCTCTAGCCCACTTGTGGACCTCATCGTCGACCACTACCACAAAATACACTGCCACCCAGGCGCTGACACTTTGCACGCTTTTCTACGCCAACAATTTTGGATATTGTCCGCGCGCCGTATTATTAGACACCGAGTATTTAAATGCATTAGGTGCTTTCGATGCCGGGTTCATGGACCCCCTCATGGCCGACTTGCCAGCTGATAGAGTCACCAAAATGTATCGGCTGCCGGGAAGGCAATACCGACACAACGACGGGCGCTGAAGGATTAAGGAGCTGAGGAGGGATGGATGATGAATAATGATGATATTTGGGACTTACTTGGCAAGCTGAGGTTGACGGCGTAGCCACGATACGACTGTCGTGGGGATGGAGCTGATCTGGTAGAAGTCGCTTATTTCGCGCACACACACACACGCGCACACGCACCTTATGAAGGGATGTACCGGCCGGTAGGCAATTTACGAGTAGTTCTAGAAGGCTGGAGCGGAGAGCTGATGGTATAATTATATTTCTCTATGGCTCATCGAATGGGCTTGTGCTGAACAACGCGACGTCACGGGCGGGCCGATCGTTGAGTAAGTCCCAAATATCATCATTATTCATCATCCATCCCTCCTCCTTAATCCTTCAGCTCCCGTCGTTGTGTCGGTATTGCCTTCCCGGCAGCCGATACACTTCCTAATAAAATCAATTAATTGAAAAATATAATAAATTGATAAAAAATTTACTAGTTTCTGATTTATTAGTTTGTATTCGCCCAACTACCTATCTGGATGCCAAATTTGAGCTTTCTAGGTCATCTGGTGGAACTGGGTTACAGTTTTGATCTATCTATAGATCATAGATTCTATAGATCAGTGAATCAGTCACTGATAAAAATGACGATTTTTGGACGTTAATATTTAAATAACCGTTTGAGGTTTGTTTATGAAATTTGGAGCACATAATTATGTATCTCGCAAGTCTCAATAGCCTTTGACATGTATACGTAAAATAGTTTTTGAGTTATGACGAGAGGGTCAAAAGTGACTCCAAATGGTTCGTGTAATATTACACACGGTGCTGCTCGCCAGTTCTGTTAGCTTGAACTTGGCTTGATTCGCTACCGCGTGTCTAGATGATTTCAAAACAGGTGATTTAAAAGGGGCTTTTTGCAAAATTTTTATTCTAATACTATTATATAAAACTGGAAAAATCCTAACTTTTTTAGATTTTATGGTCATTTTTAGCAACTAATAGTAACATTTTAGAAGTGAAAATGTTCCTCTCATCCAAAGAGATTCAAGAGGTAAAATGTCTTTGCTCTCATCTAATATGTACTACGGAGAGGGCTTCTCTGGAAGTTTACAATTCAAGCCGGCCAGACGACACAACGGCAATGATGCTCAAGCACTGTGCGCTTGAGCTGACTCCTTTCATAAACCTTATAGTTTCCTAGAAAATTTAGACAAAATTGCTAAATTAAAGATCTCGCGCACTGAAGCACGCACTACGCAGGGAAGGCGTGCCGGTGCAGTCACCCACCCCACCACTCCAGTCCAAACCACATCACCGCTCAGTCTTATACATACAAATAATTTATAGAATAGGTAGGTAGGACTGAATAGGATCTATACAATCCACAAACAAACATCGAAGCGTGTCATTTCTGTTTTTTAGATGTAGATGTAAGTAGTTAATAATTTTCATTTACAGCAATGTTTTATGGTGTTTTGTTTTCGGTAATATTAACAGATTTTATTCTCTTCTTCTTCTTTTATTTATGGCATGTTTTGTGTCTAACACAATGTTTTATAAATACTTAGTTGTTTTTTCCTGAAATGTTTTTGTTTTGTTTATATAATTTTAACATTTAACAAAACAAAAACATTTTATAAACAGCTTGCCTACTTCTTAACTGATCTTTAGTACTTGTAAAAATATTATGATCGGATGTTAACGACGGTAGTTGTTGACATAGAATGGACGCCTTTGGCTTTCAAAGTAAAAAAAAGTAAATAGTGTTGAATAATTTCGGCGGGCTGGTTAGAACCACGATAGCTCAATTGGGAGAGCATCTGACCCGGTATGTCAGAAGGGTGCAGGTTCAAATCCTGCTCGTGGAACCTTTTCCAACAATTGTGTTTTTTGTTTTATTCCTTTCCTTACATTCACCTTATCGGGTCCTTTATAATGCGCATAATATTCTCGCTTTTATAATCTAACTCCAGTGAGCAAATTCAGTCTTTGGGGAAGACCCTACAAAAAGATAAATTAAACCAGAAGCCGTAATGAAGACACTCGATTGGGATGAGTGCAGATGCAGAGACCTCTTCACCTCTGAAATAGATCTATGTCATACATAATATAAGTTTCTGGGGAAGATTTTCTGAACTCGCGGTTTTTGTAATAGGTAGATAAAAAAATAACCTACATATAATTCTTTCCGCGCGTGCCATTTTGCAGCTTGAGTGGTAGTTATGAATATTTTTTAATAATGTAATTTTGTAATAAATGTATTTTTTTAATTTAAGTTGTTTTATTTTACTTCATAGAAATATGAAATAAGATCAATGCTTTTCTCTCCTAAACGGGATCACTTACTATGAACACTTTCCTCTTGAATCACTCTATATATTTAAAAAAATCGTATTAAAATCCGTTGCGAAGTTTTAAAGATCTAAGTCTTAGAATAATAACGCCTAGAACGATAGTGTCAAACAAAGTTCGTCAAAATATTGAGGCACAAAATACTCCGTCGTGTGCGTCAGCAGCTTGTCATTACACACACAACCGTACGAATAAATGTTGCAAGTAAAATGGTAATTTCCCCAAACTCGGGGTAAATGGGTAAGTTACTAAACTCTTATCTTGTTTCATAGTTTAAAAATTGTATTGTTGTTACATATGATTTTTTTTATTACTTAAATTTTTTTATGTGAAAATAGCCACAAAGTCAATAGTCACAAAAAGAAAATTGTCTTCTATAATTATTACATATTATTTTATTATATTAACGGCATACATTAATAATATTAACTGTTATATACATTAAGATGTTTTCATTTAAGTTTGTGATTATTATTTTAAAAAATTAAAAATTGTAAGGTACATACATACATAAATAGTCACGCCTCAATCCTTCAGGAGGGGTAGGCAGAGACAATGGACCGCCACTTCTCTCTTTAACTATTTGGAAGCATAATTTTATCTCATTATGTATTGAATATTATTTCGAGCCTTTAGTTAGATGGCGGTGAAGCTTCGACTACCACAATTTTCATATCATTAGCTACTTATTTAAAGATACTTACATATAACACGAAAACATGTACATGTAATGTTATGTAAATGTAACAATGTTTGGTGATAAATAAGAATGCCAATATTTATTCATTTACTTTATTGCACAAAAATCAGTCTTATCAGAAAAAATTACTGTTATAACATTTTTTCAGCATGTCAGTTTAAAATCCTTGTAGCTGTAACTATTTTCTAAATGACTGGCACTTTGATAACAGCAATCGTGACAAATTGTCTTTCTTGGACTCTAGACTTGGATAAAAACAACTCTAAATAAAAAAAACTCGGAACACAAAATGGGGTAAAAGTTTTCCTACATCTAGCAAAACATACATGAAATGACAAATTACAAATTTACGAACATTAATATCGTGTTTTACGAAAAAATAGACATTGATTAGCTGTTCTTACAGGTGAAATATAATCTTAGCATCCTATTTGCTAGATTCTGACTTGTGAAAGCATCCTTTGAGTGCACAAATCGTCATTATAAACAAAAATTGCGGAGCTGCTTACGACACGACGTGACCTTGGATACTAGCGAGCCGTTCGGCCAACCAAGCCACATATGGCTTGGTTAAACTTGCCTCAATCGCCGTGCGCGTACTCGGCTTCTAGGCGTTATTATTCTAAGATCTAAGTATACATACATACATAGGGAGGGACAGACAGACAGCGAGAAGCGACTTTGTTTTATACTATGTAGTGACATTTATATTCCAACAGATTGTCCAGTTACTAGATACCATTACCTAAAACAAAGGTATTTTAATTCACAACAAATAAAGGTTAGAAGACATGGAAAAATAGTATTTTCATGTTGTTTTGTATTGTTATTTTTAGTTTGGCAATATTTTTATCCAAGGCATAGACAAGTGGACAAGAAAAAGTGACGTCATAGACACTGCCATCCATACGTCAGAGGTTTTGGCAGCCCGTGAGTGAACTATTTTCTTCATTGTTGACCTTTCCTAAATCTTAGGTGTAATTATTTCATCATTAGACGTACTCTGGCTGTACCCTTTTATTCAAGCATATATATTTCGACACAGTCTCGACCATGGACTCGGAAGACGATACAAAGGATGATGTGGATTCTGGGAACGAGTCCAGTGGAGACGATGTCGACTTTGCAATGGACGTTGAGACTCACAGTACAAGGGAACGACAAACGGAGCTTGAGGAATATCCATACGAAGTGTTATCTACGGAGGAAATCGTTCAGCACATGGTTGACTGTATCAAAGAAGTGAACACTGTTGTCGAGGTCAGTATGTTAGTAGTAAACAATGGACTCTTGAATGAGGTTACTCGTACATTGGAACACTTCGATGGAATCTTTTGTGTCGCACTCTTAATTATTTCTAACCCGCTCTATATGCTTTAGATGCGTCTGAAGTCCTAAAACCAATGTATGCAATCAGCTGACTAAATCAGTGGCCCACAAACCTGATTTTGTCATAAGAATGACTGACATTGTAAACATTAATAATATCACTTACAAAGAGAATGCATTGACTCATATCCTTTAGTATATGCCACAGCCAATAATACAATAAGAACCCACAAAATTTCAATGGAATATTTCTATGATTGTAACCTTTTACTTTGACTTGACATGTAAGTACTAGAGTAGGTCATTTACAAATTGATAATTACCATTGATTGTCGCTTTTACGTTGATTTAGGCACATACATTCTTTGTAATTTTTATTTAGAACAAATCATTAACAAAGAAATCCTTATCTTATCACTGCCTATCAAAACAAAAACAAACATGATAATCATTGAATGTATCTTTTAATTTTGTTGAATGTTGAATTATAAAATGAAATTAAATGAAATCAATATTATATTTTTATAAATCACCAGTTTCACCATTCATATAATATTAAAATTAATTCCACTCAATTTCATAGTATATTTTAAAGTCAAGGTAATTCTGTTTAATATTTTTTATAACTAAGTTCAGTGATAGAATCCACCACTGTCACAAAATCAGCATCAAAGCCAAGCTGTGATATTTTGCTGATATGAGAACATTGACACTGGTAAAGGATAATAAAAGAAAATTAATTATACCTTTTAATCCAAACCCAAAACTTGTTTGATTCTTGGGTTGGGTTTAAATTAAATTATAATTAAAGAAGAATTGGTATTCATTGTAATTGTCACAATCAGCCTGTATCAGTTCATTGCCAGACAGGGTATTGGATTGTTAATAAGTTGAAATAAAATTATGCATATAGGATTCGTAAAAGCAGTTTTATGTTATATATATTCAGCAATTTACACCATAAAATTGTTACAGATACCAACAACAACAACACGAATACTGTTAAACCACTTCAAATGGGACAAGGAAAAGCTTATGGAACGATTCTACGATGGGGACCAAGATCAGTTGTTCTCCGAAGCTAGGGTCATTAATCCATTCAGGAAACCAGTCATACAAAGGCCAAAGGTATTTGATCTTCACTTTTATGATGTTTTATAAATACTCAAGATTTTTTCCCATTGCATTGGAAATAAATAGAATGCAATTCATTAAGATACACTAAGAATAACCTACAAATAAATTTAATTTTGGCAATCAAGAGATTGTCCATGTTTTATAAATAAGCCTTGTAAACATGTATCAACACTAGGTTAATAAAAAGATATATTTTTTTTACAAAGAAGTAAATACCAAGGTTGTTGATTCTAAAATATAACTTTAAGCATTGAGAATTATGTATAATTAATGAATACTGTTGATTATGCAGCATATAGTTATATTGATACTATATCTTTGATTTAGTATTAAAATATCAATACTAAAAGTATTTACATATTATTGAAAATGATGTTACATTTGAGTTAAATCACAAATCCAAACATTCCATAGTTTCGAAAAGTATTATTACTAGTTATTTAATAGGAACATGGATGTTGATAATTATATCATCCAAATAATATTTGATTCACAGACAGATATACAAAGAGCAAGTTTTACTAATGCAAACTACAAGTTGACTTATTAATAATTTTAAAATTCTACTTTATCATAAGCTCTTTAGAAGGTATATATTTAAAACAGATCAATCAATTGAATGCTGGGTAGTATTAATAACAACTATTGGTGACTTAATAGCGAGATTAATATAAGCAGTTGTTATGGCTGCTTTTGGAAACAACCAGACAAAGTATTACACTCCCATGTGGGAGTCACCTACATAATTCAAGTTTAGAATAGGAAACCATTGTCTTTCTAAAATTGGACATCCCAGATAAGTGCAACATCATTTACTCTTAAACCATTTGTTTATCCCAGAACATCAAGGAGCATCTCAATCTAATATATGGTTGAGGCCGTTGAGGCGCATCAAATGTATGGATTTATAATACAGTCACTAATTCATAGGCCTATAATAAATTAGGCAGTAAAATCACCATGTTAACCCTAATTTAGTATGCAGTTTGATGACATCATCAAACAACCAGACAAAGTATTACACTCCCATGTGGGAGTGTAATACTTTAGTCCAATTTTAGAAAGACAATGGTTTCCTATTCTAAACTTGAATTATGTAGGTGTTAATGTGTTTCTTTAATCCTTTCTGTGAGCAAAGTAGCCTTTAAATTCGGAAGGTATCACATGATGTCGTTTACATTATCTATGGATAGGCGCCATTTTATCGACACAGTCTGAGTGATTGGTTGGCTTCCATATTTAAGTAATTCAAAATAAACTCGCTAGATGTCTTCCTATTGAAAGAAAATCACAAAGTGGAGCAACAGATGCTGGCATATTAAGATGCCATCCGTATTGTGCAGGTGTTCTGTAATAAAAACAAAATGATGAATTTCTAGTGGTGATCGCTATGAAAATGGGGGTATATTGATATATTTTTATCATTTTTTTTATTTTATAGCAATATAAAGGTATTACAAATAAAAAATATTATAACCATTACAAGGCATATTTCAATAAGTCTGTTCGCAATCATATTTAGTAGTTTTGTCTACTCTAATAAAATTATTATGTCTGGTGGCCCAAGCAGACAGCCTCTTGGAGATGAAGAGATCGAGGATATTTTACTCATAGAACACTAAAAATACTATCTAATGTATATGTACTAAATAGTACATACAATACAAATATCAAATCAAAATTGAATCAATATGTTTTTCCGATTCTTTTTACTTTATCTTGCATCTATTTGAAATTAAACTTTGTATGAAAAAAATCAATTGTCAATAAATCGATAATTTATTGCGGCCTTGTCTAATGTTGAATAGAAAGTCATAATAATTTTGGATCGCATAATTATAGCAGTGTCACAGAATAATATACAGGCAGTGTTTCGGTTATAATTGTGCCTTTTTACAAATAATAAGCCTTTTATAAACCTCTTCTTGGATAAAATGTGAAGTGTTTGTGCGAAATAACATTATACCAGGCTAATTTCCGATTTCCTTTCTTGCCTGGGTTTTGTGACTTTATCTCTATTTTTAACATATTTATTACTCAAAACTGTTAATTTTATGAAAGAATAGTATCTGGTGAGTGTTTGTACAAAATTTAGTTACTCTAGCATTTATACTTTTGGTAATATTAATTTTTAAAGCCGACCTTCATTTTGCGTTACATTTCGACACTTTAAAAAAAACCCCGAATTGAGAGGTTGCTTTGCCTACAAGCGCTCCGTACAGAAAAGGTTAAGTTCCTTTGGATATTGTGAAATATTAAAAAGAGGCTTAAATGCCTGTCACTTGACGTAAACATGAAAATTTTAAAATAAACCACTTGCAAAATATCTAACTAACTAATCCTTATGTTCACTTTCTGTGGAAATATTTACACTGTGGAAAAAGGGTTCATCTACCATGTAAGGGCAATAAAAACAATTGCTGTGATCAAACACGGATAAGTAAGATTATAATGATAAGATGTAAAAGTAAGGGTATTCATTTATTTCTATTTTGTTAAATGTATAACATTAACATGTGCCTTTTCATTGTTAAAGTTACCCAGACGGATATCTACATCAGGGACGGAGGAATGTGAAATATGTTTTTCTATTCTACCTACCTCGGTATGTGGTGTTATTTGCCTTATTTGAGATTCGTTTTTACAAAAACTTTTAACATTTATTTAATTTAAACATTATTTCAATTTTTTAGATGATGACAGGGCTGGAATGTGGACATAGATTTTGCACACAATGTTGGTGCGAATATTTAACTACTAAAATAATGGAAGAAGGCTTAGTAAGTATTTATGTTTTAGATTCAAGTCACAAAGTTGACACTTATTTCTTTTTTAGGTGCGTCCAAAGCTTTCAAGTATTTTGGTGGGCAAGGCAACATAGACTATATGATTTGATAGTCCTTTATTAATATCCAAAGAAAAGAAAATTTTTACATTCTTTAACTTCTTTTGTAGATGAGTATAAGATTGTCTATAGATAGTTTTAACTACTTATGACAAAGTATAAATGTGAGTTTGGGGTATGTAAATGAATGTGTAAGGGTGACTACAATAAAGTAGAGTCCCTTTATTTTTACGGCTCTTCTCAGCTCTGCTCCAGTATTGTTACATTTCCACACAGCTCGGCTTCGCTCAGCTCAGCCGGTGATACTTCAATGGAGTATCACCGTAATCGTTAAATGCATTATGCGACTGCTGGGGCGAGATTAGTGTGATTGCCCAATGTTATCCAGGGTCAAACGATAGCGTGCGCGGCCCACGCGTGCGACATCTTGGTGGACGACGCCACGGTGATGCGGCTGGTGCGCGACCCGCGCGTCAAGCTCAAGTACCAGCACATAATCACCAACAGCTTTGTGGAGGTGAGTGACTTACGAACCGATGGCATAGTGACATTCATAAAACCTACTTGTAGCTTGAACTGAATTTTGAGAGTGGACTGCGCTTTGTCAAGCCTTGGTCTTTTGATCCTTGGTCTCTTATGGAAAAATAACAAAGTGTTGAAAAACTCCATGGCATGTCGTGGGATGCGGGTTTGAATCCCGCTCGTGGAATTTTTTCAACACTAGACAAAGTGTTGAAAAATTCCATGGCATGTCGTGGGATGCGGGTTTGAATCCCGCTCGTGGAATTTTTTCAACACTAGACAAAGTGTTGAAAAATTCCATGGCATGTCGTGGGATGCGGGTTTGAATCCCGCTCGTGGAATTTTTTCAACACTTTGTCTTTTTTCAAATTGTAATTTGTTCGCAACAATATTTGCGTAAAATTATATGTAAATAATCATAAATTTACGGTAGCTTTACACATACAAATAGGACTTTTTAGATACTTTTTCAAAAGTTTTACTACATTGGGAGCTAAAGAAATCGAACCGTATCATTTTCATACAATCAAATTAATTTTGAAGCCTTGGTTATCCGCCAAGGATTGCTCGGGCGTGATTATGAAGACCCAGCCAGATGCCGAATCCATACAGTTAGCCTTTTAGACGCCAAACCATCTGGAGTTCTTAGCTTAGAATTTTCATGTATATTAAGGGCCCTATTACATCATGGCTGTGATTTTTGCGTAAAATGGCCAATTTTGGCGTTCTCGATCTCAGAAACGAAAATACAGTAACAATTTTGACTTTTTGAATAGTGTAGAATAGCTATTGGCATAGTTCGTAGCGGCCTCGCTTTTTGTAAATTTTGCTTAACATTTTGATGAAACCCAAAATAGCAGAGAAAGATTTTCATAAAATGCGCGAAGGCACTTTTTTGAGTTCCTAGATTGAACTACTGTTCTAAACAAATGAAATAAAAAAAATTTAATGTTATCTTATAAATAGTCGAATAGTTCTTCTATTCAGTTTCAATTCTTCAGTTCAATTTTTAGATATCATTGATTTTACATAGAAAAAAATCTTATTCTAAACCAAAAAACATCGAAAATCGCTTTAACCTTTTGAACGCCAGAGCGCAAACGCATTGGCGCCCCTTCCACGCCAAGCCACAAATTCAGAGCAAATACCTACAAATAAAATAGGAATGCCAACGATCTTATCGATAATTTGTCAATAACCAATTTAATAATTGCTATTCGTCACATATTTTTGAAATAAAATATTACTCGTTATATCAATCTTTATTTGACACTATTTCGTATCATTTAACAGCAGTTACAAAATTCTAAACAAAGTAAAAGTAGACATTAGAACTGCAAACGAATAAATCAGATAATAATAAGGTACATCACTAATCTCGTTCGTGAAGTCATCCGCTGTCGGGAAGACCCGACTATGGCGTGGTTGGCACGACCTTTGACAACTTTCTCGCGTGTGAGGTAGGGATGTGACATTTCAAGTAAACTAAAAATTATAAACAACAAGGTAAAGAAAAGGTTGTCTATTAGAGTAGGTACTAATTATTAAGAGGCCTATTACATCTCGACTGTGATTTTTGCGTCAAATGCCCAGTTTCGTATTTTGTAGTAATTTTCCAGTTGTATTTATCGTTTTTATCGAATAATAAATTCATCCTTAGTATTACAAATTTCCACTCTGCGAGAAAAAGCTGAGTTCGGACGGCCGGCGCATCGCATTTTATAGTAATTTTGCAGTTGTATTTATCGTTTTTATCGAAAAAGGATTATAAATTCATTATTAAATGTTTATTCCTCATGAAGTAACAATTATTCTGGTGTAAATTTTGCTCAATAATATTATCGTAGATAGGAGAAATTCACATCGATCTTAAAGCGATTTTAGAAGTTTTGTAAAATGTAAAAATGTAAAAATGTAAAATGTAAAATCAATGATATCTAAAAATTCCGAGGCCGCTACGAACTATTCGACTATATAAGAGATAACATTCTATTTTTTTTATTTCATTTGTTTAGAACAGTAGTTCAATCTAGGAGCTCAAATAAGTGCCTTCGCGCATTTTATGAAAATCTTTCTCTACTATTTTGGTTTTCATTAAAAAGGTAAGCAAAATTTACAAAAAGCGAGGCCGCTACGAACTATTATATGCCAATAGCTATTCTGCACTATTCAATAAATTTACCTAACTTACCCTTCACTAGCTGTCGTATCTTGCCGACTGTGGCGTGAGGAGAACACCTTTTTTAAGGATTTCGATTTGCAATATTTAATGATAATTTTTGCTAGTGAAATGTAACTAATGGATATATCTTCGTGCCTTTTTACAATATATCATTACTGTACTTTTAAATAATAGGAAAAAGAAACACAAAAAAGTTAATTTAGTATATTTATTTTGTATTTTAAAAATTTCGTTTTCTCGTCGGCTATACACGACGGTGGCGTGTTGGGCACTTTTTCATTTGTCGTCCAGTGCCGACCGTGGCGTTCAAAAGGTTAAGATCGCTGTGAATTTCTCCTATCTACGATAATATTACTGAGCAAAATTTATACCAGAATAATTGTTACTTCATGAGGAATAATTCTATTTCGATAAAAATGATAAATACAACTGCAAAATTACTACAAAATGCGATGCGCCGGCCGTCCGAACTCAGCTTTTTCTCGCAGAGTGGAAATTTGTAATACTAAGCATGAATTTATTATCCTATTTCGATAAAACCGATAAATACAACTGGAAAATTACTACAAAATGCGAAAATGGGCATTTTACGCAAAAATCACAGTAGAGATTGTTTCCCAGGACATAATTATTAAAAATTACAGAGCTTATTTAAAAAAATTATAAAATAAAATTAAACTTATAAAAATAAAATAGGTGTGACGTTATGTGCCTCCTACATGTAATAGGCCTCTTAATGGTTTTACTACCGTTATTTTTGGACACTGGTTCACTGGACTGAACCGGTCAGTTGGATAACTACGTAGCTGTGAGCCACCTACGATCGCTCTAAATGGCTTCCGTCTGACTAAGGCAACTATTACTTAATCTGTGCTAAGGCTTCATAGTTATCGCGTTTGTACCAAAACGCTATGTTGGTTCAATTTCTTTGTATTTTGTGTTTGTTGAATTAACTTGGCTTATACTTATGTGTGATGGCTTGGTGCAGTGCAACCGGCTGTTGCGGTGGTGCCCGTCGCCGGACTGCAGCAACGCCATCAAAGTGGCGTACGTGGAGGCGGCGCCGGTCACCTGCCGCTGCTCGCACACCTTCTGCTTCGCGTGCGGCGAGAACTGGCACGACCCCGTGCGTTGCTGCCTGCTCAAGAAGTGGATCAAGGTACGCCGTGCTGCTGTATATATATTTACTTTTTTTGTGCCCTTAGAAGGGCAACCCACCTTTAGCATCTCGGAGGTGGGAGTAGGTGAATACTGCATTGTATGAATAACTCAAGCGGTTGAGATAGATTATGTCAGACTCCTACTGACTAAACACCCCTAGGGTTGCCCATAGCTTTGACAGGGTTTGACCGACTGCCGTTGGAGGCGACGTTGGCGTTACTCAATCAGAGTGCACAGAGGGCACGCCCCTTAGTGGGGCGCGCTCAATCTGCAGTAAGCTGCCTATATCGGCTGACTTAACTAAGCGTCTGCGTGTCCTGTGTCGCAAGTAGGCAATCCAGTTCACGTGATAATTGATTGGAGGATCTGACACAGCGTGTTTCGGCCTACGGAAATGGGCGATGATTATACGTACCGTCTCGTCAAGATGGCTATGTGGAGGCGGCGCCGGTCACCGCTCGCACACCTTCTGCTTCACCCAGTGCTTCGTTTCACACGGCTTAAGAAACCCTTTAAGTTTCTTGCCGCCCTTAAAAAAGCAAGTAGTAAATCGCGGTACCAATAGGGATAGGGTTAGCACGTTCTTCAATCGGTAAAGCGTCAGAGATACCCATAGTACGCCGTGCTGCTGTATATTATACAGGTTGACTTTTTTATCACCGTCCAAAACTTCTGAGTTACACATCAAGATAAACATTTTATAGACAAGAAATACCAAAACATAAAGAGCCCCTAAAACATGTTCTTAACCAGGTAGCGCAACGGCTCATTGTTACATACCAATTGTCGTCTCACGCGTAGTATACGCCTCCTTCATGGCGTTGCAACTACAGGCTCACTTTTTTATAACCGTCCAAACCTGAGATGACTCCCGTGATACAAACGAACAACTCTTACTATTGGATCAATTCCTAACTCGAAAATAAAATTCAGTTGTTCCATACACAGCATACCAATATAGGTACCTTACCAATATAACAGCTGAATATTATTTTCGAGTTAGGGAGTTGGTTCAATAGATAAGAGTTGTTCGTTTGTATCTCAGAAGGTTTGAACGGTTATAAAAAAGTGAGCCTGTATTTGCAACGTCATGAAGGAGGCGTATACTACGCGTGGGACGACAATTGGTATGTAACAATGAGCCGTTGCGTTACCTGGTTAAGAACATGTTTTAAGGGCTCTTAATGTTTGGTATTTCTTGTCTATAAAATGTTTATCTTTATGTGTACGTTGTTACTGTACAATACAATGCTCATCAATCAGCTTGGTAATATTTCGCGTATGGCAACTGGTATGACATCGTAGACCGCTGCTTGTTAAAGAAGCTGTTCCAGGATTGGTACACTACATAATATGACGGTTTAGTGCGAGACTAAAGACTTACCCCCTTATTCATAAAAACTATTTTAGCATTATTTAGTTAATCATTACGGGTTAATATATAAAAGTGGACATGATAATGTTAATCATCATTATTATAAATCTATAAATGTCCCACTGCTGGGCTCATATCCTCTCACACGAACAATATCACATTTGGCGATAACCCACCATGCTGAACTCGCTATTGGTGAATTTTAACGACTGCCATATTACGATAACGACCGTGACCAGTAGATTAACGTGCCTTTCCATGCTTCGAAAAGCAGGTCGAGATATTTTAAATTGGTTACCGATACATTGCAGCGGTAGTTGCTTAACTTACAATATTGTAACCGGAATGTATAAACTGCTTACTAAAAAAATTTAAATATACGGAACACCCAACTAAAATAAAACGACGGTATGCAAGTTACTAAATTATTATGAAACTAGCGGCACCCTCAATCTCCCTGTGACCACAGACATTGTAAAGGGTTCGGAACGTATAATTTATCACATCAACACCAGCTCGTTGTGTCCCCACTGCTGGGGCAAGAGTCTTGGCTGGATAGGGAGAACGGGCCATAAATCACCACGCGAGCCCAGTACGGATTGGTGGTCGTTAACTACTTCTAATGTAGCCGGCACCAATGGCTTTACGTGCCTTCCGAAACACGTAGGAGCTCAAGATAATAAATTTTTGGTCACCCATCCGATGACCAGCCTCAGCAATAGCAAACCGCTGCGCCATCGAGCCCCTCTATACGTACATTTGTTTTGATTTAATTAAACGTACGACGCATAATTAAATCAAATCAAATGTGTAAAATAAACGCGACTTAAAAGTTGTTCATTTCAAAATAAAATAAAGGGTTACATCAACACCACACTAACATTGTAATCGATTTAAGAAATGCGACGACGACTCGGAGACGTCGAACTGGATCGCGGCCAACACCAAGGAGTGCCCCAAGTGCAACGTGACCATCGAGAAGGACGGCGGCTGCAACCACATGGTGTGCAAGAACCAGAACTGCAAGGCTGACTTCTGCTGGGTTTGCCTCGGGCCCTGGGAGCCGCATGGCAGCAGCTGGTACAACTGCAATAGGTAATTATTGTCGTTTACTATAACTCATTACTTTGCTGGCTCAGTGACCCGTAGTGGATCTTGGTCTCCGACACAACAATACGCAAATCTTCCCTACTTTCTACCCTTTCAGACCACTAGTCGATCTGGAGCCCTTGTAGTTACTACTTCATCCTTCCAGCGGTACCCAGGACGCCCAACCGGCCGACGCCCGCTTGGCCTTCCCATGTAATGCTCTCTTCACTGCCCGATTTTCTCCCATACTGTTCACATGCCCAAGCCAACGGAGTCTGCCTGCCTTGATATCTCCGATGATATTAGGATCAGATACTAGCTCTTCGATCTACCTGTTCTTTCTTCTTATTATTGTCGTACTATATGTGAATTTTTTTATTAGTATTTACTAAGTTCGTCATAAACTAATTATTAAAACATATATGAACCTAAAAAAATTGGCCAGATTTTCCGCTGTTTTTTCGAAATTTGATGACATAATAAAAAAAGAGAAATAATAAATTGATCCACAAAAAAATAGTAGGCTAGCACCTAAAGTGCTAAGTTAGCATCTAAATACTATAGTAGTAGTAATAGTAGTATTTAGGTGCTAACTTAGTATTTTCGTGGGTTAGGTTAGGTTAGTTTGGTGATAATTATCAAATTTTGTATTGTATATTGTACATAAATTTGATATTTGTAAACTCCATATGAACTTTACCTATACCTATATATTTCGCACTCCTTGCGCGCAATATGTTTAAAAAGGAGTACGAAGTTTTTTTTATGATAAATATTTTTTGTCCACTATCTGCCCTGCCATAGATACGACGAGGACGAGGCGAAAGCGGCCCGCGACGCCCAGGAGAGGTCCCGCGCCGCGCTGCAGCGCTACCTATTCTACTGCAATCGGTACATGAACCACATGCAGTCGCTGCGCTTCGAGTCCAAGCTCTACGCCTCCGTCAAGGAGAAGATGGAGGAGATGCAGCAGCACAACATGAGCTGGATCGAGGTGAGCGGTTGTTTTTTCTTTTGGTTTCTGTTTTTTCATCTTTGTTTCTCTTTTTATTATATTTCTTATATATATTTTTTTCCTTTTGGATTTTCTTTTGTTTTCTTTGTAACTAGGCTAAATGTTAAATTACGTTTACGCCGGAGCTAGGGGTGACCTCGGGTTATGGGGACTCTTTTTCCTTCGGACTCGTACTCCTCTAGGAACGCCATATACATATTGCTCCACCCTGGGACTTAGGAATTAGCAAATATGTAGATAGAGTAGGTGACAGTGCAGGATTTTAAAAAACTGCCTACTGCCTTTTTCAAAATTGTTCAGTGGATCTAAGTCCTCGCGCGCCATATGTACGCACGGTCGTACGTAAGGTGGCCCGCTAATTATACCTACAGCGCGGGACGGGTTAATTATGTTATTAATTACCGATGCTCTCACCAACCATCTGTGGTCCGCGGACCACCAGTTGGAAACCACTGATTTAAATATTTGGACAATGATTTAGTTTCGTATCGGTGGCAGGGGAAGGCAGTTGTTAAGTCGTGTATATCATGTTACGTCGTGTTCATCATGTTACGTAATACTCAGCAGCGGGCTCACTCGATTACTCGTCCTCAGGTGCAATTCCTAAAGAAGGCGGTGGACATCCTCTGTCAGTGCCGCCAGACGCTGATGTACACGTACGTGTTCGCGTACTACCTGCGTAAGAACAACCAGTCGGTGATCTTCGAGGACAACCAGCGCGACCTGGAATCCGCCACAGAGACCCTCTCGGAGTATCTGGAGCGGGACATCACTAGCGAGAACTTGGCCGATATCAAGCAGAAAGTGCAGGACAAGTACAGGTGAGCTGGCGACACTTATCGTTACGGTTTTTTTGATTATAGTTTTTATCCAACAATTTTAACAATCATATACAATCAAGTATAAACAATCTCAATAAAGGATATAATAAAGGAGCTCGATGGCGCAGTGGTTAACGCGCCCGGTCTGCGAGTGCTGAGGTTAAACAACTTTCGCAAGGCCGGTCATCGGATGGGTGACCAAACATTTATCATCTCGAGCTCCTCCGTGCTTCGGAAAGCACGTAAAGCCGTTGGTCCCGGCTGCATTAGCAGTCGTTAACAACAATCAATCCGCACTGGGCCCGCGTGGTGGTTTATGGCCCGTTCTCCCTATCCATCCATAGGGAAGGCTCGTGCCCCAGCAGTGGGGACATACAATGAGTTGATGATGGTGATGATGATGATAAACAATCTATAACTTTCTCAATGTAATACATTAATTTTAGTGCTAAAAATATCGCTAAATATAGGTCAGTATTTTGTCATATCACTACACGAATTCAGTAAGAAGACGAAATAGATTAGATAGAATATTCGACATGTTCCGTGATTTTGTGGTAGGGTTTTCACGAAATTCCTGGTGTTCTCATTTCTCTGCGACATATCGACAACAGGAAATCCATGAACATTAATTTCCTTAGAAAGAACGTTCGTTATTGAATAGTGCCAAAAAATACTGGATTCTGCTAATAAGTGAAATAGAGCATGTAACACACCAGTTGGACCCAAAAACTTAGCGAAAAGACTGGTTTTAGCTAAGCATCTTCAACTTCGGTCAATAATAGTACTATTATAGATTAAGAATCCGCAACAAAAATACATTACGAAAATGGCCGTGTTTGCTCACAAATTCTAATTATCTTATTCTTATATGCTATTGCATAATAAGAGTTCGATGGCGCAGTGGACAACGCGCCTGGTCTGCGTGTGCTGAGGTTAAGCAACTTTCGCAAAGGCCGGTCATCGGATGGGTGACCAAAAATGTATCATCTCGAGCTCCTCCGTGCTTCGGAAGCCGTTGGTCCCGGCTGCATTAGCAGTCGTTAACAACCACCAATCCGCACTGGGCCCGCGTGGTGGTTTATGGCCCGTTCTCCCTATCCATCCATAAGGAAGGCTCGTGCCCCAGCAGTGGGGACGTAAAAAATGATCTAATGATGATGATAATGATGATGAATGTTAAAAAAGGTTGTATATCATCAACAGTTTATTATAAACCTTAAATCTCGAGCATAAACCTCAATTAAGGTTGTCTAGAATTTATAATTTATACTTACTTAACATTTGTAGTAATCGACCGTAGTAATTTGAAATAAAAACAAAATGTGGTTTAATTTTTCAGACTGTTTTTTGTAAAGCGCTTATCGGGAATCTAGGGTAGTGGCTCCAGTGTTCGACTGGAACCAGTGATCGACATTTTGTCCTTTAAACATTAAAAATACGGGTCAGCAACTCATTTTAGTCTTAAAGCAACAATTGAATACCGACCACCTGTTACGATCACAGTCACGAGTCACGATAGCATAGTTGGCGGTGCACCCGACCCGGCATGTCATGGGGTGCGGGTTCGAATCCCGCTCGTGGAATTTTTTCAACACTTTGTCTTTTTTCAAATTGTAATTTGTTCGCAATAATATTTACGTAAAATTATATGTAAATAATCCCGTTATATTTCAATAAAAATCTATGTTAGTTTTTGGCGACAAAAATTGGGCGAACACTGGGTCCATTACCCTAGTACAGACGCCTGCAAATAAGCCTATCCAAAATAGTCAAATTTCTTCAATAAATGTTCAACCATATGCCATATACACCGTCACTTTTTGATAGTTTTAATCCCGTAGGTGGGTTGATCAGGCCATGAAACTGAACAACTTTTCCAAAGCAACAAAGCCTCTATTGACCGAGCATAGTTTGTATGGGAAAGTTAAAAAAAATCTCGTTTTTTGACTTATGTTTCTTAGGAAAAGTTGTTCAGTTTCATGGTCTGATCAACCCACCTGCGGGATTAAAACGATCAAGAAGTGACGGTGTATATAAAGTTCAAAGTCTATTGAAGACATTTGTCAGTTTGTGGTATTCTTTTTTTTTGGAGAGAGTTTGCTGATTGTCTCAAACGGCATTTTTAGCTTCACCGGGCTTTTTTGGGGGCGTCGAAAAACTTAAAGGGTTCCTCAAGCCGTGTGAAACGAATCACCTTCGGAGGTTTTCTAGAGGGAACGGCATCACGGACTTGTGCGTGTCCCCGTGCCCTACTAGATTCTTCGAAGGGTTCGGATGGGGTCGGGGAGGTTGTGGTAGTCTGATGTTTAACCGCCTCTGTGGTCTAGTGGTTAAGACCACCGGTTTAGACCCAGAGGTCCCGGGTTCGATTCCCAGCGGGGGGTACATGTTTGTGTACTCGGTTTGGTTGGTGGTAGGACTTGTTTGTCCGCCTGGCTAGCTACCACCATCTTATCTAAATATGTCGCCATAACATCAATGTTTGTAGCATTGTTGTGTTCCGGCAGCTAGAGATAAGATAGCCAGTGCCTCACTAGTTGAGGATGCGCAAGAAGTGCGCTTCCACCAAATGGCCTTATCATCACTTAACATCAGGTGAGATCTAGGCACTGTGCTTACCCGTAAATATAAAAAAAATGTACCAGGTACTATTATGGGACGAAGATACGACGTACGATGTACGAGTTACGTACATGATTTTAGTTAATTAGGTTTTTGATTGCGCGATTCAATATTGACTCTGGTCGCGAGCTCACGACCTACTTTTTGTACAGTGACAGTGACAGTGACATTAGGCCAACCTGGCCAAATGCATACATAATTACAGTTAGTGTTCAATTAGAAACCAATCGATTAACTTGGGAGTTTCATTTTGACAACACCTTTTATCCTTTGGACACTCAATCTGACTTTTTGCATATACATTGACGTTGACGTAGCTAATCGTTACAATCTCTAATGCTCACCCGTTTTTGTTTTGGTGCAGATATTGCGACAGCCGGCGTAAGGTGTTACTGGAGCACGTGCACGAGGGCTACGAGAAGGACTGCTGGGACTACACAGAGTAATCATCTTCCACTACCCTTCCCCCACGCGCCGGCCGCTAGGTAGAACGCGCGCCGCGGCCGAGGCATCACTATTGTCACGCGGATACAAATCTTATTGTTTTATTGTGCATGCTAAAGGTCAACATGGAACGACTTGCCGAGCGAGACTCGACTGTTTTATTATTGAAAAAATTTCAGAGATTAATATCGATGAATCGATTGTCGATAACTGTTTTCAACGCGTTCCCGACACTTTCGATGTCTGGAATTATCGAAACGGTTGTCGATACATCGATTGTAGGGGCGGGCTCGATGCGAGCCTGAGCGATGGTGCAGCCATAGTCTGGGCCCATGACATGATTTCGGGACGTCACTAAGGTGGATCAAAGCGACGCACCTCTTCAACTGTCCGACAGACTCGATTTTGTGGTGTTTATGTTCTGATCATTATAATTGCGTGTGAAAGAGTTAATTTGCGTACGTTTCTAACATAGCGACGTGTGAATGATAACAAGTGTCGGATCTCATACGTTTATATTTTCTTGAAGGATACCCATACTGATAATACGATAGCTACATACTCTCTCGGTTTGATAATATTACGTTAATGTGAAACAAACATTACTCAATAACTATGATAGACACCCATTATTTTTTAGTGTAAAAAATATTGAAGTATAGTTGGTTTGTAATGTGTCATCATTAGATAGTTATATGTTGTGCATATTTGTTCCTATTCTGTAAAATCGTTTTTGTATTTAATTTAAAAAATCAAGTTGATAAAAATGTGTTCATTATATTTTGATTTATTATTATTTCCGACTTCTTAGAAGACTTATTTTCTCATGTTTGTAGATGCGATTATTACTTTTATAAATTTTAATATTGATATGCATTTAACAGAATAGGAATGGAGCATCTTCGGTATTATCATTTGTAATAAGACGTCTCTACAGACTATAAATAATGTATTAAATATAGTAAAAGTTATTTTCATAATAATCATCAACACTCTACAATTCTCATATTGTATTTTTTTAGCTCATAGTGTCTTTAGTCAATATACAGATAACAATATCACGATTAATTCGGCAAAAATCTATGAATTTTCTTACATTACTTTGCATTAAATGCTAAGCTGTCTTCAAACGACGCAGCACATCTAATCTGACAGCTGTGTCATGACGGCGTGGTCAATTACAAAAGCAGGGTACGTTCCGATATACACTGCGAGCACTGTAAGGTGTGACGTCAATTTAGTATACTGCGAAGCCGTTCCTTTATAGTTATCTATACTGGTTACTGTTTAAAACGGAACGCAGTCCAGTATACTGTCATCCATGCTGTCATAAATGCTCTAAAGCTGTCATCCATGTCATCATTTCTGGACGCTGTTGATCAGGTGATCAAAGCACTGAGAGCACCTTACCTCGAAAATGCCAGTGCTTACAGTACAAAAATGGCGACGATGTATGACGTCATATATTTCCCTAGGATACTGCGGCAGTATACTGTCAGTCCATAACGGAACAAATTTCTCACCAGTAAGAGCACTGGACAGTGCTCGCAGTATATATCGGAACATACCCGTAGCTGATTACTTTAGCACTATGTCATAACAACTTCACTAGAAGTTGACAAGCGCTTATTTAGTTGCTTGCTATGAAAAAGTACTAAAGTGTTCAGGGACTGTCGTTACTGTATGTATGTAACTTAAGCTTTCTCCTGTAAATTTAACAAATCATTAGTTAAAATAGATTGCAACTTATGTTTGAATTGTTATGTAAGAATTATTGAACACTTGCTGATGTTGGTACTCGCGTCAGCGAGGCCTATCTTAAATCGCATAGTGTAGTAAACAACTCTTGATGCTTGTTTGAATCCTCGAATATGTATGACGTCGTGTTCATTGTATGTATGAAGTATTGTTGTGTTTTTAGGTTCTCATTGTACTTTCTTATCGTTTACTTTCTCTAAAAAATAAATCTTACAGTCAAAATAGCGGCACAACATAAATAAGTAACTTTATCGGTTAAGAAGAAACAAGAAAATATTTTTTACCAAAAAACCTATTTTTGTTATTAGAATACTGTTAATTGAGATATAGCGATTAATTAAGCTGTTAGTTCAGGATATAGTGTGTTTTTATTATTCTGTGATCGACTTATAATTTAATGCCTCGAAGGCTTCTCTCGGTGTTGGTACAACTAAATTTACCATTAACAATATAGCGGCCGACACTTCTACATTATACTGCATTTGGGTTGGAATTTAAAACTACTTTAGTGTATTTAAAATGTAATTAAATTCTCAATAAAAATACGACTGGTATTGTAAAGCTGTATTTACACAATAAGGGTTACGATCGATTTGAAACTTAAAAAGGTAGGATAGTGACATGTGGCTAGTAGCCCACGGCGGGTTTGGTATAGAACTCGACACTAGCACTCTGTATTAATTAGTTACTAACGACAGCCAGTTCGTGCAACCAACTCCGTAACTATATTTGAGTCTTTCGAATGGAACTCTGCTTATTTTATGATACTTCTCGCGCTACATATCTCTGTCACTAATTATGTAATAATAAATATCGTGGTACGGATAGTGCATAAATCGGTTGCACTGCCAGTAAATGTTTTAAGTAAATGGAAGCTTGCTGTATGAGTCCACATAGTGGACTTGCTAGACGGAGGCGTCGGCGACGCGCGCGCCGGCCTTGGCACACATATACATTGTACATATAGATGCTGTATAGATATTTATATGATAACATGTAATTCACAATACCTTTGTATTGGGCCATCTTGTATGTGTGTCCACGCAGAGGACACAAAATTGTCTTGGAACTAAGACGGAAATAAAAATAGTAACATCGAGAGGAAGTTTGTTATTTATTTATCCTAAACATACCCACATACTGTTCCAATAGTTCCGTTGTAATTTAACAGCTTGGATATACAAGTAACCTTAAATTTTTTAAAACTGAAAATACTGAACAGTTACATGTAAAACTTAAGTCCTGTTGGCAGTAAGATGTCTGAAAAAGGACAAGACAAGACCAGATACATATCACAGTAATAGTGTAGCACTTGAAAAATTCAACAGGGAAACCAAGTTGGTGCTAGCTCAGTCAGAAGAGTTGTCGCCCGGATTGCGAAAGGTCGTAGATTCGAGCCCCACCTGAGGCAAGTCCTCTTTTTCTCAAGCGCTATTTGCAGTTTCAATATAAATATAGCATGGTACATGCCAAGAAACTTTTTTTAAATTCCGTAATGTTTTGTGCTACAATCTAGAAAGTAAGAAAACAGAACTAGAAGGTCATTATTTTGGGAAAAACTGAAGCTTCTCAATTATAAGTTCTAGCTCTGGCGAAAACTTCAAGGAGAATCAGCTTATTAGCTCTTGGTACAAAGAAGTCCGATACTATACGAGATAAGGAAGTAGGCTCTAAGGGACCATGCTATACAGTTAAGTAGAATCAATTTAAAAATGCCAAAAATACTCATACTCAATGAAAATAAATTTTGAAACTGGATTCAACATTTATTGCAAATTGTAAAACCAAGAGTTTTCTTTTTGAATTGACGAATGCCCATATAATAATAAGTTATTCCTACAGCCAACGCTTTCAACTACTGCAATAAAATACTGCAATTTGCTTTTTGACAGAGAACGGGGTTCGATTCCCGGTTACACAATTTGGATATTTTTAAATGGAATGGAATTTACTTATCCTTAAAATCGCTTACTACATGGTTCCTGTTAAAAAAATCTTATCTCGTATAGTTTCAGACCTTCCAGCTTAGTTCAGCTCTGTTTAAAAGCAGAGAATAAAAATACGCCATGTGGGAAAGGAAAACTAAAGAAAGTTATTTCTAACACGAAAAACTTGTAATGGTTGACTTTTGGAACGCCCTTTACTCTTTTCGCATCACATTGGCTAAATAAAGTAAAATATTTTTTACTTTTAAAGTCATTAGAGTCGTTGAACATGCTTAATTGTCTCTGTTTCGTTCAGAAGCAAAGATAGACCCGATTTTTTTTAAAATTAATAAAGCAATTTATTTTTTTGTTTTTCATTAACTTTTACACAATTTGGCCGTACCAGCCTGACACGTACAAATACTGCACATCGTTGTCCCAAAGAGGTAGGTACATTCGAACTTAAGTAAGTACCTATATATTACGCATAAATAGGTTCACATAAGAAAGCATGCGACTAGAAAAATGCCTATTACATACATCTCATGGTTAGGTGAATGCTTTGGCACTTATTACAATTTTACTAACAAAAGTTACTGTCGCAGGGATGCGTTGGCGCCGTCACCGACGAGACCTAGTAAAGCCTAGTTATTGGTAAGTCGATAATTATATCATCCACTCGTATAATGAAGAGGCTCTTTACCTAAAACGTCGATGAACTAACTATAAGATTGATCATATTTTTAATGTGGTGTGACGTGATACAAAATGGATTATTAAGTTAATTTAAAGGATTTATTATCATAAGTCTTTTCTACGCTTAACTCCATTATAATTTATCATAAGGGGTTATAAGGAAAAGGGTAATAATTATTTACAAATTAAGTAGGTAGTACTGACGGACAGCACGGAACGGAAACAGTCACGATACCCTATTCGATAGCGCGCATAAGATGCGGGTTCAAATCCCGCTTGTAGAAAGTTTTTGTTCCTCTACAATACAATTATAATTTATATATAAATCTCATTTTATATCACCAACTCATTTTGTGCTTATGTCCCCATTCATGAGGCAGGAGCCTTCCCTATGGTATCCGCACAGGAAAAACGGGCCATAAACCATCACGCGTGCCCAGTGCGGATTGGTGACTGTTAACGACTGCTAATACAACCGGGACCAGCGGCTTTACGTGCCTTCCGAAGCACGG
The DNA here is from genome assembly GCA_963082485.1 of Eudonia mercurella. NCBI lineage: Eukaryota > Metazoa > Arthropoda > Insecta > Lepidoptera > Crambidae > Eudonia > Eudonia mercurella. The sequence continues at coordinate 9,201,951 of OY720039.1, read as the reverse complement.
AAGAGCTTGGGATGATACATTTTTGTTCACCAAATTTGTTTTACTCATTCACCCAACTAATTCCATGAATGTGTAATAAGATATTTCATATAGGTTTGGTAGTTCAGTACTGCGTTGATGTCTTTTGCTTGACGGCTTATTGTCGTAACGCAAATCGATCTCAAACAGGGGTGCCTGAGGGCAGACACTCATTATTGCTCTCAAAGACGAAACTATCAACATTTACCCTTGGACAACAAAAGAGTGTTTAAAGTAAAACAATGGCTAAATACGTGTTTAAAATATTGTGTCTCTGTCGAACAATATTAGCTAAAAAGTGACAGCATCTGTTTTAAGCATTGTCTAACTTTAGTCATCGTTTTGTTAGTACAGCATTTGGAAGCTTAACTGTCTCCTATGGAAAATTCACCTATCCAATAACTTTATTTGGTTGTAGAATTCTAGGGGGCGATTTTTGAATCTCACCGGTGAACTCGAAATTAAGACATGAAATACACTATTCAATATAATATTTTTGCATTAATAATCTAATATAATAATAATAAATAATAGTTTAATATATCTCCAGTTCAAAAATCGCCCCCTGCACATAATAAGACTGAATGGCGACCTAATTTCTTTTTGTGCCGCTACTCATTTGTTTTACATTGCTGTGTTTCGGTTTGAAGGTTACTCGTTTACTAGCTCCGTAAAATAAAGTAGCAATACAAAAATGACATATTATGTTATTGTTATAGGTACTTTATTAAAGTTTGCGTGTCTTCCGTACCTTAGGTAACGTCCGTCGGCGCCAACAGCCTCAGCTACAAAGGCAGACTCCGGTGAGTACCTAGGCTTTAAGTCTTTCACCTTTACACCACTGCAATTGATTGATTCGTGTGTAACCGCTTTTCGGTTGTTCACTAATTATTAATGAGAAATAATAAATTGATCCAAAAAAAATAGTAGGCTTGCACCTAAAATGTTAAGTTAAAAAATGTTAAAAAACTAAATGTAGTTTAGGTGCTAACTTTGTATTTTTAGGTGCTAACTTAGTATTTTTGTGGATTACGTTAGGTTACTTTGGTGATCGATTAAATACAACCCATTATTAATCTGAGTGTCATTTAAAGTAATATAAAACAATTGTACTACAAAAAGGTTTTTTTATATACAAAGCGTAGTGGCATTCGTGTTCGATACAGTTTTCATCACCAAATAATAACATAGATTTTCATTGAAGTTCATCACTGGTTTTTGGAGATTACTGGCACTGGCACTCTCACTACCCTGAATGATTTTTAATACAAACAAAACTTAGTAGTTTGTTGTGGAAAACCAGTGCCAGTATATATAAGGTCACATTTTATCAACTGCAAATATTTTGAGGATAAATTCAACAACATAAATAAACTATTTTTATGAAAAAACCTTAAATTTTTATACGCTAGTTTTCAAGAAAAACGCCAAAAGACATTTGGATTAAAAAGAAAAATAAAGCACTTTCCGTAGTTTTCATTCAAAGAAGCCGAAACAGAGAGGCCGCAATGCCTTCACCGTTTACATGTGCCCCTAGTTTCATTCAAAAGAGCCGACAGAGAGGCCGCTCTTAAAAACATTACAATTTTTGTGTCAGGAAAAGTAAAAAAAAACTAGCCTGAATTTTTTTTTAATATATGCAGTTGATAAAAAGTGACCTTATATATTAGATATTTGTGACTATGATTTTGACCAATGACCTTATTATAATCATAATCACGTGGATAGTTGTCTTGAACTAAAGTGCGCATCGTTACTCTTTGCAGGCTTCAAGAAATCTTTCTGAATATTAGATAAATAGCAAAATCAAACGAGTGTATAAAGACTATTTAGATCTTGTATTAACTTTAGTTAAGGCTTTCTTACATCAGCTCCATATATCATTGTAATTTATAAAAATGTATAGGAAAAGTTTTTTATTATAAATAAAACCCTAAATAAAAATAGACAGTGATGTTTTATTCGGCCTCGGCTGAAGTAGTTCATTCTATACTTTACTCTTTAAAAAATAACCATGGTTGGCTGTAGCTACTAACTGTACTACTGCACTTTGTCGAGTTAATACTCGACCTACGCTATGCTACCTACTTAATAAGGCTATAACGATACGTAAACAATGATATTATACAAGTAAAAACCGGCCAAGTGCGTGTCGGCCCACGCACAGTGTAGGGTTTCGTAGCCCATCTCAATAATGCGTATATTTTTAAATGGCTCATATACTTAAATGTTATTTAAGTAGTTCCCGATGAGGAATTTGTACTGCGCCAAGTACATTTTATAAGTTGGTCGACGGTTACTCGGGGGGGGGAGGACGGGGACGACGACACTTGACTCTAACAAAATTTGCACTTTCAAGCTTAATAGTTCACAAACAGATGCCTCAATCAAAAAACTGTTTTTACAAATCCGCAATATTTTTGAAATTGATATCTAACGACACCCACCACACTATGGGGTAGACAAGAAAAAAAATAACATCCCCACTTCACGTGTAGGGCAGGTAACCTAAAAAAATATATATTTCAAAATTTTACTTTACTTTGTCGGCGTGATTAATATGTATATCCAAGCCAAATTACAGCTTTCTAGTACTAAGAGTCTATGAGGTAGGCTGGGGACAGACAGACAGACAGACGGACATGGCAAAACTATAAGGGTTTCTTGTTGCCTAGGAAACCCTAAAAAGGTACACATACGTCACTAATCCAAAAAGAAGGCAATTGTATCCTTGCAATTGTATTCACATACTCCAATCCATCATGCATGTTGTTAGATATTTACACACCTAAACTTTCATATAAAACTTACTTTATATTTTATTATTTTAGTGACATTTTAAAATTTGTAAACAGAAGAATAGTGATGGTATATTCGTCGTGTCGTGTCCCATCGCAACTGTAGGGAATAAAACATCAAGTTAAAGCAGTCAAGTTCTATATTTTATCGTTTACTTAATTTATTTTGTACAAACTTCAACAATATATATAATAAATACTCAATTAAACCTCTATCACTCAGCAAACTGAACTCACTTTTTGTCATAAGTATAGTTAAATAAACAAAACAATGATATCATAACTTATTGTCTAAACTTAATTAAACACAACTTCTTTGTGCAAATATGCCTAATAGTAGGTAAAATTTTGGTTTGACCAACATAACTAAAACGTAACCACCGTCCGTTATATGCTGAAACGATTCAAGCTCATTGCAACTGACCTATTTATATCCATTTACAATCTACCCCCACGTGTTAACTTTGTACTTATTAGTATTAATCTTTTGTATCATTCAATATTTTAATACTTTTAAGGTAGCATTTTTGTTCATCATTACAAAATATACTTAATTTGCCTTATATCATCTCTTAGTTTACTGACTTAGAGCTAAGTTTATATTTTGTTTTGGACTGTCGCGATCGCGGGGTTCCATTGACATATACGTGAAGGTTGTTAAACAGTTTCCCTTCACTTGTTACAAATTATATTCTACAATCGATTACACATTCGATAGGCCTTCAGATGAGCTTAAACCGTTCCAAGGGTCCTATAATCCGACAACGTAAACGAAATGAACACAAGCGAACGAACCGAATGGTGACGTCACGCGACGTTACAAGGCGGGCGCGGGGGTGTGCAAGCGACGGGGAAGCTCCCTTGCACACGCCCCGCGCATTTACTTTATAAAATTATCTACATAATCATTATCTGTAACCATAATTATTGCAAAATATGTGCAAAACGGTAAGCGTCTCATTTAGTTTAGATACACCGACTCTTTAAACTTTGTAACACTTAGATTGTCTTGCACTTTTCTTTGAATATTATTTTTTTTCACATTTTGTATGTAAACAAATTGAAAACAACCGACACACAACTATTCGGTGACATGTTCCATACGATAAAAAGCGAAACCTTTCGTCGAGCACACTTTAACGTTATTGCTTCAAGCTTATTATGTATCGCTGCGTTACTCGCTCATATCAATAGAGAGTAGACATGATAGATTATGTGTTGCGACGTGCGTTGTGGGATCTACCCGGCGGCAAGCTATCAATATTTACAGAGTAGTAGAAAATTGACCACTTCCAAAGTTAAATTACAAAATTTGATGAATTTGTTGTGCTAGAAAAAGGCGACGTCGGCCGGAGCCCGAGGCGAGCCCCGCCGCTGAGAGATGGTATCGAAAATAAAACAATTCGTAATATCTACCTTACTCGGTAAGGGACGTTCGATCACTTAGGTATATAAATAATCTTATTGCTAAATACGGTGATCTCTTTCATGTAGCCGAATTTGTGAAACGACGTGAAAGATTGCGTAACGTTAAATGTAATCTGCAAGAGCAATATTCGTCGAAGCAGTACCAGCCCGCTCGCAATTATTAGATAATAGGTATATCGCGTCACGCCGCCGCCTCTTCGGTAGCTCAGCTCGGAGCCCGAGCCCCGCCGGCGCCGTCCCGCTCAACAGGACGGCTGGGGCGCCGGGCCTGGCGCTCTGCGGGGCGAACGTAGCGTCGCACTCACCCAGCCACGGAGAGCAGCGGTTAGTAACTACACGTAGTTACGAGCTAGCGCGCTAATGCAAGGCACTGCTTTCCCGTGGCAGAGCTAGTCTGGCGCTACGTTTGCGTAGGCGCCTGCTCGGTAGAAAGCGAGCTACAGAAGGAGCGGGGCGCGCGGGAGCGGCGGGAGCCGGCCGGGGAACGCCGGCTCCGCCCGCCCGCAGCTAATGTAACCCGGGGAAGGATAATTACATTAACTAGGTACTTGGAAAGTGCGCGTTACATAAAATGGCTCGATTCCTATGATGCATACTGATTAGGACGGAAGTGAATTCTGGTACCGATTTCACAGCTGATTTGTTAAGCTTACTTAGATAACTTTGCAAAAATTTCTCTAAACTCTCTTAACTCCGAGGAAAACGACGGCGAGCCGACCTCGCATAGAAAACGACGAACGTAGCGTCGCTGCGGTACATTGAG